>BLKM01000841.1:3006571-3179280 GCA_013340265.1 Coptotermes formosanus
AGATAGATAGATAGATAGATAGATAGATAGATAGATAGATAGATAGATAGATAGTCAGTCAGTCAGTCAGTCAGCATTTGCGGAACAGACGGCACGGGACAAAGTCCCGTAACAAAGCAGTCCAAAAAAATTTACCATTGTCAGAAGCCTGTGGAAGTAAGTGAAGGTGGCTGAAATGGGATGGATATCAATTTACTGGCGAGATAAAAAAATGACACGGATATAAGTCGAAATCATGGTGAGAAGAAGAGCAGTTGAAAGACCAAGACGAAAACAGAAGACTGTAAGGAAATTCGTAACGGTGCAGTCCGATAGAGATGAGATCTAGTGACAGGTTTATACTCTTGCAGTTACGAAACTTCTGGTTCCGTAAGAAATAAGGAAATATTCACCACGTACATTAGGTCTAATCATGCTTGGATAATTACTTAAGTAAGGGGAAAATTCCTTGAGGATTTTGGCTGGCGTTTCTTCCTGAGAAACCTGGTTGGGTGCTGATCGACGGACGGATGCAGGAGTGAAGGCGTGCCATTTTAACAGGTTCTTTAACACACAACATTGGTAAATAAAATATATCTTCGTAGGCAGGTGACAATTTTTTGGTCTTTCATTAACATATCAATGAAAATGCAGTATACAATTTGAGGTATGAACACAGGTCAACCAAGTTAAAATATCAGTGGCGAACCCTCACTGATCTTTCAGTGGGGCGACTGAAACCATATGTGAAGCAAACATGCCCCAGCCGTTCATGTGACTATGGAGTAGTTTGCGAAAGTTTGTAACGTTATGCAACAGTACAGAAAAGCCCACTCTTCCTTCACGTAGACTGTTGGTAAAATTACTATATGCATAAACAAACAGAAAGTTATTAAAGAGTAGCTCGCTGAGATATACACGGTTACAAATCACGTTACTTACTTCACAAAACAACGTCAGGGCGTTGAGGAAAACACAGCAGCTGTGACTTGCACATACCCACACTCACTACTGGAAGGCCTTCTAGCGTAGACTTTCTAGAGTAATGCGTTAGTGCTGCTTCCTAATGCTAAGGTTTCGAAGTAAGTGATGGTGGAGCAACATTGGCCAGTGGGGCAATTTCCCCATTTTTCTATATGCTTTACCCGTTAACTTGCAACACTCTCTAAATATAATGTCCACAGGGTGACTACGTCTAACCATCTGTGGGTACTGCATGACGATTTACATATCCCAGACAATAGAGAGCCGGTTAGTTTTATTTCGTTGAATTACTTTGAAAGGATGTGTAAACAAGCAGTCCTGGCCTAATCTGAAGTCCTCTCTCGGCCTTTGCTTCAAGGGACTCAGGCTTGTAGTGAAGAACGTCAGTCGGAATAAAAGACTCGATACTCAAACCCACGACCTCCGGAATATGAAGCAGGTTTGCTACGTACTCGACGGCAACGCTATCACAGAACTGATGACTAACATGTCGGTGATTTCAGGCTTCCGCCGCGATGTTGATGATATCTGCGCTCTTCTGGGGTATTACGCAGCGTCGAGTGGTAATCCTTTACCGACGTTTCGGGACAAAGTATCGATCCCACCTTCAAGGCTCAAGAAGTACAATGAAGTAGCTTCATTGGACTTCGTAACCCTTGAAGATGGGATGAGTATGTGTCCCGAAACGTTCGGTGAAGGATTATCATTCGATGCTGCGTAACACCCCAGAAGAGTGCAGATCCCGACTAACATAATTTTTCCAAGGATTATAACGGAACTAAACAGGCCTAATACTGGATGGAATAAATCATAAACTGGCGCAGGATAACAACAGTCCGGTCGTGGCGTATTTTAGGAAGTGTCTTTGAAGGTTCATATTTCCAGGGATATTACGTGGTTTTGACTGGTAAATAGTTGCCGGCGTTTTTAAGAGGCCTAGTGTCTTCATCTTCCGGGTCAAGGTTCTTGAAATTATGAAGGCATTACGATCCTTTCTAAACATCGGTAGCCTAACTATTGACCAGGTGACATGTGTGACATCCCAGAAGACTTGAACCTTCACCGACATCATAGTAAGAACATCACGCCTCGCAAGTCCCTTTGATATAAACAATTCAGCTGCAGTTGGGTGTTTAAAGGCGGAGTGGCCAAGTCATCGCGTTGTATGGAAAAATTTTCAAAGCAGAAAGATGCGATATAAGGGCCCCTATGACGTCCATTCTTTACACATTTGCAAACAAACATTTGTTTTGTGATAATATATTTTGTACGAACTGCCAGTAAAGTTCTGGTACGAAAACAGAGCAGCACCAAACCACCACGTGTCTCAGTATCTTAAGGCTTATAAATAAAAGACCGCCGATCCCAGTGGCCGCACGGTCTAAGGCGCGGGTCTGCGGCCGAGCGCTTGCTTGGATCGTGGGTTCGAATCCCACCGGGGCCATGGATGTTTGTCTTGTACAGTGTTTGTGTTGTCAGGTAGAGGTCTCTGCGACGGGCCGATCCCTCGTCAAGAGGAGTCCTACCAAATGTGATGTGTGCTTGAGTGTGATCAAGTGAAATCACAAAAACCCTCGACACCTGCTGTGTGTAGGCAGGTAGAAGAGGGAAGGTAAAAGCAGTCCCATTGCAGGCCTGGACAGGCCCTGAGGGTTCCCGGAGGTTGAGGCTCCCAGATTTCAAGACAATTGGTACACGAAGGTTGTAGGTTGTCAGCCGTACGCACCGGCCGCCTTTACCCCCCAGGAAATATTCCTGGTACTCATTTCCGTTAGAGGCTGAGTCGACCCCAGGGTCATAGTGCGACCGACACGATTATGCCAATGAAAAATTCCAATGACACCATCGGGAATCGAACCCGCGACCTTCCGGTTTGTAGCGCAGTGCCTCAACCAACTGCGCCACCGCGGCAGAAGAGGGAAGGACTAAGTAAATTGAGTAAAGTACATAAAAGACGTTTCGCTTAAACTGCAACAAAATATCCAGGCCTTATTTTAATTTCAAGACGGTTCTGTGTGACGAAGGTGCACCATATGACTACACAGTATAGCTGCTTTAGTTCCGCAATACAGCACATCACGCCGAAATCTCTTAACGGTCTAAACTGCAGGAACATTTCCCAGGATCTCCTGGCATGCAAGATTCCATCAAAGTTCTTATGCTGACAGCTGACATTGTGTCACCATATTAATTAACAATGACTTTGGTTCTCGCGGTCCTATGCTACTATTCCAACACTTGGCCGCAGGGTCATACTAGATCCCCTGATGACAGTCCCCTCCTCCAGACGTTCAAACAATTCTGAGGGATTTGCAGTAATAGTTCCAACTTTCGCGGCTTACAAGAAAGCCATCATGCTTCTAAATCAACCAACAGAAGGGGGATAAGCAGGATGTCATTAACTGTAGCAATATTTAAACTTTCCATGCTCCAAAGTACATAACGCAGCACATTAGAAGCAATAGTTCCTAAGTACTGTCGCTGTGGAAACTTTAGACAGTGGCAAATACCGTTCGCAGTCAAAGACATCTCCCTGAGCTTTGTCTATAAAGGAACGATTACGTCACGGCACTCAAAGACGAGCAGAACACGGCACAGGCTCTTTCCTAGCATTATCAAAAGCAGATATTCCCTACAGGGTATTCCATATTTGTACTTCCTAGCTGTAGCTAATAAATGTAAGCAAACACTGCGCATTCTTGGGTGTCGGCAATTTCTTCCCACCTGTCGAGTTCTGTAATCTTATGAGAAAGAAAACTGTAACCCTTGATTGAAAGGTAACTATTTTATGTGTATATACATATATTTCCCACCTCTTATGACAATAAAGGATTGTGCGTAGACTGTATCTTATGTTCACATAATTATCCGAATAAACAAAGGCTCCTTCGATAAACTGCATTAACTGACAGGTCGTGTAACGGAGATGCGAGATTTGGGGTTCTCACAGTCGTGTTTTTGGAGATTCGACTACTCCGAGAAGTTACGCCGTGTTAGAGGGAAGACTGAGGGATAACGCTTCTCCGAATTGTCGGTCACTACTTCGGATGACATGGTGTAATATCCCAGAAGCCAGAATATTCACTGTGAACGTTTAATGTGAAGTAGAAACTGAATTTTTATATAGGCCTATCATCTACATCAATTACAAGATTCACAGAATCAATACAGGACACACAAAAGACACGAAAATAGTAAATCCTATGTATCTATCTTAATCTATACTAAAAATGTTAAATCTTCAATACCGTTATCTACTACAAAACAAAAATAAAGAACTGTAGTCCTAAACTTCATTAAACGCATTTTTCTTAAACTCTTTGAGAAATTTATTCATTCAAGCCATTCATCAATGTGCCAATGCAAAATCTTAGCAACTGGTTAAGATAACCGGAACGTTGGTTCACGCAAAATATACAAGATGAACAAAACGTTCTGGAATACAACACCAAAATTCCAAATTTCATGTTTTGGTTATACAACTTTACTTCTCTACAGACAAGAGATATGCTGATGAGTAAGGAATGTAACTGAGGAAAAATTACGTGACATGTACATAACAGCATTCACCTATAAGGACGGTTAAAAATGAAGCGAATATACAGAAATATCGATACGTGTCCACCACGTGGCGTCACATCCCAGAGGCCCGTAATCTTCACAGTCGGCACAATAAAAACCTCTAGCAAGTAACTGCTGAACACAGATTAAACCTTTAAAGACGAAGCGTGAACTGTCGTATTTAAAGACCCAGATCGCACCGCGCGGTAAACACTTTTCATATCGCTTATATAAAACCAATACATTTATGTTATATAGTGCAGAAGTAGCTGTTTTTCTGAGATAAATACAGAACACATAAATACAGTGCCGGCTGAATGTTTAACCTGTTGGTGCATTAAGTAACCACTAGGCTTTAAATGGTTAATAGAGTAACGGTACAGGTTTAACCACCTGGCATTTCATACGTAATCTTGAAGAAAACATTTCAAGTGGGGCTCTCCAACAGCTGGGGTTAGATTTTTGACAGTTCCCGCAGAAAAAAATCTGCGGTTGGTGAATATTGGAGTCTATGGGGAGCACGGGGTTATGTTTACAATGGTAATGACTACGGCAGTTTCTCCACACGGTTAGGAGCCGATTTATACAAACATATTACGGCATGGACATACTTATTATGCGAAGGAATGAGCCTTAACACAGCAGGTATATAAAAAAAATTCTTTACTACAAGGAAGGCGTTGGTATGGAGAGATAAGAGACACGAAGGATGCTCAGCATGGACAGGAAGCAATACGGACCTGATTCATCTGTACGCATACTGCCGTTCAAAACTGTGTCAGCACGAAGTTTTATACTGCGAGTAGGGAGCACACAGAAAGAAAAGGATGCCAAATTGAACTCCGCAGAACGAAAATTCCCAGTTTGTGGGGATTAATGCAGTCATAACTTCAAAGATTTTGGATAAGAACGATGTAATAAATTCCATCCAAAAATTATATTGCTCTCGTATTAAATTATCTCACACTTCCGCCGTTATCCCACTAGATACATTAAATCCATTAATAATCTACTCATTAGTCTCTATTATATTTATAAACTCAATTTCTAGCTCACAGAGAACACAGTGTCTGCATTACAAAGACCAATCAGTTAATGCTATTCATTGTGAGAATCAGACGAAACTCATAAATACACCTGTGGGAAAAATACAGTTTCTGAGCTTTAAACCTGGTGGTACAGATACTAATTGCTGAATACTATCGAAACCGTGACTATGGTGTGACGATGAAACCAGCTTCTACAATAAAAACAGCAAGCAACTAATGTTAATTAAGCTACACCAAGGAATAATTTGTGTATGTCGCGTGTAGTTGTACTGGCGCATTGTGACTGATAATGACATGTTGCATGCAATATTGTAATTACAAAAACTGTAACGTATGAGTTATATCTCCAGCGATAAACAAGCGAGTGAAGAATTATGCCTTCTGGGAAACCTCTTTTTCCTTTTTGTGAAATTCAAATTAAGCTTTACAGTTTTAACACAGACACATCATTAGCATGAGTTTTCAACCCGAAGAAAGCAACAAATATAATTAAATATAAGATAAAAACCGTCATCACAACTTCAATATAGATTGTTATTTAATAAAATAAATACAATACAAGGCAACATGTTTCGATCACTCATGTGATCATCATCAGGCCTGAACACAAGAGATGATGTAAGAAGAGTTATGACCTATGAGATCTCATGGAGACACTACAGTTTTGTAAAACCATTGTTTGTGTATATGGTTAATATTTGAGTATAAGGTTAAACCATTTCCTTTTATAAAATACAGCGTCACCTGTAAGATTAAAACCACTGCTTTTAGTCATAAAATTAGTATGATTAAATTGATAGCTTGGATTTTGGAGAGAGATATTTTGGAGAAGATTCTATGTGTATTTTCTTTTGGTGTTCCCCTGTAGTTGGTGATATGCTTGCAGTATTCTTGAAGGTAGCACCTGGGTGCCGTGAGTTGCGTGTGGGGCTTTTTGATGTGGGTTGGTAGACAGTCTCACTTGGTAATTAAGAACTGTGTGGATGGTTACGGAGGGGATTCCATATATATGTAAGCTGCTGTCTTCATACAAATTATACTTTCGTGATTTAGCTTATCGGAGCTTGGGAGTCCAGTAGCTTTTCGCGGTCTTTGAGTTACTGATGTTCCAGTTCATGTATATCGGATATTTTGAACTTTTGTTATGGACGTTACGTGATGCTTCCGTGTTCTGTGGTGATAGTAATGAGACGTATAATAATATAGAACAATCCCACAAAATGCTTATAACAAAAGACGACATAATCTAATTATTTAACTTGCCTTTCATATAATTTATAGGACTTCTAATTAATAATTCTGGTACCCACCGAGCAGGGCAGCGCAACGATAATTGAGCAGGTGCCCAATCCACATCTCAGTCGGCAAACAGGCTGTCCTTACTGAGGCATTCCGTGTCTTTATTCAGTTATCACACGTAAACACCGGGGGAGTGCCTCAATTAGGCTAAAACCGCTTCATTTCAAATCCTTTGCAAATCACTATTCACCAGTCACTCTATCATCGATGTTGTGTAATTAGATACAGTGAGTGTCCTAAAAGAAATCAGAAGGAAATCAGACTGTTCATGTATTATTCAATAAGCACTCTGTTACGACACTTACCCGCTGACATTCCGAACGAAATATTCAGCGTCGCCAATGGGGCATTTATCCCTAATACTGAAATACGTCAGCGAACTAAGAAAAGCTGTTATGGGAATAAATTTCAGACGAATATGAAAATAAAAACCTGCGTATTAATTTCTCACCTAAAAGTCACGTTGAAAATTTTTCGATTACATTACATCACCGCTAAATTTCTAAAGTACAAATTTCATTGAGAAGCTAATGGTCGCCAAATTAGCAACAAAATCCCTGATTTTACGGAAGTCAGGTTCCACACGAATCATCCACCAGTACTTATCCTGTGCCAAGTGACTCCACTCACATCCTGTTCCTTTCACATTCAATTTCATATTCTGGAGCCGGGGTAGCGTAGTCGGCATAGTGACTACAGTACGGACGGAAAGATCCGGTGTTTGAGTCCTAGCAGGGGCAAAAAAATTCTTCTCTTTTCCAAAACTTCCAGGCCCGTTGTGGGGCCCACCCAGACTCCTACTCAAAGGTATCGCGGTTTCTTTCTCCGGACGTAAGCAGTGGACAACTCACCTCCACCTACTGACGAGGGTAAGAATGTGTGGAGTTCAACGTCTATTTCCCTTTAACTTAAGCCTTCATGGCGTAGACAGAAATATCTTTTCCTTTTTCTACTTTCACACCTGCCCACGTCCCCAGATTGTCTTCTTTAGTAAAGTCCTCCGAATCCCGTACGCATTTCTCTCACTTGTCATTCTACATGCATTGCCAATTTCATTATCGTTGTTTCGCCACACTAATAATTTTTATGTTAACAGTACAAAATAAAGGTACCTCCTGATTCAGCTTAAATTTCGTGTTTGTGTATGACGTGAAACTGAATCAGAAATTTAGCAATTCGCCTTGGCCTTCGTTTGCAGTCACCGTTCGTTACCGCATCCCCCTTTAGCTACCGTTTGTGTGCACAGTGCATAGTCCGCAGGGCACATGGAGCAGTCCTGGTCAGTCGTACAAAGCAGGCCTGAACCAGTATTAAGGCTGGTGGACAAGTTAATACTTTATACGGATAAAGCCTGTGTAAGAAATGAAGTCGCTTTGAGAAAAACTGTCGGCCTTGCAGACATGCAGCACAATGCTTGAGACGTTCCCTCTCTCATTAACTGAGCACAGCGAGCGTATCAGTTTGGGGACAGAACTGTTGCTTGTCGATCCCAGTGGCCGCGCGGTCTTTGACGTGGGTCTGCGGCCGAGCGCTTGCTGGGATCGTGGGTTCTAATCCCACCGGGGGCATGGATGTTTGTATCTTGTGAGTGTCTGTGTTGTCAGGTAGAGGTCTCTGCGACGGGCCGATCCCTCGTCCAGAGGAGTCCTACCGACTGTGGTGTGTGTCTGAGTGTGATCACGTGAAAATAAAACAACCTCGACACCGACTGTGAGTAGGTAGAACAGGTAAGGACTACGAAAAGAAATGAAACTGTTGCTTGCGTCTTGTTTCCTTTTCGTGTTCAGTTTAGTACTCTCGATTTAATAAAAGCTAACGTTTCCGCAGTATGAAGTTGTTTAATGTAACATCTCGTAAAACTGGGCTCTTGAATGTGGGAGGGTACCGGAGGGGGGGAGGCAGGGGACGATAACTTTCGTAGAAGTTTTTAATTCGAAGAAAATTTGTAAAATGTCATCTACTTATGTTTGAACAACTTTATTTACAGAGACGTTTTAGCCCTCTTCACCAGAACTTTGTTAAGTGGGGACGTTAAAGTAGTAACACTCAAAATGCCCCTTAACAACAGTCACTAACGATGTTACGTTACACCTATATAACAAGTTCCAGGGAACGTAAGTCTCCTAAATTATGTTATCATTTTATGTAAATGCAGCCAGGTAGCTTACTCCGTACAATAGTTCACTATGGGTTGGAAGAACAGGGTTCACTTTCCGTCATATACAGGGCTTTTTATTGACCCTATGACATTCGTAGTAAAAACTTAGTGACTGCGCACCCCCAGCAGCCTTCTGTCCTGTTGGTTCGGGGGTTCCTTCCATGACAGTGATTGCCTGGTTCACAGGGAGTTTCAACTATTATAATAACAATAATAATAATGATAATAATAATAAAAATACCAGAGCAACATACCTGGAAAGCACAATATAAATGAACTAAAGGAAACAGCCATAGTGGGCAATGGGCGCATAATTGGGAAAGTACTCATGTAAAAGTCGATCCCAGTGGCCGCGCGGTCTAAGACTAAGTCTGCGGCCGAGCGCTTCTGGGATCGTGGGTTCGAATCCCACCGGGGGCATGGATGTTGTCACTTATGAGTGTTTGTGTGTTGTCAGGTAGAGGTCTCTGCGACGGGCCGATCCCTCGTCCAGAGGAGTCCTACCGACTGTGGTGTGTGTGTGAGTGTGATCAAGTGAAAAATAAAGAACCTCGACACCTATTGCGAGTAGGTAGAAGACGGAAGGACTACGAAACGAAACTGATGTAAAAGATTAAATAGCATTAAATATGCCGTAAATTTTAACAACAGAAAAGCCGCAAGATTATACACCCAAAAACATGCTTTCTTTGAGCTATATAATTGCAAATGCCTGCATAAACTCGATACTACTACTACTACTACTACTACTACTACTACTAATAATAATAATAATAATAATATGAAATGCATGATTATACCAGTGCTAATTGGAGCCACCGGAATAATAACAAAAGTTTTAAAGAAAAAGTTACAAACCACACCAGGAAAGCATTCAATAGATTCGCTACACAAGACAGCTATACTTGGAACGTCACACGTAACACGGAAAGTGCTGCAGTGTGAAACTTGAAACCTGAGCTTTGGGGATCACCGCTGGTTCCAGAGAAGTACCAGGGAGAAATGGCCTGTGACAACATACAGCACAATAATAATATAACACGTACGTAATGAGATATTAAACCAAAAAAGTATGTTTTGCACCAGATGTGTATTTACTATCAGACATGTTTCAGCTTAATAGACATCCTCAGGAACCATAATCACGTTGTGGAAATATTTAAAGACCATTAAGTTCTACATACTAAAATAAGTAAAAGATAAGATACAAATATTATTACAATCTGTAAGCCTAAAACCAATAAACTGGCTCCGTTGGCTTTTTTAACTATTTACAATCTGCCTTTTATTTACTTTTTAACCCGTAATCACCTTGAAATATTCCTTCACTATCACTATGACTCCTGAGGATAGCCATTAAGCCGAAACATGTGGGATCGCAAATGAAAAACTGTTATGAAAAACGTATCTTGTTGGTTGTACTCTCTCATTACACTGGTGTACACTGTAGCAAAACGTTACAAAATAACTAATGTTGTTAAAGAAGCCACACAGAATGCACACCATGAAGTTTGTCATAAAACAAGTAACTACATTTCGAACAATAATGAATACATCTGGCATAATGCCATGATGAAGCATGAGGGAGTGGAGATGTGGATCCACTCATTAATAAGTTTCGAAACTAGGAGTTAGTTTCGGCTTGACACTTCGGCCGCTTAGCCCCAGGGAAAGAGGCTCCAGTGTTCATTACACGCAAGACTGGTTGGGACAAAGCGTCGGTCTGGACGTGGTGGCAAAAAGAAAAATATTTTCCCCTCCAGGGAATCGAGCCCCAAATCCCTCAGTCGCCCAGCCCGTAGCCTAGTCACTGCAGTCAGAAATTCCGGCTGAGAATAACAATCAAATACATTCCCACTACAGATTATTGATGACATTAGATTCTATATCTACATTATAGGAAAGATGTTTTAGAAAGGGAGGGTGTATTTTGATTCACATTTTCTCCATCTGATTTTACAGAGAGCACAGAAGGAAAGAAATGTGCTCGAGACGAAGAAACTCATCGTTAATGAAACGCGGAAGCTTCACCCATTCAACGGCCACTAGCCAGCCTCGTTCATGAGCCACTCCGTCCCCCTCCTGACATAGGGATTGCAACCCATCTGGCGCACTTTCCAGCAAGAAACATCGATCAGTTAGTTGAATTCAGCATCCAGCACAAACTGCAGGAATCCGGCCGCCACCTGCGGCTCATGTCTAACGACGCATCCTGCACTGTAACTTTTTCTTATAAATGACTAAATATTCTATTCAGAACACCGCCTGGATTCGGGATACAGGAGAATAAGTTTCAAAATGTTGGACACAGCATAAAGTGAAAGTAAAATGAATATAATGGAATTGTCACTAAAGCAACCGGCAGTTTAATCGTGTAATACTTCGATGGTCACGAAAAGCGAAAGCAATAGAGTACAGGTGGCTCATATCAAGTATACAAGAAATACTGCATTTTGCAAACAAAAATAACGGATGCAAGAAAAAGATGTAAGGTAAGAATAATGTCCGAGATCCTGAAAGCGATGACTATGTGACGCGACGCCGTGTGGTTTAGATCTGCGCTCTTCTAGGATACTACACAGCGTCGAGTGGTAATCACCTTACCGACGTTTCGGGACAGCGTATTGGTCCCATCTTCAAGGGTCAAGAAGTCCAAGAAAAAAAATTTGTCCTGGACTTCTTGAACCTTGAAGACGAGACCGATACGCTGTCCCGAAACGTCGATAAAGGATTACCACTCGACGCTGCGTAATGTCCCAGAAGAGCGTGGATCTCAACATCGCGGCGAAATCCTAAAACCACGACCGTGTGGTTTGGTAGATAAGTACCAACGCTCCGGAGGAAATTCTTGTCCCCATCAGCAGGCTCCCTTCTACCCTGAAGATGGAAGCAGCTCTGTGTGTCGCACCTCAAAGAACACTACTGATTTTGAAGTAGTTTAATAGCAAACATCCCAAAGTTAATTTGATATAAATCGATTAGCAGTTGCACAGACGAAACAGACGGACAGACAGACAGGGCGGATCATTCCAAGCCATCGTCTTTGTGTAAATAATAATTCAATTCCAGTCAGTTCCATTCAGTAGGTGTTCTTAACGTGCTAGCTCAACAGCATTAGTACCAATTGCAAAGCCAGCACAAATATACACACACAAAACAAGAACACAATAACGAAACACAAAAAAAGATGATATTGATGATGATGATGATGATGACGATGATGACGACGACGACGACGACGACGACGACTGATGATTATTATGTAAAAACAACTTCCAGAATGTAAATGGTACTGTGTTCTTTTTCACCACATGTCAAATACGGCAGCAAGTCTATTAAATGCCTATTATTCCTACAGCTAATTTATAAACGGGGAGGTGCCAACCTTAATGACGGCGTATCTGTGTGACGTAATGAAGCTGATGCTAATATTAATTGTGGCCATAATAACCACACACACACACGCATACTCTAATTTTACACTGATATGGACACTCGACACAATGAAGTGCGTCAGTCTAGCAGTAAGGAAAAGTCCACCGAATTGTGGATCATGTAGTGACAGTGCAGTGACTGCGTAGTGTGCCTACCAGAAGTCTTCAGCGTATTACTAGCAGCTAGTATGTGCCAATTTTATAGAATAGTTGTGTTGATACTGTTGTAAAAATTATAACATTCATTAAAATGTTGAGGAGGAAAAAAATGATACACAGTAGGACAGTGTATTCAACAGGGAGAATGGACACGTTCTTATTGATTTGATATACAGAACACGTAAGTTCTAAAATTAAAAAGTGATGTCCTAAAACCAGAAGATCATCAATTGTTTACAGTCTTCATTAATTACTTCACAAACCATGTCTAACTACAACACGCTAAGACAAAATGCATTCTAACTATGCAGCTTGTATCTCCACACTGAGAGCATGTTAAGATGACGGCATTAAACTTCATATCCTGATCATGGCTTGCAGTTCACTCAATATAACAACGCAGCCCAGCATCTCTGACTGCTCGTAAATTTCGCTTTCATGCTTGAGAAATTCGTAACTCGAAACGTTGCTTTATTGTGTTGTAGGCAACGGCAGTGTTCCAATTCTTTGAATAAGTTTAGCTGATTACTTTCGTAAGCAATATTTATCTAAAATTTATTATTCTGCAAAATCCGAAATAGCATGTAATTATTTACTCTATACTTTATGTTACTCATCTCAGTGCATAAATCAATACAGTAAAAGAGATCCGACTTATGCACAATGTTATTGTTTATTTATAATCTTCGTCTTTTAGTTCCCCTAAATAACTAACTAAAAGACAAAGCTTATAAATAAATAATAACAGTGTCCATAAGTTGGATCTCTTTTACTGTATTTACTGTATCTTAACATACAGAATAAACACTGGGTATAACATTTGTTTCAACATGCGTATCATCCAAGATTAACCTTCAGAAATAACGTAAAGCTGTGCCTACGCATGTCATGAAAGTGTATGGAGGAGTGGAGGTACAGGTCCACATTTATGAGAAGCTTTATATTTGGTGAAAGCTATCTACCGTTATCTGACGATAAAAGACTTCAAAAAACGAACTGAACTACTCAGCATGATAACGTACGGGTCAATGGTTCTGTTCGATGACCTTCAAAGGTTACGGGTTCAAACTAGTGCAAGTCCTTGCAAATGGAATTTGCAGCTTTAGATTGTGTTTGTGAATTATGACTCCGTCCAGTGTAGTCAGTGGTGCTCAAATGGATTTTCCGAACCTGCTGCCTCCGTTTCCAGGATACAAATTGAGATGGATGTAACACATTCCTCTGAAACGTTGAGCACGTTCCAAACTACACGGCGTCATAACCCAGCAGACCATAGCCGAAATTCTTGTAAATATTTATCTTACGCTTACCTTGTTAAAGACATTTTGTCAGTGCTTCACAAACTGCAAGCAACTGTGCTAGAGCGTTGCTTAAAGATTCTCTAACCACAATTTCATCCCCTCTCCTTATGCCATTAGGAAATAAAGTTTTAAACGGCCACCAATTGCATATGTCTGCCCATTATAAGTCTGTGTATGTGTATTTATATGTGTCATAAATGGAGTCCCAGACAAAAGCACAAGCCCATAAATTCTGTCCTTATTCTGTCTTTCCGTAACAGTCACGAGCTGTTGGCAGTTACAAATAGGACAACCAGGCGTCCGTGAGAAGTACCTTACACCCTTAACTTGATATTACAGTCTCGCCCTTGGCAGAAAACAGATTAGCATTGTTTAGAGCTTCAACATTACACACAATAGTAATTTAATGCATAATACCTTATCCATAGCGGGGCATCCTGTGCAAACCGTACCTGGAAATGAAATTGTTTACTTTGAGATTTCAGCTGTGTATTAACGAACGGGCAGAAGTGTAAATTTGCCTTTGTTTTGTATGGGTATGAAACTTGTTCTGTCACTGAGGGAGGAACATAGGTTGCGGGGGTTCGAGAACATGGTGCTGAGGAAGACATTTGGGCCTAAGAGGGACCAGGTAACGGCGAAATGGAGAAGACTTCTAAACGAGGAGCTTTACGATATTTACTAGCTACCAAATATTATTCGTTCGACAAAATTAAGAAGAATGAGATGGGCGGAGCATGTGGCACGTATGGGACACATGATAGGTGCATATAGGTAGGGTTTTGGTATGGAACCTGAGGGAAAAAAACCACTTGAGAGACCTCGGCGTAGATAGTAGGATGATATTAAAGTGGATCTTCAAGAAGTGGGATGGGGAGGAATGGACTGGATGAATCTGGTTCAAGATAGGGACAGATGGTGTGATCTTGTGAATGCGGTAATGAACCTTCGGGTTCCATAAAATGCGGGGAATTTCTTGACTAGCCGATGACTTGTTAGTTTTCAGGAAGGGCTCTGCTCCATGGTGTTAGTTAGTTAGTTAGTTAGTTAGTTAGTTAGTTAGTTAGTCAGTCAGTCAGTTAGTTAGTTAGTTAGTTAGTTAGTTAGTAAGTTAGTAAGTTAGTTATTAATGCAAGGGCAGACTACAAAACGTAGGGGATCAAAACTGACCGCACTTCGCGAAAGTCGAAATAAACGATCTTAATATCTGTGACTGTCAGTGAGTATTTAGGTTCTGAAGATCAAATCATCCACCCACCGACTGGCATAATCGGTCAAGTTGTGACCGTAAGAAACAAAACACTGTCGTTGATAATGAACTTGACAATGATCACTATGTAACTCTGTCACCAGTTCAAAAAGAAGAGAGGTTACATGTTTGTGACAAATATTTTTAAGCAGATTTCCCGACAACACTTCATGTACATAAAAAGAATTCCTTAGTGTATAATACTCCATCAAATATAGTGTGTTAATGTCAAAAATTTATTACTGTTCTTGGCAAAGCATGTTTTTATTTTTTTTTAATTTCCCGTTGACGTTTCACAGAGCTTATGCCATTTCTTATAATAACGACAGACCTCATGCAATTCGATATACACGACAGGTTGCCACCTAATTTTAATACAAACGTTGCTGCAGCGTGGTATTCAGCAGTTCAAAGGCAATGTAAGGTGGTCTGGGGAAGCAATAGATGAAGGCGGAGGAAAGAGTTTCAATCTACTCTGAAGGCCTGCCTCCGAAAACACACCCTGCCATTTTAAAAAACACGTCCCATCTTCTGTGAGTTACAAATCAGCACTTTTACTCTGAAGTAACACGCAAACTGATGAAAAAGCCAGCGCGCCCAGAACTCGCACCGCCAGATATGTACGTAGTTTTTTAGAATAACCTGTCCTTCCCTTTTTCTTTCCATGGAAAGACAACCCCTAGTAGGCCAGGGCCTCCTCCTTGTCGAGGCTTCATGATCACACTCAGATACACCACACATTCGGTAGGTCTCCTCTGGACGAGTGATCAGTCCGACGCAGAGACCTCTACCTGACAACACATAACACAACAGACAGACATCCATGGCCCCGGCGGGATTCGAACCCACAATCTCAGCAAGCGAACGGCCGAAGACCCACGCCTGAGACCGCACGGCCGCTGGGATCGGCGTCATTCTATTAGGCACTGTTAATATTTTCCGGTAACGGTTTAGATAGAGACACGGCCCCTGCTGCAGTTTGCGTATCAATAACTACAGCCAGTCCGAAACTGTCACGAAACTGTTCCTCATAGAACAATTTTACTGTGAGAGCTTCGAAGACTTCTTTGTTCCAAACACTTTACTTGTAACAAATATGTTCTGCGTACAAGTCGTTATCTACTTCGAGATGTTATTACCGATAAACTGGTAAGTTGGTCTGATGTGTGGTCTAAGAATACAAGAGATACTACCAGCTATAATCACAACACTTGCAGCTGACACAGCTTCCATTTCAAGTGTTGAAAGAAACATACCCAACTTGGCAGCAAAACAACAAATTCGCCATTACATCGGATTTGTGTTCGAGCGTCAGCTATTATACGAGCCATCTACGCAGGACAGACAAAACCCACTGCTGCGCACGTAACCATTTCGAAAATGGTGCCATCTGTGGAGAACGGTTACAACTGTGGAAGTCATACCACAGTGGCGCGGCCAATTTAGTGTGTCGTACAACGAACTAAGGTTCTGCACACGTCACACAACTGGATAGGTTTTTCCCCTACGTAAGAAGTTATCTGATACCAAAAACTTTCATCATAAGGCGATTAGTTGACAACAGCAGTGCTCATGTTACCAAGAGTAAGAAGGCTGTAACAAATTGTACTTTAAAGTATAAGTTGGTTTTAGTAAGAATGGGGGACAGGATACATCCCCTCTTGTAGGTTTTCACTCAAACCCAGGGAAGGTGATCCTATGTATCAGCTATTCTCCCCTCGTACCCGAAAAGCGACAGAGCGCTTAGTATTTAAGTGCATTGAGGGAACACCGACCCTGTTAGTCAGTCGTCTCCGATATCTCCCTTAGGAGCCACTTGGACTAACAGTCCCCCTTCCTCTCCCCCTGCCACAAGACGCGCAGGAAAAGTACTTGTGGAAGGTGAGACAACGCAATTCTACACGTCCCATATAGTAAATGTGATCATTCCCACAGTTTCGAATTCAGAAGATGTGCAATACGAATGCGCCGTCTTCGTGTATCTTCTGGAGCTTTGTCCTTACTGATGTTTTCTAGACGTCCTAGTTACTGGCATCCCAGGGGATACCACCAGCTTCCAGGAAGTGGCCGACGCACTTACATGGAATAATGGGACCGCTGCTCGTGTAGAGGGGATGCCCCTGACGTCTCCCCCAAGCCAGCCACACGTAGTCTGGCACACGTAACGCAATACATTAAAGTCGAAGTTCTTACAAAGATGGCTGTAAATATTGCTGTCCTCTAGGATATGACGCCGTGTAGTTTCATATAAATCTGCTCTCCTACCCATGAAGATGGAGGCAGAAAGTTCCTGCTAAAAGTTCGTAATTTATACCACATTATACAGAATTACATCCCAGTGGCATAGCTACGTTTTTTAGCACCCGGAAAGAGTAATCACTACGGCCGCCCCTAACATAAATTACGAACTTCAAAGAAAATCACAATTACTTACGGAATAACCTTGTATTCGGTTCAATAATACAGAATTTGTTGGTCGCAGAAGAACATATTTCTTCATTTATAACACCCATTTTTTCGCTCCCTTGCCGCCCGTGGCGGGTGGCACCACTCCCATCCCCCCTTGGCGAGGCCCCTGCTAGATCCAACAAGACAGTAGTTTTCTTTATACTAACAGACTTCAATGCCTACTATCCAACTGCATACGTTACAGACACAGTTCCTGTCTTCTTTTGTCTGAAATATGATAGGTTGTACCCTGTTGTTTGCCAGTCAGTACGTGCAGTGAAACAGGGAACACTGCGTGTCCGGTTTCGGCACGGATTTTGTGGGATGAAAATTCCTGTATTATACAAAGAATAAAATGCCTAGCAACAAGGACACTGTCCAAAAAGTGTGGAATGCTATCAGGAAGGAGACCCCCATATGAAGTTAAATATATGCTGCTTATAAGATTAAAATATAAGATTAATGGTACAACAATCTGTGAATTTATCGTCTTAAAACATATACTGGCACAAGTATGATAATACACCAAATTCAGACCTTCTTCGATTCGCGTTCTGAACCTAAGGGCGCTTATACCTTTATCGCCGCCTTCGCCGTATGATTATTGCAATTAGTGCGTCGAATATACGTCCACGTCGACAAAAATGCGGCGCCAAATTGGATGGTTTTGACTGGGCTTAGTTGCAGTTTCTGTCTTGTCTGTGTATCTGATCTGGTCTGCTTCGATGTGTCAGCACCCTTACTACCGGACTTTCATTAAATCAAATGTTTGGCCACAGAGAGGGTGTATCAAGATGAGGTGACGAAGGCAAGCGTTTTGTGGCCATAACGATGCTCCTCAAAAGGAGCTTTTAAGGAAAAACAGTTTCATAGACCCTATCAATGGCATCAATTTCCTACAACGTTCTATGTCAAAATATATTACGATTTCAGCTAATAACAAAGGCAAAAATATACACACCGACAACCACCACCACCACCCCCCCACACACACACACACACACACAGACAAACACACAGAGGGATTAAATGTCCGAAGAAATTATCAGTTTCTTTGTCTCATACAAAAGTACTTAAATGCATTATTGTTTACAGGCATTACTAACTCATTAATTCGTAACCCTTTCAAAGCTATGAATCTGACATCTTGTTCAAAACATTGACCTTAACCGACTTAACACACTCGTTCTCAGAAAAGTCTAACGTCGTGGTGTATTCACCTCCTCGAATGGCTAACGGTAACTCAGCCAGTCAAGCCTAAACTGGCCACCAAATTAAGCACCGGAAGTTAGGGAGCAAATTTAAGAATGTCGTACCAATAAGTGCATCACAGATTAGTAGGTATATGGATTCGATAAACACGCACTTTTAATGTGTTCATTGTAATATAATTTGGACGCGGTTTTCCAATTATGACGCTGCAAACATGCGTGTAAAGGCAAGAAGGCCTAGACAAGTCGAGCGCTTAAAGCCGGGCTTATACAAAGTCATATAATAAACACTGATCAAAAAAGTCGCTACATTCAAGCAGGTGAAAGAATGTTAGTTTTAAATGTGTAAAGTTTACTTCGAAAGAAGATGAATTCCTCGGCAACACATCATCTCGAAAACACACTTCGTTGCTGCGGAATTTTGGCATGCAATCAAACCGTCTGCTCATACTCCGGCTGTCACTCGTACATTATGAAGGAAACCAAAGAAACAAACGCGCAGATGGCACTGAAAAGATCACCTTACCCTTCCGATATCCCCATAACTTATGGGCAAGGGAGTCAGTTGGGAAGTAGCAAAACAGGAAATTAATAAAGCGTACAGTTGTTTATTTTGTCACGCCCAAGGCTCCATCTATCCATCAGCCCGCCCAAGCAAGTCTCCGCGATGTAACAGCGATCCACGACCGTGACCAACTCGCTTCTCACGACAACATCGAACCGCTGCCAACATCTCACACCCAGTCTGTGATTCACACCACATCTCGCTGCCACCCGGACAACTCTGAGAAATGACGGAAATTATTTAGGTTTATGCGCTCTCTGCACTAAGTGCGTAAACAGAACTTTTTGTGGTCTACACGCACTTTACAATGCTGCCAGAATATCAGACTGCAGAGCGTAGTATCGTACGGTAGTTGGTGGATGCCAAAGTGGAAAAGATTTAGAAGGAAGCTGCCATGGCCTAATCCTGGAATTTACCTGAAGGGACTACAGAAAACGACGGAAAACGTCAGACGCAGTGAAGACAGCCGATGTCCCTGCCGAGTTTCGAACCGGCACCTCCCGAGTAAAGCCTAAATCTTTCACTTCACACCGAAGTTCTGGGCGCCAATAAAAATAATGTAAAAAAGCACCCTTCTGTCTAAACGCACATTTCGTCTACCAGACCAATCAACAGACGGGCGGAAAAATCGGAGGCTATTTCATGAAACTGTTCAGAGTTTGAGCGCCTACTAGCGCCAACAGTTACTGCACTGCTGTATTTGATATGCAAACTGCTACTAAAGGTGTCCGTTTTAGCTTGTCCCCGAGCACAGCAGCTGTCATCGAAATGTGCTGGAGGTACAGCCTTTCTACACGAGAAAGCTGAGTGCGCAAGTAAACAATAAAAGGAACGCTGTTCAACAACGTATAAATCTTGAGAAGTACACAAACACTAAAATTATGACGAAGTTCTGAGCAGCGGAAATTAATTCGTGTAAGTTGAGTAATTGAGAACATTCAGCCCTGAAGTTTACGCGCCTGCACTTCTCCTACATGGGGATTAAATCCCAAAACTTATCGAAACAGAGCACTACAGTTTACCTGATGTTTATACGGCCACAACCGGTCTCTCAACCTAAGTGAAAAACACACATTGTGGGTGCCTGTTAAACAAAGTGCAGGCAGGAATGTCTTCATACACGAACGACAGTAACAGCAGGATTTGTGAGGAGCTTCATATCACGTACTGCTCACCAGATGTGATTAGGGCGACCAAATGTCGGGTGATTAATAGGTTGGGCTAGTAGCACGCTTAAGCGAAACAATAAATTCGTACTAAATTGTAGTAAGAAAATCTGAAGGGAAGACGAAACTAGAGATATCTGGCGGTAGGTGCAAGAAATTAAAACTAATCTTTAAAAGAACAGAGTGTCTGGGTGTGAAGTGGACTTAAGTGGCTCAGTGTAAACCCCGTGGCGGGCTCTTGTGAAAACGGTAATAAATCTTCAGATTCCGGTCTTCCAGTCAATCAGTCAAACGGTGTTATCAGTTGACTGATGAGTCGATCTGTAGTAAGGCAGCCATATATCAATTACTGCACGGGCAATTTATCATTTAGACAGTCAGTACAATCAGTGTTTTGAGTTAAAAAAACACCGCATTCTGTACAAATAAAAAATGGTTGATGACAAGCCGGTCCACGAGGCGGTAATGATCATTATACTTTATGCTTCATCTCTGACCTTTGACACTCCGTTTGTGCCTAGCATAAGGATGGCTGGAACGATGGTGTCGCTTGTAATTACAACATGCAAGCAAACGTACTGACTTGGCTGGTGACCTCGCGTGCTGTTGCTTGCGTGACACCATCAGCTGCAGACAGACGTCCGTCCAAGTGACGCGCACGTTCGGAGCCGGCTGATAGACCACACTTTCGTACTACAGGTCTTTCCGATGTGTCATATCTGCCAGCGGGTAAACAGGTACACACCCGTTGTGGTATTACACTGGGTTGATTCGCAGTGCATTTTGTGTCACTAATCTCATATCTAAGATGAAAACAATTTGAACACAAAAATGCGGTACATATGACAACGCGGTCTGTGAAGAAAACACAAAATGTTCGATTAAGATTACTGCCGTTTGGGATGTGACTCCGTGTAATTTGGTAAATGGGTACACGGCGTCACAGCCCAGAAAATTCATACTTAAGCCTTTAAGTCGATTAGAAATAGTTTTAATACAGATTTTAGTATACTTTAGACGTTTATGGTAAATATGCTAATCTAAAAATATTTGTAGAGCCTAGGGAAAACCTTGAATAGCTGTCACAATAAAGAAACGCGTTATATCATGACTATAAAAGCAATAAAAATATATACAGGTTAATTGAACACAAAGGAGGAAGACCACGACTGGGTAAAATTTTTCAGAACACCTGCTGCTGAACACGCAGCGCACCCACAATGCCAGAACGAAAAAAAATGTAAGAAAATCAGAACCTGATAGTAATGCACAAGAATGGTAAAATTAATGACAGGCATAGGCCTGCGCACCGCAAAAACAGATATCTACAAAAGAACCTAGAAATAAGTCTACTAACTAACTAACTAACTAACTAACTACATGAAGCAGAGGCCTTCTTGAGAAGTTAACAGTTTCGCAGCTAGTCAAGAAATTCCCCGAATTTTATGGAACCCGGAGGTTCATTACCGCATTCACAAGAGCCTGCCACCTGTCCCTATCCTGAGCCAGCTCAATTCAGTCCATGCCCCCCATCCCACGTCTTAAAGATCCATTTTAATATTATCCTCCCATCTACGCCTGGGTCTCCCAAGTGGTTGCAGAAAGAAAGCTACATTTTTTTTAGTGCAGAAGGGCCCCGCAGCAGACGCTATGGACGCACGGCAGCCTTAAGGCTTCTTGTGCAACCCGGTGATGAAGATGACAGTGATGATTATTTTTTGTCCCTTGGAAATAGTGGAGCACCGATGGAATGAAACTGACAGGGGAAAACCGAAGTACTCGGGGAAAAACCTGTCCCAGTGCAATTTTGCCCACCATAAATCCCACATGAACCCGGGCGACTAACCGCCTGAGCCATCGCACGGCCATAAGCTACACTTACCAACGAGAAAAATAAGAAGGTACCAAAACTATAACAAAGCGTAACCTTCAATGCTCCACACATGTGCTGACAAGGCAACACCCCCCACCCCCCACCCCCACAATGACTTAGTACACTTGCACCGACCACCATTACTGTTCATAGTTCGTACCTAAATATGACCCAGATAAACTGAAAAATGCAAGCAAATTAAAAATGTAAATAACTATGAAACAATAAAGACCGTAGTGCCGCATGGGCACAACCTTGTGTACTTGTTTACTAGATGACTTGTCACTGTTACCGATGTTGTTTTGTTCAATTAGCGGTATACTAAATAAAACTCTACATGCACATACAGGAGAACCAATGACAGTAGACTGTAGAGTAATTAGCCTACGAGGTGGACGACACGGGGTTCGATCAACAGACAAGCCACAGATTTATTTCCTTACCACAGCGTCAAAACCGGCTGTGGATTCCAGCCAGCTTCCTATCCAATTTGTACCGGCAGCTGTTGTTCGGGGGTAAAGCAGTTTAAACGTGAAGCTGCCAAACCATCTCCACTTACAGCCGAGATCAAGAATGAAAGGAGCTGTAATGCCATTCCACCATACGCCTTCTTGACGTGACGCACGGACACGTCAGTCTCATATAAAGCTAGAGGGTTGCCAGCACGTTGAAGTATTTGGAATGTGGCCTTCTTGACAACACTGTACAGCCTGATACGTGCCTACCAACCCTTCTGGAGAACGTGCTGCCTCCATCTTGAGGGCACAGATGGAGGCAGTTTCGCCACAACATGACAATTACTCACCATAATATTATAGTCATAATCTTCACCACCATGAAGATCGCATATCTCACGTTTAAACATTTATTTCATGTTTAATTCAGTTTTTTTTAGTCTATCATTCTTATTTTACCAAGCAGGGTAGGTTCATATCTTCGCAACCGTGTGTGCGTCACCCATAACAACTATGTCACTTGTTACGAACATCCTATCACCTACCTTTGCAAATTTCTTGACTTCGATAAAACTAACATGGCGGTCGTGTAAACCTGCGAGGTGAAAACCAACTTTTTATTTCTTTTATCACTGTAGGAACACTAAACTTCCTGAGACATTTACGAGACACACTGAAGATTTCTTACTTTTGGGTTCAAGTAAAGCCCTCTTTAAAAGAACTTACTGCATTACAAAACAAAATGAACCTCAACGACTGCTTTACATAAAACTCTTACATCACAGCCAGGTCACACACGACGACCCAACTCACCTGTGTTACCAGTTACTGCATTAAAGCATGAATATCCCACGGCTTTATTCTTCAACTACCGGAAAAGAAAACAATACAACAGTTAACAGAACAAACAAGGTATAGCGTACCTCTTTTTCAAACACATCTTACTGTTCATTATTTCAATAGTCTGCCGCATTCTGTCGCAATATTGGCGCTACTCTTGTCAATACACAAACAACAAACACTGATCCAAACCCAGTCGGAAAACACGCAATGGCCTGGCGTTCCTTTCCCAGACGAAACGACAAGCTGACGTCCGTAACTACAGCTTGCAAGACTGGACGACGTTTACAAGTGGAAGGGTGAAAGGTGAGCCGTACATTCCCTTGCTTCTAACGAGTGGCTATTCTGTCAGCCGCTGTCCTTTCTATACATTCGAATATTCGATGTCCCTTTCTGTTGCCCACATACTGACGCCTGAAAACCAGATATACTTCGGGAGGCAAGGAATATTTCTTTACATTCGTTGTATTTCTTCACATGAAATGCCGAGTGTACGTAACGTACTGACACACCCTAATTCGAAGAACTATATGTGTAAGAACCATGTGAAACACTGCTTTACACTGTACTATGCCCTCCGTCCAAATCTTAGCGCGCAAAGAAATGAAATGCCCTTCGCTTCCTTTTCTTCTTTTTGTTAACTTGGTTTGGTTTGTAGACTCACACGGCCCGTTTCAGTAACTCTCACCAGGCACTTTTACCGAAATCTTTGATTTTATCCAATTTTCATGGAGGCTTTCTTTTCGTCTTCTTCTTAACTTGGTTTGGTTTGTAGACTCACACGGCCCGTTTCAGTAACTCTCACCAGGCAGTTTTACCGAAATCTTTGATTTTATCCAATTTTCATGCAGTCTTTCTACAGAATCCCTCCAAGTTTCGTTAGGTCATGTCTGCCTTTCCTAAAAGGCAATTCTGTCAAATATTCTGTGAGCAGGGACTCAATTTTTACGCCCGTTCGTCAAACTGCGAAATGCGGCTATTACATTCCTTATGTCTGTTGGTCCGCGTGAAACAACTCGGCTCCCACTGGGCGGGTTTTTAATAAACTTGACATTCGAGGATTTCTTGAAAATCTGTCAAGATTTTCCAAGTTTGATTACCATCTGACAATAATAGTGGGTACTTTACATGAAGACCTACGAACATTTACGTTATTAGCTCGCTCAATTCTTCTTAGTACGAGAACTTCTTCAGACACGAGTTGTAGAGAAAATGAAAACACGCGTCTCATGTTCAATAAACTTTTCCCGAAAATTGTGTATTTTATGAGATAATGTGGAAAAACATGGTAGAACCAGACAGGCCACAGGTGATAATATAAGTCTGCGCACAAAAGTGCGATTTGCGTGCCGGATAACTAAGAAAAGAGTACAGACACACAACCATAATAGTTAATATTTACTGCTTTGCCACGGCAACAATGGTTTCAATGTTACGTTATTCGTATATTGTCTGTCTTGTTAACTTCATCACTGTTAGAGGATTCGACATACAATTTAATTAAATTCACAAATGTGAATGCTTAAAAACAATAAAACGAAAAATTTCTAAAAATAACGTACCAACATTTACAAACCGATGAACAAAACCAGATTACCGACAGACGATTCCAAAGTAGATAAGAGAAAATGCGATAATAATCAAAAATTATAGAGCCTTGTTAACTACTTAATACACGCTTTACGAAAATATAACCGAGTGTGTGTTGTTTGTGCCATATACAGTCCTTCCTTGAGGTAGTTTCGCCCTAATGATTTGTTCAACACAGGCACACGAACAGGTGACGTAATTGTTCTGTCTGACACAGTTTAGAAGACACATCTAATATAAATTTTAAAACGTAAGTTCAGAACTTTCTGACATTTTGGTGTTTCCTATACCAAGTGACAGGATAAAGTAAGGAATCAAACACTACACTGCTGCTGGCAAGATCTGGTAATGGTTGCAAAGGGGTATGATTCTTTTCTTTATCATTTCAACTGATGAAGGAGACAACCATGAAGGATGATGCTTTCCGGGAAGCAATGGCGGTCAGTCTTCCATATTTTAGGCAGATTCTTACACCTGAAGAAAAAGGTTGTTGGTTCCTTCGAAACGGCCACAAATTTCCACCAAAACTAAGGAATACCAAATTTCAAAAGAGATTACCCTTCATAATCACTGCCGTGAGATTTGAGAATCTCACGGCAGCTACAAATTTTCAAAAGAGAGTTTCGAAGAAACTGGAACAAGGAACAATTTTCAAAATATCGGCCTAGAATAGCATAAATATTGGCCTTTGCACTGCCTATATCGTGTCCAAAATACTCGTAGATAGGCGCTCAGGAAAGGTGTTCAACCTGACAAACTAGCAGACTCTTTTTCACATAGGTTTCTAAAACGACAAACATATCACAGTGCTTTGCGTACGTTTTCTTCGCCGCAAGAGTTCATTTGCAACTGCAATAACGCATGGAACAAACCCTTTCTTTCTTTAACACGGCTTTTGATTTGTAATTCTCTTTGCCCCTGAACATTCAAATAGGAATACTCCCGACCTTAATTGCAAATTAATATAATCTCGCCTTTCTTCGAGCTGAACCATGGTAACTGCCGCGGTACGTGGTAAGACTAAACACGGAATATACATTAGTAACTACAGCAAAGAAAAGAGTGAATCGACTTCATGTGACCGACAAAATGCTAAGAATATATTTGTGGCCTGAAATTCGGGTAGTAGATGTTGTTCAGGAACCAACAATCTACGTCATTGGTCATTCTAAAACTTGCACAGCTCTCAGATGTAACTGTACTTCAGTCGTTAGATTTTCTACGCTGCGCTTCCAATTTGTTCAATTTGTTAACTTATAGAAGAAGGTGAAGATAAAGGATAACTCCACGTACGAGCGATACCTGGATGAAAGATTACAGGGCATATACGGAATTAAACACCAGGCTTAAGAACAGTGGGAAAGCAATTTAGAAGACAACTGCGACTTCAAATATTGAGAAGACAAAATTAGTTCTGATGAGTGTGCACGTGTTTTTCGCGTCTTTGTACTCACTTAAGTGTGCGAATAACTGAAGGCCTGGGAGTTTCGAAGTACGGTGGCACGCCTCCTTACCAGTCCCTCACACTGAATAATACAGCGCAGAACGCGACACTGTAAGTCTGCTTGTAAAATTAAACACTTGTTAGAGTTCCTTATTCATATTTTCATGCACAGAGCGAAGTTTTACTTCCTTTCATCAAAAAAGATCGCTCGAAGTCAAGGCGTCATTATTTTCATGGTAGAATAGCATCAACTAATTTCAACACCTCGTTATGTATTCCTTCGTTTTCCCCTTCAGGCAAATAGCTTGTTAAAATGTTCCCTTTTCCACGTGCAATGGAGGGGTTAGAACCCAAATTTCTGTTGATTCTAACACTCCCGCATGTAAATTCAGAGCAGAGGTGAAGCTGGAAACACCGAAACTTGGAGCTGCTACTTGGTCTAGCCGTGAAAGTCACGCATGTCTGTCATCTGGTAAATGCACAAATCGATTGTTTATGTCGACAGTGTTATGGGTCTAATACTCGATCCAGAATGAAATGTTTGAGTGCAAGGGCAATGTGATGGGATCCGCATAACCGGATAACATTAATAAACGCCACATAAGAAAAGCGGATGGGAAAAATCGACGCGTTGAAATACACACTCCAGATACCTGAAACATATAACGGACACGTTCCATTATCTCGCTTTTGGTAAGGAAAAAAAGTTTCAAAAGTCAGTTTTGCTTCCGTCAACAGGAGAAAGTATGGAGCCTATTTCATTGAGAAACCTAATCTCGTAACCTTTACAATGCCTGAACAGATGTAGGTCTAGAAAATCAACCCAACAGTGTAGGTTCCATAAAATTACCTGATGAAGGAAGCAGACTCAGTCTCCGAAAGTTTATTCTGTGCCAAACCGAAACAAGAAAAATATTCAATATACGGGTATTTCACTTTCCCCGGGGGCAAAGCGGCCCCCGTTTGAAGCTGACCACTCACCTCCATTTAGTGCGGGAGTTCAGAATATACGGAACTATACCTATACCCTTGGCGACAGGCTACCGCCGTCACAGTTGGGTGTTAATACGTAGATAGCCTCAACCACTGTACGAAATGGACTTAAATATGTTATATTGTATTATGTAATGTAATATTATACTCTACCATATCGCATCGCATCGTACCATATTATATTATATTATATTATATTACTATAATTCTGAATTCACAGCTGTTTACCTGGTTTTCAAAGAGTACGGATCACTGACGGAACACTTCTTACTCATTATTCTGACATACACTTTCTAACTATACGGCATGAATTAAGTATTACTGCTTTTTGCATGAGAATGTGTAGATCGTGCAGAAGATTAATAATAATAATAATAATAATAATATTATTATTATTATTATTACTATCAGTATTATTTAAATACATCTTATTAGCAATAAATTGCACAACAAATTTCACAAATCCACGTACACGGGAAACTACTTCAGCGTGTCTCGGTTATTTCTTATAGCCGTCTTCAGGAAGCACTAATATACGAAGAACAGATACGGAGTTAGAAGTTAACTACATGTACACAGTTTGAAAATATACAGGACTTACCACTCAGCAAGCTCGAAATAGATTTATCAGTTTCAGATAGTTGGATGCACTTGATTTTGAGTCCTGTATAATCAAAATATGTATGTATTGTCAACACCACAAATCGATAATTTAATCATATATTTACAGTGCATTTTACCGTACACTACTGACATAAAGACGTAATACAAGGTGTCTAAAACTGGTGCTCGTGATGATTTATTTTCCGTGTTTCATACCTAATTTTCTTAATAGCAAATATTATTAATGTTTCTAAAGGGCCTTTACGAGAAAGTAATAGAAAAATAACTGCGAGGCAAACACCGAATCCCTTTATAGCTTAGCATGCTACAGTGATTTTGGCTCAGTCATAAGTGCTGCATATAAAGTGAAATTACTAGTACATTCAAATTCACCGGAAGTGTTACATTTTCTTCGTGTCACACTCGGTAATGGAAGCAAGTAAAGAAGAATTCAATTAGTTGTGTAATGCTATATGATGGATCACACACGAATCAGCTTCATATACGCCTGTGCGTAATCAATATGGTTACGGACAAGTAATCAAATTCCAAATCAGAATTCTGAACGAACACCTTATTTTCGTACATCTCATCAGGTTGATTTCATGTGAGATATTTTAGCGTTTCGCATTTGTTTCGAATTTGGCAACGGTTTATCACGGTCAGGGATTCTATTTATTTTGCGATATTCAGGGTTATTCCCGCAATGATTATGCATAGTACTGTTTTCTGGGAAGGGAAGCCGTGTACCGTGACATAAAGTAACGAGGTTTCGGAGGAATGCAGGTACATTTCTATCAAATTATACGGCGTCACAATTCAATTTTGGTATTTTCTTTACGCTTCCGAAGCGAACAGCACTAAATCCCCCTAAATATGCTTCTTCCTTTCAAATTCGTTCACATATGTATGATTTGTAAGCAGCACTTTTCTTCATAAACGTGTCAGTAAAGGTACTGCCGTATTCTGCGTAAAAGCACGCCTGACATTTAGATGAACCTGCTCGTCTACCAGGCAGGCGCTGGAATGAAGATGGGCACAGAAACCTGCAGGCCAAAACAGCATAAGTACAAGACATACGTCAGGGTCTTTTACGTCCTAATGCAAATTTATCTGTCTATATTCACATTATAATACGCATTTATCTTCACTAAATGTTTCGACAGTTACTTTCATCTTTAGGCGAAGCATACACAAATGTCATATCACAATGCAGCCGTAACGAAATATGAAATAACACAAAATGTAACTAAGGTTTATAGAATTTTTCAAACTGATACATTTGACAGTGAAGGACCATTACTGCCTTCGTTGTAAGATGTGTCAGTTTCAATACGGCAATGTATTCGAATGGCAAATCGTAACATTTTAATTACATTCTGTGTCATTTTTAAGGGTGAAATTTGTCATTCGTGTAAGCTCTGCCTGAAGATGGGTGTTGACTGCCTGAACATGTAGCGTAGTTACCTGCATATTCTAATATGACTATAAACAAATTATGTTTCATTTGAGCATACAAAGCCCTGACATTCCATCAAAGAATACGACGTGAAGCAAAAATGTATGAAATAACTACAGAGTTTCACAAAACCTGTGGCTAGATAGGACAGAGGAACAGAATGCAGTTGCATAACTTAGACCTAAATGTTTTAATTCATGGCGTATGGAGGCCTAAATTACCCTCTTAAACTGACCATGCTGCCCCCAGCGGTAAGGCATGACTTATATGCGGGAAGGGTTCGGTTCATACCTTGGCCAGGAGAGGGTTTCCTAAGGCTTTTCGTGGTTTTCTTCAGGCCCTCAATGTCCGAATAGCTCAATTCAAATCACGACAGCACCCTTCAAAATTCGTTGTTCATTAATCGTCATTCTGTGCTCCACAAGTATTTTAAGCAACTTAAAGCATCGTTAAATAAACTGTATATAAACACACATCCAAGCCTGGAATTCCCCTCACTAACAAGTGGTTGCTTCCCCATATTTCCCATTTACCTGCCACAGACTGTATATGCCTATTTTTTGCACCCACAAAATGGTAAACGCCCTTGTTTAAATTTTATGTTATTCTGTATCTTCTTATGTTGTGGATGCTTAAGACACACATCTAAGCTTTAAAGTCAGTCACAACAGCTTCGTCAACGCTTTCACAAAGCACTATTGAAAATTACTGTCCTTTCTAATTCGACGCTGTGAGACGCGTATTTTGGTGCCTGGCACAGCGTCATTACGTAAATAAAGACGTAATGCTTCCCCAAACCACGCAGCAATATTCTGCGACGAACAAATATAAAAAAAATATTCGAATACAAAGTAAATAATGGTGGCAATTCTTGAGACGTTCCATAAAAATGTCGTACTTCTCTTTATCCTCTTAAATTACTTTGCTTTTAGTGAAACGCACATACGAGAAGAGAGTGGCGTTTATTTTTAATCAACTAAGCAAACATACACCAACCAAGAGAGGAGCACGTCTTTTTCTGGTAATTAGTACCGCTTCAGTTGATGTTCTAAAATAGATGGAACCTTCAGTACCTGTGAAAACATAACATGACGTCCACTTATCCTTTAAGAATTCACTAAGACATCAGATGTTGTGACAGGTAGGCCCTACTTCTACGAAACCACAAGGCACTGAGAGAACAAAAAAGGTGTCAGTTAAGGAGACAGTGAACGTTTCACTAGAGGAGATGTCTAAACTCAGCAAAGGTAAGTATCCTGAAGACATTGTTTACTTATATATTTTTGTATGCATGAACATTTTATTTATTCATTCAAAGACACTGCAAGTATTCCAGAATATGCAGCTTCAAATGACACGAATACAAGCGTATTGCAAATGACGTGAAAGGAACTAAAGGTAGCCTAATTAATTATCACACATTCCTGAAGGCACATAGGGCAACTACATAAAACCTCAGCAGGAAGAGTCGGTGTCCCGGCGGAGACTTGAACCAGGTACATCTTAACAGAAGTCAGAAGTGTCGCCCCTCACCTAGTGTGCTCGGTTTATTGAACCTAAGGTTCTATGGAAATCAAACACTGATAACAAATACGTTCGTGCTCTTTTGTATTGAAATCGACACGCCCGCCTTGAATTGCACACTGAAGTCATACATATTAATGTACTGCAGACCACGCACAGCCTGTGGACATTCCTAACTTAGTTATTACCATGCGACCTGTATTGAAAAGAAAATGAAAGACAAGTAATACGTTCAAACCTATATACAGGTCAACTCCTGAGAAACAAGTTAGGAAATGAATGCAGAGCTTAACCATTCACACGCTTTTCTTTAAACGTGTATTAACCCAAAAGCCTTATGGAAAAACTGAACTGTATACAAAAATTCTGTGTAGACTACAACGTTTTCCTAAATGTTTTCCTGAAATATTTTGCAGCTCCAATAAATGTCTGAAGGAGATGCACTCAAATTGTGCGCAGAAATCCGGGTAGCTCTTCAGGAAAAGGGGTAGTCACAGCTGTACCATTTTAAAGAAAATTGGAACAGATAGATCAACTTTAGTAGTACTCCAAGTTACCAACTTTCATAAAAATTCTTTCATCAGTTGTCTGGTTATACTGCACATAAAAGCAAACGGACGGACAGACGGACTGATGGGATGATTTCAATGGACGCTATGCAAAGGCGGGAATGCGGCTAAATACGAAATCTTAGAATAACAACAATACCGAAAATAATGAAAGCAACGCTGTGCTGAATGGACAAAGTTGATTTTTAGAATCAGACCTAACGTAATTTTTTCAGGGCACTGTAAAACGCCATGTCCTACATGCCATAAAGCATAGGGTATATACGTGAAAGTTATCGGATTTCATGACGTAGAACTTGCTTTTTTTATGGTACGAGATTCTACAAATTCGCCATAAAATTGGGCAACTATGCCACAGTGAGTTTTAACTGTTCTCCATAAAAGGCTCCCCTGACCTCGTGGCGAATTTGAAACGTCGTACAACGAGAGAAGGCAGATTTAAACTTACAGCGTTTAAGGTATCAAGTTACGTTATTCAGCCTGTACAGTCAAGCACACGAACACAAATTAAAACCACAACATTTATGACAATATACTCTTCTTCCGGAATTTTACACTCTTGCATATTTTCCACATGTTGTTTTACAACAGTTTACTTCTGTCACAGATTAAGGATGTATAAGCGGCCAAATTCACTTCTAAACATATTTTAAAGACCCAAATAGAACCAAAACTCTGTATTAAATACATTTTGTTTCGCCAGGAATAGACAGTACGGGTAGATAAATGGTCTGCAATACATTATCCGTACAAGATAAAATGAACGAACAGAACGCAGGTAAGAAATGAAGAGACCACTTCTGATTACAAACGTGAAAATGGAGCAGTCTCAGAAAGCAGGCCAACAGCAGCAGCAGCTGCCCCCAGCCTCTCACCAAAGAGCTATGGTTCGATTTCAGGCCATCCCATGTGCGATTTGTGGCGGACAAAGTAAACTTAAACAGGGATTTCTCTGAGTTCATCGGACTTCCCCCTTCACTGTCATCCCACCATTGCTCCGTACTCACACTTCACTGATCCCTGTTATAATAATAATAATAATAATAATAATAATAATAATAACAATAATCATCATAATCTCCTTTATGCAGGGTATTCACACTTATATACCTGAAACAAACCATGTTTCTAGGGTATACAGTGTCGCGGCTATTCTGCGCGTACTGTTAATGGTGCATATAACACTGTCTTCAATATTAAACTCTTTTGTGCTTCTACATTAGCACTTTCCGAAGTTTTGTGTTGTGCCCAATATAGCTGTTTTCTGTAGTTCCTTGATATCGTGCTTTCCTGGTATGCTGCTGGAGTATTGCTGGTTCCAGTTGCTCTTATTATAATTGGCGTCACTTTTGTTTTTACATTCCACGTGCGCTGTATTTCTATTATGAGGTCTTTATATTTTAGAATCTTCTCGGCTTCTTTCTTCATCACATTTCTGTCTTGCGGAATTGCTACGTCAATTAGTATACATGTTCCTTTTTCATTATCCCGGATTATGATGCCTGTGGATGGTTCTGTCGGTTTGCACTTGTTGATTGTACAATATGGTTGCCTTGCCCACTTGACCTGTTTCTACTGATTTTGGTACATGTTCACACCAGATTTCACTGTCTAATTTTACCCCTAGTTCCTTACATATGTTCAAGTGTAGCTGAGCACACACTCTGACATGTCGCTGTCACGTCTTTTGCCAATATTGGGCAGGCTGACATAATGTGGTCTGCTGTCTCCTCAGATTGGTGACATAATCTACATTTGTTATCTTTTCCTGTTTGCAATATTCTTATTTCATTTGTTTATTATTATTATTATTATTATTATTATTATTAGCACTAGTATTATTGCTATTGTTGTGAAAAAGAAAGAGTACTTAAGTTGTTTACATCTAATTTATTTCCTTTCTTCACATGTTTGTTTGCCTTGTGTTGCCCACCAGCGAGTAGGTCACATTTAACAAAATTTAACTGTCACTAACATCTGAAGCAAATGCAACGTAATTCTACGTAAGTTACATGCGAGCTACTACAATTACAGTCTTGGGTTACATTTGCGTCCCATTTGCGAGGAAACCCCCGCTGCCGGAGATGTTACTTGTGGCGTTAAATCGTACGGTTCGTCACCGCCATAGATTTAAGATTAAACTTCCAATATGAAACGTCGAAGCGTTTGATGTTTGTAAAGAAATTCATGCGGATACCGCACGGCAGATGTACAAGCCCATGAGTCTTCTTTTGAAAATGTAATGTTATCAAAACGAATGTACTCATTAAATGAGTCCGTAGAGTTACCCTCGTACGGAAATTGAGTCAACTAGTAATTAATAATACAGACACTGCACACCGGACAGCAGTTACGCACTTCCTATCGAACGTCGCAATGTTACTAATGCCATCATTTTTTAATCCTTCTACGCACGAGGACCATCATAATTTGTATTCCTCAAAACAAGAGTGTTAGGTTAGTCACATGAGACAGAATGAGAGCGAAGGGGCATATATCACGCACTGGAGAGAGGAAAAATGAGTACATAACTGTGGTCGGGAAATCCGAATGAAAGCTACCACTTCGAAGACCTAGACGTAGATTATTATTAAACTTAAAATTTTCAAAGTTAGCCGTTCCACTTCAAAAATATTAAATTTACAACACTGTGATTTTATAACTATTAACTTCGTATATTTCAGAATTTTAATACTTTAATCATTTTACGAAGGGAGACAAATACCTCCGTGTTAAGTTGGTCCCTGTCATCACGGCATGGCGCATCCTCAGATTGCGAATGGAGGAACGGCCTCCAGTTATGGAGAGTAGCTGCGAATACATTGAATAACCAGTCGCGGACAGCCGACAAGGGGTGGTCCTCCAGCTTGGGGGTTCGGCGAGGTGCTAACAACTCCTCACCGTAAGAAATTATGATGTTACGAAACATACGGACAAGCCTCGGACCTGGACCGATTCTTTGGTACGATCCCAGCTACGGCTCAGGATGGGGACAGGTGGCGGGTTCTAGTGAATGCAGTAACGAACCTCCGGGTTCCATATAATGCGGGGAATTTCTTGACTAGCTGAGAAACTGTTAGCTTCTCAAGAAGGCCTCTGCTCCATACAGTTAGTTAGTTAGTTAGTCAGTCAGTCAGTCAGTTAGACAAATACCTAGATACTGTTGGCCTTACACTCCTTTGCTCTCAATAACTCCCTGATGATGGCACCCCGGTGACGAATAAGTAGGAGTTTTATGCTTGCTTCTAAATGTATTTTATTAGGTGCATAATTAGGTTGACGCATTAATTACCGATCCGGTGTGTCAGTTATTTTTGTACCATAAAACAACGTAGCCGCACCATCACTATGATCGTGCTTTAGCAATGCGAAATACGGACATACTGAAAACGCCATTACTGCCGTCGATATAACTTGTTCACACGCAAAACTTAATCATATCATAATGAATAACATATATCAAATTTAATAAAGTTTCTGTTACAACTCTATATATTTCGGCAGAACTATGCCATCCGCAGTGGTCTATAAATAAAAAATTTAAACATTTTGAGATTCAAAAGCAGAACTCAAAGACTAGACTATTTTATTTGCCCAAAGTGCATACGATGAAAAGAGAGGACAAAATAGTTCAAAATATTCTAATACATTGTATCTTGAAACGTAAAACTAGTAACATTTCCTTTTAATTTGTGATACACTCTAGCCTATGACACAATTCTGCAGAAACACGTAGCGGTATGGCTAATTTTAATTAGTAAATTTAAAATATTGTTATATTCGTACTGTTTGACACAGGAAGGTTTTATTTATTCGCAGCACGCTCAACATGCGTCTAACTATCCTCCGTTATTCATCACGTATGTCACACTGTCTGCCCTGCATAGTGGATTTCAATTATTCTAATGACGAAGTGAGGAAGTCTCACTGAATGACCGGACATATCTCTAACTGTATAGTCTGAGGTAGTTTACAATATATGGTTCGGAAAGCACGTCATTTTCTCATACTTTACAACATAAAATTGAACACTTAATATGTTTAATTCTGTATTTAAGACGAGATGCAGCCTGTTCTCATATCTACAGGACTCGTGTATTTTAAAATGCACTCACAAGTGTCCAGGGCTTCTGTCGAGGCCGCCCACAGAATGAAGAAAACCACCAACATCGCTCCGGTCTTCATGTTGCATTTAACCTGCAGAACTCGCCGCTCTTCACAACATGGCACCTGCAAACAAAGTTACATTTTCCTCAGAGAAAGCATCCGGAGGTCACCTCTTGCCCAATATCTATACCAAATAATGTGTCAAATATCACGTTATAATCAGCCTTCAACATTTGGAGGCTGTCACTGTGGAGAGATACAATTGGAAGCTCGTACGTTTCACGGAACATGTTACGTGCATTTCAACCCCGCACTGGTTTGAATTTGTCGTGTTTTGAACGTGTCGTGTCGAGCGGCGTAGTATACCACACCGCCCGGCACGACACGCTTCACATGCTCCATCTGGCCGAGATCTCTTCGGATCACGTACGCTCGAGACAGATATTTGTATGCCTGTACCATACAGAACATAAAAAAACTACAAACTTATACCTGGAAGTGCATACTATCACATACTTTTAATATCACATCACTGTAATTTTATGCTTGCCAAATTTATGTAATTTAAAATTGTAATATCTTAATAATTCCAATAAGGGCAGTGCTATACCTAGATTAGAGTGTTAGACTTGTTCTAAAAACCCCCTGATGATGGCAACCACTTGACAAAACATGTAGGACTTTAATACTAGTCATGAATTGTATTTTATTAAGTACCTTTGTTGGTTGATGTATTAATTGTAAGAAGACGCACGGTATGATTAACATAAAAAATGAGAAAAACGGTTCTCCAGCCACGCACTAACAGAAGGGCAATATATGCTCAATCTTGCGTGAAGTTCACAGTATAGCATAATATAGAAATACAGCTTTCCGTTTAGGAGATTGGGCAATTTACCATTACGTATCCACTTTAAATCACCCTGTATAAGTGGCACTATTATTTAAAATCTGAAGATCATCAATTAATCTGTAATGACTGCTGATTTACTACTGGAACAATTACTTTTATCCTGAAGATAGCGGCAAAAGGTTCGTTTGAAATACTGATAGGTCTCCCCACCTATGGAACTACGTGTTCCATGACCTAGAAGACCCACAGCCGCAAGAAGATATTTTGTAATTGAACTCAGTTCAATTCAGTTCAATTCAATGGCGTTTATCAACGTGCAGGCTTAACAGCACAAGTGCCAATTACAAAGCCAGCACAAGAACACAAATACAACACAAGAACAGTTCAAATACACAAAACAAAACATTAAACAGAAAAACAGAACAATGTTACAGGAAAGAAGTAACATAAAAGTGCTAGGGAAAAAATCCCTATACCCTGAAAAAACACAGGTAACTTAATTTAAAAACGTGACCGATTAGCGCAGAATCTGGTACAATAATAACAAAAAATCATTAAAGAAGACAACCTGCAACTGAATATACAGCTGCCCCTAATAACAATTCAATTCAGTTTAACTCAATTCAGTTCAAAAGACACATACAAACACAACATCACAAATACGCAAAAACAAAACACTAGATAGATAAACAAAGCCAATAATGCAGGAAAAAAGTAATATAAAAGTACTGGGACAAAACCCCTATATTCTGAAACCTGGTAACAACTTGTTAATCACAACTGACCTACAATTGAATGTTCAAATATCTCTACTGATGGCAATAGCCGCCGAAGCGGCGTCTAGCGGAAGGGGAGTTGCCGTGGTTAGAATCAACATGAAACAATTTAAAATCTCTGAAATTTCGATTCGGCACACGAAGGCCGACAGTTTCCAAACGGGTACGGCAAAACTTTGAATAACAGTATTATAATAATAATAATAATAATAATAATAATAATAATAATGTTTTATTGGACACTACGCCTTGGCTCCTGGACAAGAAATGTCGAATATTCCTTCAACGGTGTTTCTTTGCCTAAAACTAGTGCTGAAAACCCCTAAAATGAATTAAAAAAATATTAAATAAATGGATAATATACGGCGTACGATATTACATACATGGCGACCTATACAGTTTATTTATTTATTTATTTATTTATTTATTTATTTAGGTCGAGTTAACCCCTAAAGCTCAGTGGGTGTCATATGTACCTCAAAGTCGTCTAACATTCAGAAAATACATTCTCGCCACACAGTTCTTTATGTGTTCCATACAATTCGTAATAATTATAGGGCATTAAATGACTGGTATAATGGAATTAACGCTGTGCTATGGGTGAGGTAACAACCGGACCCTTCTAAAGTAGTTTCAAATCACTGTAAAACGGTTGGTTTTAGATTTGGCAACCTGTGTTCCCTGCGGATGGTCCACAGGCACCGAAACATTTTGGAGCTTTATGTATAACACTTATATGTGAACATTAGAGTGCATTTTGTTCGTATAATAAATTGACTATGTTAATTGACTTTCTAAAGTTGCCTACAGTCATTTTTGTCCTCGAAGTATGTGTTTCAGACCACCCACTTAAGTGACAGGATTGGTAATTTATGAACTGTAAATCACGTGGAAAGAAGGGAGTGTTGCTTAGATTCAGGTAGATCCATTATCGAAGCATATTCCTAGAGCGACTGAGAAAAATCATAAGAAATACAAGTAAGGGTCACGCCAGTCGGTGACTCGGATGAGATTCAGAAACCGGGCAGCCGAAGTCAAATCAGAACTTTGCTGCTTCAGTTATCCTTGCTCTCTCATAATCCGTCTTGGAAAATGACAGTAACTAACCCGGTCAACAAATTTCAAAATTTCAGGAACCTGAAGATTCAATATCGAGTCCATAACAGTACGGTACTCGTGTTATTCTGAGACAAACTCCATTAATACCCCATACTTTTAGTCTCAGCTTACTAATCTGTTACGTTAGAGTCTGGATTACTTAGTTCTGCGTTAAATCATAAAGAATAATAAGCAACGTTTGCCGTAATTTCGTTTTTAAAAACAGACACAAGCCTACTTATGGGCTCTCCGTAATGTCCCTTTGTGAGCTAGTTTTGACCCCTGACCGATTTTCACGAAATTTGACATAAAACATATGACACTGAAGGATGTAATTTTCTACAGCCATTAGTAAGGACATGGCTAACGTGCACTTTGTTTCGTAGTCCTTATCTCTTCTACCTACTTGTTCACAGCAAATGTAGAGGTTGTTTTTATTTTCACTTGATCACACTCAAACGCACACCACAGTCGGTAGGACTCCTCTGGACGAGGGATCGGCCCGTTACAGACGCATCTATCTGACAACACAAACACTCACAAGAGACAAACATCCATGCCTCCGGTGGGATTCGAACCCACGATCCCAGCAAGTGCTCGGCCGCAGACTTACGCCTTTGACCGCGCGGCCACTGGGATAGTAACGTGAACTTACAAGACAGAAATGACACCATCGCCACTTAACTGTGTTCTGAAATGAGTCATTTGGTCATATTGTCTTTGGCTTTCTTTCGTTTTGATCGATACAGCTAACGAAACACAGGTGCTAGGGACGTGACATGTGGCCCGAATATAGAGCACACATACAATTAGACATCATTTGTAACATGTTTTTTCCTAAGTCAACAATAAAAATTTGGCCCGGATGCGAAACTTTGAAGTTATATCCGACAGATGCAATGTAAACAACATCAACCGCCACAAAAATGAAACTGAAGAGTACTAATGCGTAAAAAGATTTAGGGAGAACTGAAAATCTGCACACTAGGAGACTGGGTGTTATGAGTTTTACTCCTCAGAACTCTTTGTTTTTTATCTGAAGTGACTATGCTGAAGCTGGCGGTGGTAGCTTTAGTTGCGGTATGAAATATTTAAGTCGAGTCCGTGAGATTAGTTTGGGCACGGAAAACCAGCAAGCTTCAGTTGTTCCTGTTCTGTACACTGTGAGAGGGTGCATACAAACCGACAGAACAGCAATGGTAACTAACCGTAGTTCAGTTACAGGCCTACAGAGGTGTAGTAGTATGAGAACGTATGCAAGTAAAGTTTTGCATAATTCATGGCAGCACTGTGGAGACCCTACAGTACGTACAGCCCCAACCGCACATCCATTCATCCATATACTGCCCACTACATAAAGCATTTGGACAGCAGTACATATTTCTATACCTACAATGCGCACTCGTGTGTGAATGCCGTTTAAAACAGAGGTTAACAAAGCAGCAATTTTCTGTGGCCACCACGTATGCTTTAAATACGTGTTCTTTGGACACACTGCTCAAAATACATAACGTTCCACATCCAAAATAAATCCTGCTCCTTCATGCTCTACGCCAAGAACGGAGGCGAAATATCTTAACGCGGTTGTCCAGAATCTGTTTCGTCATGTCACAATGATACAGAATGTGCACCAATTTCGGACAACTTCATCCACTTATGTATGTTTCCCCGGAGATCGTTGAATGATCGAAGCATGTACGAAACTACTAGAATTAAATATTACTGCGTTATGTTTTATTCTGCAAACGATACTCCCAGTCTTAATACAGTTATATTTGTTTGCATTCATTAGAAAAATCAAAGACAAAATCAGGCAAGGCAAAAAGGTAAACTAAGTTGTCCCTGTCCACGCCATGAAAGCATGAGGAGGGAGTAGAGGTACAGACCCGCTCATTCTTAGCCTAGGCACCAGATGGATGTGACTGGTCAGCTTCGCGCTCCGGTCAGTTTATCCCAGGGAAAGAATCCCGGTAGTTTCAAACATAAAGTGACTTTGCAATATTTGAGATTCTCACAACTGTGCTGCTGAAGTTTCAAGTCTTATGGTATGTGATACCGTGTTGAATGGTAACATGCAACCCAAGTTTCGATGGATCGTAATGCCCTCATGTTCAGAATCAAGCAATCCAACGCCTGTGTAATTTTGGTTGTTACTGTTCTCAATAAGATTTCTAACCTTATTTTACAAATGGTTAAGTAATATTTATAAGACATGATCCTTCCAAGTACAGAGAGCAACACACACACAATAAGTCCGCGTTCGTCCATCCGCTCGTGTGTGTCTGTCAGTATGTTTTCGGATAATTACAGTATCACCTTACGGTGCTGTAGCTAGCGCCCTATAATTAGTAGCGAATTAGGGCGGGGAGAAGGCCGACCTAGAATCTGAGACAGTGAAGGGAGTTGAAATCCAGTTTCGCTTCAGGGTTCCCCGTATGAAGTCTGCTTACCCCACTTCACTCTCCTTGACAAGACTTCGAGTATGCGTGTTCCACACGTGAGACAAGCAGACAGTTCCCTAAGGATAAAAGCGGTCATTGCTTCATACGTGTGCCCGGATGCAAGAATTTCAGGAATGGACAACCTTTCTTTCCCACCCTTTACAGTACCTTCTGACAAGTAAGGACGAATCTATTCTTGTTTCTCTCTATGAACATAATAAACTTTTACGCAACTCAGATTTCTGGACGACATTTCATTACAAACAGATTTTGTATGTTGCGTCAGTAAGGTTGAAAGAGGGAAACATAGAGATCCGTCATAAGATGAGAAATTTCAAACAGAATACTCGGTCAGAACAACTATTATATATGAAGTTTTGTGCACTATAAATATTTTTCACATACCTTACAATATGTACGAGTATGTAATAAAATTAGCTACACAGATTAGATTCGTTTCTTACATCTCATTAACTGTAATATTAGTGGTAATAACTCAAGTAACCTTGCATATCTGCTTCAAGTCTCTCGAGGCATGCAAATCGTGTGCGGAAACACCCGACCGCTAAGAATATAGGTGTATATTACGGCCACAATCTGCCCATGCAAGAAAGATAAACTCAGAACTGTCCAAATGCAGGTGAACTGTCACATAAAGCACGTCGTGAAGGACGGAAATCAAACTAGAATCAAAAATAAACGTTGAAAAATGGGAGGAAGAAACGATAAATATGGAAAAGGCAGACAGGAAGAGGGATGGGTGAAAAAATGAAGTATCGATTCCTTTCCAAATCCTGTGCACTGATAAATGACATAAGCGACACAGCACTTTGAAATTGTCTTGTGATGTGAACGAACAGTATATGCCTCTATTCATTTACCGCTAAACACAATGAAGAAAACTGTTATCAGCACAGCCTTTGGAGTCGGATTTCCCAACTACCAACCCCTGTGGCATGTAAATTATATGTGACTGGAAGCCACAGCAAATCCAATAACGTCCTCAAAAAGTCGGCCGAGTGTAAGGCAAGGTAAGGGAAGAGCCTATATTAAGTTTGCGCAGAACGGCGGGAGGGGAGATAACTGGCATTCACCGGTTAACATATTGTCAGTGGTGGCTTGTTCCTTTCATTATGTTCGTTTCCTTGGGTCGCAATAGCCGTTTAGAAAGCCTACATAATACACGTACACCACTCTGCAGGAATTTTATATTAAGGAAATTTTTCGTTCTTACCCTCATTTTTATGTAATTAAGAAATTATGACCTTGTTAATCCATAGAATTACACCACTATTATTTGGACACTTATCATTGTTTAAGGTACAACTGTTGTTTGTGTTTATACGCGTGACTAAAACTTACTTCACACAAGATTCGCTAAATATCACAGTGAACAATATCGAGAGCAAAAGTTTTTAAAGCAACTAAGACACACACTTCGTCCGATACAGTATTTCTTAACTCTGACGTTTGTTCAGATAATAACCGAAAAAGTGGGAATTGTTGAGTTATGAAATCAAATTGTTACGTTATGCCTACTTTCGATTTATACGAGCCACCAGTGCGAAGAGGAAGCACACAAGACAGGGTAACCTGAGTTAATTTCAAGTCACCAGAGAAGAAGCTGTCCACGTACCTACCAGGTAACACTACCGGTAGGTTCCTGCTCAGTTGGCACCCTTCGTTGCTGACCCAAGTCAATTAGACCTTTCAAACTGTCCGTCCGGTGGTGTAGGCACGGTACTGTTTCTAATTTCTACTTTCAGACAAGCACAGCAAAAGGACCTCCGTTCATTGGTCTTTATTGCTGAAATGCTACATGCTTCTGTCGCCACGCGACCATCATCAAGCGAAAACACATTCAGTATAAAAGACGAAAGTGTCAAAGCTGAGGCCTTTTGAAAAACCTACACTTTCATGCAAAAAAAAAAACAGAAGCCTCTGTTTTGACACTTTCTTCTTTTATACTGAATGTGTTTTTGCCTGATGATGGTCGCGTGGCGACTGAAACATTTAGCATTTCAGCAATAAAGACAAATGAACAGAGGTACTTTTGTTGTGCTTGTCTGGAAGTAGAAATTAAAAACAATCAGACCTACTGCAAATTCTCTGTCGCATGCTAATGTAAAATGTTACATGAAGGTCAGCAAATACGTTCTCTGTTTCTACTTAATTACTTTTAGTAGTTGTAAATTTAAAAATTATGGTTCGTAAAATAAAAAATTTAATTTCTAGCTATTTTATCGGATTTATAACGTGAAAGTTTTACGTGGAGCCTGATTAGGTATGCAAAATCGAAACTAAAAATTAATTTATAGAGTATAACTAGCTTTCAAACAGTGTATTACAGGTTGATAATCACTGTTGCGGGGTACCTTACCGCCTTCTGTCATTAAGTTCATTAGAACTTCGCCTAGTAGCGTGCGTGAGGGAGAAGAAATATGCGCAAAGAATTGCAGTCTGCGAGCTTGAAGGGAAACATCGCCCTTTCAAATGAATGCTATTGGTGCGAAGTGGCAGTCTTTGCGAGCACGGACCCGAGCACTCGGCTTTCATTAAAGCGGAAAATTTCTTGACCAGCTGAGCAAACACCAACTGCAGAAGACAGGCTTGAGGTTTGCATCACAGTAATACTAAACGTCCGATCACACGCTGGAGAGCGTGTCGGGTGAGACACTGTGCCGTTCTGTTCCATGATTTGACATCCTGACAGTGGCGAGGATGAAGTTAGATAGCTAATGTATGTACATTTAAACAGAAACGATAAACCGAGGGTGACGTAGGGAGAAAAAATTATGTAACGCTATAAACTCAGTATCATAGCGTTTTCATTTCCATATATAATGCTACTTCAGCAGTTCAGCTCTTTGGTCTTCTGTAGACTTCGTTACAAAATCCTTAGCTTCTGATAAGACGAAGTGTAAAATCGTATAATGGAAATGCCGTAAGAGAATTTAATAATTTCTGGTAACCCATGCCATCCCCTGCAGACAGAACATAGGAAGTAAACAGACCTCAGATATCCTGCCTGTCCCTAGCAGCCACGCTACGGTCTTCTCAGTTTCAGATTTGAAATCCCCCACCCTTCCAGCGCACAAGAAGTCACCCCAGCAACGCTATCCCGTCTAAACTTAGAGCTTGTCTTATCAGGGTATAATGACTTGGCGAGCTCACTAATGACGCCCCTTATTTATTAGGACGTAGAAAACACATGCTTCCGAGGTGAGGGTGTGTTTGTGTGATCTGCTCCCGACAGAGATAGCTGTATCGTCTTGCTAAGGAGTTCATTTCGACTGCAGATATTCCCACGAAAAAGGGAGCAGTGAGAGAAAGCGTGTAAAAATCGTAGGGTACAGCACTTGAATTAATCAGCAATGAATACTGTCGTATATTACAAGAGCATGAAAGGCATTCTGCAATGTATAACCCTTTACAAATGTTAACGTATTCTCTGGGTAGTGCACAACATATGAAACAGACTCATGTTTATTTGATGATATCAGAATGGCTAGCCCTTTATCCTACAGTTCAAAGGTCACAGAATGTTTTTATTTTACGGTATCATATGGAAAGGTGGTTACTGTATTAGTCTGAAGATTAAAAGGTCCTGGGTTTATTATCATACAAAACTACAGTAGAGGCTTTCCGAAACTGTCACTGCTGTTCAAAACAGTTCTTGCTCTTTACGAAACCCACATGTTGATTAAAGCGGCCACAAGAACCCCACCAGTCCCCATCTTGTCAACAATCTGGCCCACAACCTCCAACCGTATTTATTTAAGTTCCGATTAAATACTGTCATTGCGTCCGCGCCTGTGTCTTCAGTTAACAAAGACAAGTGAAGGTAAATCTGAGGACAAAACTTCTTTGATATGATGTGGAGTCGACCTGCAGTTACTGACGTTTTGGAGGAGCTTGCTCCCCCCAAAGGTCAGGGTAAAAATACTACTGGGGTACTCTTTAACCATTCAACAAGCAGTCATACCTCAGAAGACTGTGAAAACTTCAAATCCTGCAAAAATTTGTTCCAGTTCCTACTTAAACATTACGACACGAAGATAGCTCCACTCATTCTTAACCTCGGCATCAGTGGTAAAGAGAGACAGAAGTGTCAGCTTAATAACAATACGCGATGACAGCAACTGCTGAAAGTTGTGCAAGCCATACTAAATAATTTACATTTTAGACACTGTACACTGTCAAAACTATTAGTATAGAGCACTGAAAGAAATAGCCAGAAGTGAGGTAACGTCACAAAATTATACACCAACTCTATCATAATTGCAAAGAAATATGAGAGACTTCAGTTTCTGACAGCCCATGTTGTTGAAGATGCAAGGATTCTGGGATGTGATGCTGCGTCCTTGGGCCAGTAATAACACACGTTTCTATGGATTGCCGTGCCTCCATCTTCAGGGTCAAGCAGTAGAGGAAGAATCCGATACCAGCACCAAACATATCCACACAACACACAACATTTGCCAGCGTGGCTGGACTGCTGGAGCTTCAAGATAAAGGCACTAACATCTTTCGAAACATTGGTAACTATTCAATCTAAGACATAGCGTTACATCTTCGGAAGGAAATACATTTTCGAATATTTCAAAAAGCAGTCAAATTAAGGCAATTCAAAAATAAATAAAAATGTTACCACTCACTGTCACAAACCTTGAGAGAATCTGAAGTAAAATCTAAGAAATTCTTTTACACACAAAAGCTTGATTTGATACAAAATGGGGATGAATGTTAAACTATTCCTATACATGCTTGGACAGGCCCTTAGGGCTCCAAGAGTTTTAGGCTCCCAGAACTTCTAGATAATAGGCACATGAAGGTGGAAATGTCAGCCCTACGCACTGGCCGCCTTTACCCCCATGAGACATCCCTCAGACTCATTTCTTCTAGAGGCTGAATCGACCCCAGGACCATAGTGTGTCGGGAAGGATTGATGACCCCATCGGGAACTAAATCCATGACCTTCCAGCTTGCAGCGCTGTGCCTCAGCCAACTGCGCCACCGCGTACCGCCGCGCCATTACGTCAGACGATTCAGTTCCTGTATCAGATACGGACATTAACTGTGTTCCTAAGGTACTAAATGCAACATAGAATCACTGTAAGCACCATTCCTGCAGTTTAATTCCTCTCATAACAGAACTACCCAACACTTCTATTTCCTTTTCCTTACACTGTTAAACCCCATACAATTTTCTCCCCTCACACAAACCCTCAAGTTATTTACGTACGAATTACCGTGATTACGGGTTAAAATGGAACATTATTCAAGAGCACACGTATGATTTTACAAGAATTAAATCGCTTTACCATTTAAACCATTATTTCTCACTGGAGGAATATTTTAAGAGTAGACAGTGATGGCGAGAAATACTTGCTTCCACGCACCCCAGCACCATCATCATGTCTCGTCAACAGATTCAGCAGCAACCGCAGCTGGTTAATGCCACTCTTTAAAAAGAATCCTCTTTTCTTTCTGCTGTCGCGAGGAGAGCACTTGGCAACACAAAAACGTGGTCGTGAATTTAAACACATTATTATTACTATCCTCTTTCTAGGGAGGATGAAGATTTATTAATTGTTTCAGAGAAAAAATTGAAGGAAATGGTGAAGGTGCAGAAAGGGACACTGAATACCAGCGAAATGGAACATACGAAGTAAAACCTTACAAATGTAAAACCACCCTCTTTATGTGATTATGTAAGCCAAAATTAACCCTTTAAAGACGAAGCGTATCTGTTTTCTATAAGGACTCAGTGCGTACCGCGCTGTATACCCTGTCCACCTCGGTTATAAAAACCAATCTCTTAATGTATTATAAGGCAAAAGTTGCTGTTTGTTTTGAGATCCGTACAAAACACATAAATGCAATGTGGGCACCACGTAGAATTTTTTAATCTTAAACTTGGTGGTACGTAAAGTTACCGCTAGGCTTCAAAGGTTAAGTTAGGATAAGCAGCCCGCCAGCAGATAACAGCATACAGGACACAGGATATACAGAACACTGGACGGTGGTGCTGACCATTTACACCACAAATTTGTTGAAATAAGTGTAAAAATTCATTCATTATGTAAAGGATAAAGCAATCCCATTACAGGCCTGGACAGGCCCTTAGGGTTACAGGAGCTTGAGGCTCCCAGAATTTCTAGACAGTTGGCACATGAAAGTGGTGACGTCAGCCCTACGCACCGGTCGCCTTTACCCCAAGGAAATATTCCTGGTTCTCATTTCTATCAGAGGCTTAGTTGACCCCAAAGCCATAGTGCGACCGGAAGGATTATGTCAATGAAAAATTCCAGTGACACCATGGGGAATCGAACCCGCGACCTTCCGGTTTGTAGCGCAGTGCCTCAACCAACTGCGCCACCGCATTCCCCCATTAACTATGTACCAAGCTAAATTTAGCCTTTTCTAGTATTGGTTCACTTGCTTCTGAATATCCACAGCCTACCCAAACAAAAATATTGACGAAATTAAGAGACGAATAAAGGGTTGGATAACTGGGACACTATGAAAATGTTGTTATGGTTTTAAAGATTATGCGAGAATTTCCACACAATTTACTACACAAAAAATTTAGTGTTAACAGCATAATATTTTCATAAACATATTTATAAGCATTAATAGGGTATCGTGTTATAGGACGCCGTGTAGCAGGACAGCAGACGCACTTATTCGAGTAGATTCATTGATTTATATGACGCTGAATGAATACCCTATAAAACATTATGTATTTTTTCACCCACGAATCATTGTCATGCACTGAAACTATACAGAGTGTCCAAGCATTTTCGATATATCCTGTATTTGTAAACCAACAAACTCCGTGAATCAGAATATTTCTTTGAAAAGTAACAGTCCCTCAGCAGTTCCCGATATTAGCTACTTAGGCAAGAGGTCTTAATTCGTTCCCATTACTCCTTTGTTTGCAGCTGTGTGTTTTAAATCAAACTCAAAATGCTCACCAAACCGCTATGTGTTGTAACGCACACAAGTTATCGGCATTACTAGGAAGATGGGTTAAAAACATACCTTATGTCAAAATGTTGTGTCCACAATAAAATTGCTTCCCCTTGTATCCTCCTAAAAACCTTACATGCTTTTATGTTGGTCTATTAAGGATCTGTCAAGTTTTTTCTCTCTCCTATAAAACTGTGTAACGGTGGGTTAAGACAAATTGCTGTTTCATGCGAGAAAAGTGTTTCAGCCTTGACTACGTGATCCGTTTACTGCGTTACCTAAGTAGTCAATTGTTTCGAACCTAAACTGAAGCCATACTGTGCCAAACAGTGTATTATAATTACCTGTGGAAATGTGCAAAATCAATGGTTTCAAATTCGCAGCTTGTTTTACTTTCTCGGCTCCTTTTTGCATCTAACATATTGCATCACACTTTCTTTGTATAAACTGAGCGAGGCTTCTTGCACTGTTTAAATGGAATATATTTAAAATTATGCTTAGCTCTCTACCTAATAACGTACATATTAATGAACCGATATAATCAAATAAACAGGCGAATGACTAAATGTTGAAACAACTTAATCACCCGCAATATTTCACTGTTACTGTTCCACTGAATAGATAAACGTTATTCTGTTTCAAGTTTGCGTGGATGAGTGAGAAGGATAATCGGCTAGAAGCAACAAGTACAAACAGTGTAGTAACAGAACATCGATTGTGCGCAAACCAATAATTCGAAGCAGCATTAAAACTTTAACCCAGCATAACACACCATTTTTTAGGCATCCGAATGATCAATAGCCGAATGGAAACATCATTATTAAGACAAATCATCATTTCCTCTGCCCTTTCGCCTTATGTGCCCGCAGCAGAGCGTTGGGGAGCGCAGAAACGACATCACATTTACAGAAACTGGCTTAACTAAACCAAGGAAAAATATACACAACGGGACATGTACAACTCATAACAGAAAACCCATATGCGAATTTACGAAGATGACAAAACATAAGCACCAGAAAATTTAGTATCGTAGAGGATATTTAAAAATATCATTTGAAAATATAAATCAGTGATCTTTCTTGAAAAATGTGGGCCCCCACTTAAGGGAAATGACCGGACGTCCACGCGTCACTTATTTTTGACATGTCTGTTTTGTGGTTCATTTACTGAGGCTATCCGTATCTCAGACTATACAGGGCCAATGGTAAAATCATTTGGGAATGAATTTGAGAATATTCACCTAATCTGAGGTGCCATCCCAGCATGTGCTTGGAGATATTGAGGAAAACCACAAATGTCAGGATAGCTTCTTTCCCAGCCGCGAATCGAAACGGACAACTCCCGACTACAAGTTTAGAGCGTTATCACTACCTCAGACTGCGCGATGACAACTTGATAAAGGTGACAGTTAACGGGCGGTATGTCGCGGGTAACCCACAACATAAGAAGCATGATGGTAACTGTATAATTCTTCCGATAAGTGGGCGATATGTTGACTTTTTCGTACAGACGAAGCAGTATTTTCTGCGCCTTTATGATAATCCTCATATTAGGAGCAGCAATTTAACTGAGCCTTCCTCATGAGTGTGGCCGCAACTTACGCAGGCTACCCCAATACAAAATGGTACAAAATGTTACTAGAGCAAATAGACTGTTTCTTTAGCAGATTCTCCCGGAGAACAGCCAAAGCAATATGATCGAGCCCGTTGTTCTGCAACGGGATTTCAAAGCTCATACACTTTATTTCCATCCATTTGCGAGTTGCAGGATGAGAACTGAAATATAAAAGGCATGGGTGGTAGTTATACGGACGGACAGACAGACAGAGAAAAGCTCCGATAAAGTACCTCTATTCACGATTCTTTGTAGAGGCCTTTTTATTCTATTCTTTTCTCTCTACTCCTACTTTCCCAAATCTCTTTTAACCCCGAATCCCACATACTATTCTAAACCCTCTACCAAACATCATGCACTGTGCGTGCTACTCTTTATCATCCATTCTTTTCTCTTTAAAAAAAAGGGATGAAAGATAGAGAGACAGCAGCACTTCTATGTCCATTCTTTTGAAAGCATTCGGTTCTTTGTACGTTTACAATTGCGTTTTGTTTGAAGTCGCTCTCTTTCATACCACATTCCCAACACAGCAACTGCACGCTATATAAAGAATCATAAGCATATTAAGATGGGGTGGAATTTACATTGGCCGGTCTTTAAAGCATGTGGAAAACGACCTACTTCTTAACCAGGTCAAACTGACTGTGGAGGAAGTAAACAGCTCCATTACGTTAGCATGGCAAAACCTGCAACCGTCAGCAATGAGAGTGAAATTGTCCATCAACTCAGGACTGAAGCAAAAGGGTTCTTCTAACCCGACAGTATCAGTGACTAACATAAATGTGAATAAACAAGTAGAGCATCGAGATTAATTTAATGGATAATAAGTACGAATTACGGAGAAGCTAAATTTTAGTGTCAAATTAATATATTTCTAGAACATGCAGAAGTCTAAATGCAGTGCGTTTCTTTTATTTCTGTGCTAGAGCACAGCAGCTGTCACGGGATGTGCCGGTGGATCCCGGCTGTCTGTAGGATAAAGCTGCCGTGCTTGGTGAAGCGGTAGAAAGACCATACAGTTAAATTCACACGCAATCTAAGAGTTTAAAAACATAAAATATAGCACTACTCTGTCAACAGGTAATGAGAATCACATAAACACAAACTTTTATGCTTAAAATTACATTTGTGCTAAACAGAGTGAAGACACCACTGTGTAGAAAAAAGTAAAAGAACTACGCAAAGAGGGAAATAAAAAAAAACTGTATTACGATTCCACGACTAGAAATACTGATGAAGATGGAACAAAACTTCGGCACCAGGAAACGTTTCTTAATATACGATACGAAGTTTTCACAGCGATGAAGACTTGCGTTTTGATTGTCTGGGCTAAGACGGCGTGTAACCTGGCAGGTGAGTAGCATGGCAGGAACTTGGTGCTTCGGAAGCGCACATAACCGCTAACATTCTAGACAGGGTTTTGGCGAAAAATATCGCAGTTTTAACGTGTATATGTTAAGAAGCCTAAGGGTTAGAACGAAAGAGGAAAATGAATACAGGATACACTATAAGACGATTAACATAGTACGGTGCCTACCGCCATGTTCTAATCGGCGCTCACTGTTGCCCAGATTGCAAACAGGGAAAAGGGAATATGCCCGACAAGAAGAAGAATGGGATGGGTGCGACATGAGGCAGCTACGGTGGAGAACAGAGGTGCATAAAGGGGTGTGGTGAGGAAACCTGAGGGAAAGAAACCACTTGGAAGACGCAGGCGCAGATATGAGGATAATATTAAAATGGTTGTTCAGGAAGTGGCAGGGGAAATGGACTGGATTGAGCTGGTTCAGGATAGGGACAGGTGGCGGGCTCTGGTGAATGCGGTACTGAACCTCCGTGTTCCATAAAATACGGGGAATTTCTTGACTAGCTGAATACTTATTAGCTTCTCATGAAGAACTCTACTCCACGGAGTAAGTCAGTCAGTCAGCCAGTCAGTCAGTCAGTAAGTCGGTCAGTCAGTCAGTCACTTAGTCAGTTAGTTAGTCAGTGAGTTATTCAGTCAGTTAGTCAGTCAGTCAGTCAGCCAGTTAGTTAGTTAGTTAGTTAGTTAGTTAGTTAGTTAGTTAGTTAGTTAGTTAGTTAGTTAGTTAGTTAGTTAGTTAGCTAGTCAGTCAGTCAGTCAGTCAGTCACACAAGTAGAAGGGTAGATAAATTGGTCGACCACACCGATTTTTTATTCCTTATCCTGAGATAGGGCAAGTCCACTCAAGTGATGACACCTGACATGTAATCCGTGTCTGGTTCGAATCTAGGTTAGGACACCGACTACAATGACAGAACTCCGGTGTGGCTTTCTTCAGTCCAAATACCGCTTCCAGCTACACCCTTTCTGCGTCATGCTTCAATTACCGCCGTACCACTTGATGTTATACAGTCTGACACATAGGCAGTGTTGTTACATGAACCACGAACAAAATAAATGTGCGATATCCGTCTCCAAATTGTTAAAAAGTAAAGTAGTGTCCTTCATACTAAACCAATAAAGCCACTGGACTCGCCTGCTATAAGATAAAACGTCTTGGCAGCATGCATCCAAGTCATCGTCCACTTCTTAAATAAACGTCGTCTGAGATGTTTATCTTGTACATTAACCTTATCCAAGATTTAAGAAATTGCACATTTTTTGTTACTTGTTTTCGAAATATGTGTCATAATCAAATGATGGACCGCGAACAATTTTTGTGCGACCTCGCATATAGATACAAGTAGGCTAAATAAGCATGCAATAAAGCAAAGCTTAACAGCATCTTCTCGGGAAAACATCCAAATGTCATCTTCATATCTATAATAAAAGCTTTAATTCAAGACGGATATACCCTACAGTACAGGGATGCACAAATTCCAAGCGCCAGGTCGGTGTGGCGATTAAAGTTTGTATGGTGGCGCCTAACATTTTTGCGTCCTTAGTAAAGAAATTGCTTCACTTCATTCTTATGGCGCCTAGAATTTTGAGGTAACAACTATATTTTTGGAATTTTGTGCACCCCTGCCGTGGTAGGCTGTATCTGAAAGCGCCTCCAGACTACTCGTGCTCGTGCTCGTGGTACTCGCAGCGACTGTTACTGGCTGCATAAATTGCTCGTTCAGTAGCTACTAATACGCGTCCAGACTGCTGCGCACCTCGGCGAGACTCTGTCAGAAGTACCCGCCTGTGTGCCAAGAAACAGAAAACCGAATGCGTTGCTTGGCCTCGGGCTCGTGATATCGTCCACATTTGTGACAGACATGCAGGTCTAAGCACGAGTATTCTGGGCGCACCTTTAGAAGTTAATGACGTTAACCTACTGTCCGTTCGCAATGCCAGACACGGTGGTTGAGAGAATGAAGTAACCTATATTATGTGGATATCTTGCAGCCTTCAGTAGCAACAATGCAGACATCGTGAACTCGCCAATAGAGTTCCAACGGCCAGCAGCTTCTGCAGCAGTCCTACCGCGTCCTACTTATGTTTCAAGACAAGCTCAATAAATACGCCGCATGCTTTGTGCGTGGGAATTACATTATGGCATTCTTAAAAAGACGTCATTTCCCAAATTGTAGAATCAACTCCTGAGGACACAGGAAATCCGTGTACACCCAGCCCTTGTTTTACGCCAGTTGATTTCTATGCCTTTTTTTCTTGAACGTCCCTTGCTAATTCACATCCTTTTTCAATTAGCCCTATCTCGTTTTCGGTTTAAGCCCCTCTGGCTGGCTGCCTTTTGTTACGCTAATCCCCTACTTATGATGGTTTATTTACGCTCACTTCTTCAGGAAGGCAACTAGGGCGTAAAACGAGGGCTGGGTGTGTTTTTAACACTGTACACAACTTGTACGACACCCTGATGATGGCACTTGCGCATCTAGAGCTACAGAATTTCTAAACTCTTAAGTCCATTTAACTGTTACTGCTTTATGTGATTTTAACTTTTTTAACTTCCACGCCAACTACATACGATACGCTAGGAGGTTCATCTCTGGCCCTCATTTACAGAGCCAATAATACGTGTTTTTTGCTTTTACTGTAGTGCATTAATTCGCTCGTTCACCTGCCACTACAACCGTCCGACTATAAACGTATTACGGAGTGGAGTACGAACTCGCGGTCCCACTGTTTAGGCAAGAAGAAAGTGCACAGGCGTAGCGATTGGCCCATAACTCTGGGTTTATTCACTCCACGACACGTTATGTTTACACACGACCACATCATGCAACCATTTCCGTAAACGCGAGATGCTACGCTGTTTCACGCTGTGTGCAAACATCGACTGAGGCGGTGCAGTTGTCTGTCGCGCCTGTCTTGGCCATTAGCTGGGTGTGCGATGATGTTTTTCAGAAGAGACAAGGACAGGAACACAGGAAGAAGTGTAACAAAGTGTACAGTGCCGCGCAGCCTCGAAACATGGGAAACCTTCCGTACAGCTGGTGGCCGGGGTAACCTGAAGATCAGGTAACGTAGGTTAGAAGTCCCACACAGATTTGGATTTCTCAGGGCCGTCACTACGACGGTAACTTGTCTTTCGGGATGTGACACCGTGTAATCCTGTGTGTAGTACACGCAAGCATATATACAAAGGTGCCAAAAAAATGTATACACATTTTAAGAAAGTAAAAAACTGTATTAAAATTGTAATACTCAATATATACCGATAACAAAAGATGAATAGAAGTCACGTTTGACTTCTGCAATTACAAGAGGTGCTGAAAGTGGTTACCATCAGCGTCTAGACACTTCTGATTACGGCGAACTACTGCTTGAGCAACATTGACCAAAGTGTCCACGTGTATCGCTGCACATGCCGTTTCAATTTCTTCCCGAAGTACCGCCAGTGTAGCCGGTTTTCTAAGGTACGCCACATCCCTTAAGGTCCCCCATAGGTAGAAGTCAAGGGGTGTTAAGTCAGGAGAACTTCAAAATGGTTTTGCGCTCCTCGAACGACAACCGTGCTTCCGCCATTTTCTTTGACTGTCCTGCCTGTCGCATGGTGATGCTAGCATTCATTTGATTAACGCCATCATTTGATCGAACGTCCTACTACACATTGCTACCGTAACTCAATTCAACTTCGAAAAGTAATACATAGATAACTTCTCTTAAAATGTGTATACATTTTTGGCACCCTCCGGTACATAATATATATATATATATATATATATATATATATATATATATATATACACACACACACAGAGTGTACCAGGAGGAATCTGCCATATTTCGTGAAGACGTTCCTTAGGTTATATTACATCGACATAACCAAACGAACTCACATCCGAAGTCGTCCAACTCATTAAAAACTTCCCCTCCTTCTTGGTGCTTGGCGTTTCATTACCGTGTTTACGGAAACACACCACTGGACCGTATTCCGAGCCACATAAAACAATTCCCCATCCTCACAGGTGTTACTTGTTCGAAGTGGGCACAGAGGACAATTGCCCCGCCAATACTTTTACTACATAAGAACAGCTTTCTTCTTTGGCTGCTGAGTTAAAGAGGGGCAAATAAAAAGAGTTGGGTGTGAGTGGGGCAGAGGGGTGTATTTATAGTAAGGACTGGTTCATACTGCGCGGTCTAAGGCGTAGGTCTGCGGCCGAGCGCTTGCTGGGATCGTGGGTTCGAATCCCATCAGAGGTATGGCTGTTTGTCTCTTGTGAGTGTTTGTATTGTCAGGCAGAGGTCTCCGCGACGGGCCGATCCCTCGTCCAGCGGAGTCCTACCGACTGTGGTGTGTGTCTGAGTGTTATCAAGTGAAAATAAACAACCTCAACACCTACTGTGAGTGGGTAGAAGAGGTAAGGACTACGAAACGAAAAGAAACGAAATTGGATCATACCAATCTCCCCCTTTTTATGACTTAACTCCTTCTTAAATGAAAGTTCCTAATACCTACGGTCAATTCTCCCCCCCCCCCCCCCAGTATTATCGGCCAAGTTACACCTATGCCCACCCTCGTACGCTATTTATTGAAGACCCAGTTTCATGTTATCAACCAGCTTATTTGTCCTTCCCCTGCCGATCACCTTTCCACCATTGGAACAACCCTGACAAGCGTCACATTATCACATCTTCGGCCTTTAAGTTGGGGGCTTCGACTGTAACCGGAACTTTGACGCTCACAGAGCAAGGACGTTAAATTGTCTTTAAACAAATAAGAAAAATCACAAAAATCTGAATCTGTACAACGCAACTGAAGTCACGTTTAAGGAATTACATGGAATGGCACCCCCGCATCTACCCTTCACCTCTTAGGCTTCACTATATTCATCTCCCGTCGGCTAGCCAATCTGCTGGCGCGTTTGTTGGTGCAGATAACCATGCGATAACGTTCGGTTGTAAGAAGCTCTCTGGGGCTGCTGGCAAAAACTGTGCGTGACTGCAGGGTAACATAAGAATAGACCAGTGGTTCTTAACCTGTGGTCTGGGAGTCTGTTGAGAGATTTCAAGGGGTCCCTGAACTTGGATGGGAAAAAAGTTACATCTTTATTTTCACTAACCTCTAACTTAAATCCAGCTTTTCATTCAATAACGAATGTTGGCAACAAAGTAATTTATGGCCTGTAGACCCCAAAAATGTTTGTTAACTTGAACGAATCTCACTATCAAATTGTCATACCCTAAGAAAGGCAAACTAGAATACATGTGGTGCGTAAAGTAACTTTCTCTCCGAATGTAATTGATAACAGTCAACACGGTTTGCATTTCGAAGGTTGTTTTGTGAATTTAAATACATTTTTCTGAGAAGGGTTCCGTAGGTTCCACCAGGCTCTCAAAGGGGTCCATGACAAAAAAAGTTTAAGAACCACTGGAATAAACGGAAAGGGGAAGCATCGAGCGCCGTCATCAATGGGACTTCTTTCCGTGGCGTCAGTGTAGTTTCAAGTACAACAATTCGAATATTCTGCAGCAGGTTTGATAACAAGCACACAGTATCATTTATGTTTGTTCTGTCTGTCTGTTAGGCAAGTACGGACATCGAACCCGTGTGTCAATATTAGTCTACGTGTTTTCTTCGAGGTTCGATAACGATTTTCATCTAGCTCTTTGTGTGGCATTTGCCGTGCGTTATTCTTTATTCAATGCGTGTATTGTTGTGACACACACACGCACACACACACGAGTGCCGTCACGCATGATGCAGACAGAAGTCTCGGCTGTAGAAGGCGCCGCCACCCACCCACAATCCCACGTAAAGACGAAGCACATACATTTCAGGGAAGAGATGAGATAAGCAGCGGCAATTCGTCACACGGTGGGACGTGAAACCGACAGTTGCAGCTGCTCCAGCAAGCATTATCAATCTCACAGACAAATGTTCCGATCTCCCGCTTACAACTGTGCTTTATTTTTAATTTGTACTTCAAATTCCCGCGATGGTTGAGCAATATCAGACTCCCCAACAGTCTATTCAAATTTATGGTTAAAATAGGATTTAATGCAGCTTTGCATCGTGGCATAGCATGCGGAAGCTGTCACAGGTAAACGTTCATAGATTTTGTTGAGTATGGAGCGCGCTTTTCGTTTAAAACAGGCAGTTCGCAAAATGTAATATATTTGGAAGTGTCGAAATACTTCTATGTTTTAAACAACTGTCCAAAAATTACATATAAGGCACGGTTCCGTTTATATACGATGCGACCAACTCGGTGAGTCAAATCGTTCTTGAGAAGCTGATAGTAGGTCAGCTAGTTAAGAAACCTGTCTTAAACGGAACCTGGGCACAACGAAACCCTGTCTTTAGCGGAAACTTTTCTTAGTCCCGAGGTCCAAAATTCAAGTAAGCCTACCTGAATTAAACGGGACCTTCCTACAAAAGAAAAAAATTTGGTCCCTTGCACCTCCTTTATAAGCAGATTTCAGCGTACTTCTCGCAGCAGTCGGCCGTTGTTACTATCCTCGCATCACGTTCATGTAGGCCTACTGTAATGAAACCTGCATTAAACGGTGCCTGGGCATAACGAAAACCTGTCCTTAGAGGAAAATTTTTACAGTCCCGATAATCCAAAATTAAAGCGTCTATATTAAATGGAACCTTCCTGAAACGCAAAAACTTTCGGTTCATTGCGGTTCCAGTGTAGGTAGGTGTCAATATATGAACTTCAATACTGCCCTTCCACCTAACCTAGGTATCCACAGTCGACTTTTCGCCTCACATATGGGCTGCTATAATTAAAATAAAGCTGCCACTATGAAACTCTGCAGTTGAAATGCTAGGAACGGCCAGAAATTTCACACTGTCCTCGAAATGAGTACGCCGGTTTATAGCGCTGCTAATTCGTTACCAGTTTAGCGACGCTTTGTGAACTACATTTGTATATAAATTACCTTTACACATCACTCGCGAATAAAGACTTTATGAAAAGACACACAAATACATCCTGTTTAATTACATATCATCTGCAAAATAAACCCTCAAAAGTTTCACTGTACACCCGGTCGCTGAAGTAATGTTCTCCGACACACCGCACCCGTATGTGGGAGTGTGTGACTTTGTAGAATCAGCTTGCAAATTATTGTTTCGCAACCACTCCGAATAACTTCGCGACCCGTAAGGTTAGAAACGCTGATTTAAACACCCCCATAACCCCCCCCCCCTCGGGACATCTCGCGCCGATTCATGGCGACCCTGTTGAGTCACCCACTGACACATACAGATGCAGTGCGGTGGAGCAAAGGTTAGTACCATGTAGTTAGTATCTGGTGAAACTTTCAGCGTTTCTTTTGCAGATGATCTACAAACAGGATGTGTGTGTCTTTTCATAAGTTTTTATTTGCGAGCCATTTGTAAAGATAATTTATACGGACCTACACACTGTACGTAACAGTGAATAACAGCATGATTACAAATGATGAATTGCAAATGATGTAGACGAAAGCAGCCGTGATATTTGCTGGACAGGTTGGAATATGCCATGAGCCATGACAGCCGGTTCAATGGACGAGAATCAAACTAGGGATCTCCAGATTACGAAGCAAGACTGCTAAGATTCCGGCAATGACATTTGGTTTCGCTTGACTTCCAGGAATCGCCATTATTTCCGTAAGAATCATTAATTCTTTTAACCCAAAATGTGAGACCCTTTATTGTAGTAGATATCCACTGTTTATATACTTATATAAACTTCATTATTTCATACCATAAGTGTTTTATATTTTTCGGAATACAGTTCATGCTATAAATTTATACCGTCACGTAGCTTCAAACAAGGCGTATGAGGATACGCAAACCACATGTAGCAAATTTCGCGAAACGCTGTCATGCATGTACCAAAATATTTCCATCGTTCATTTATACTGTCATTTTAAACGTACCTAAAATAACCGTCGAACTGAATGTGACACCAGTTTTGTTTGGGGTTAATAACTAACTACAAGGAGCAGAGTCCTTCTTGAAAAGCTAACAGGTCCTCAGCTAGTCAAGAAATTCCCCGCATTTTGTGGAACCCGAAGGTTCATTACCGCATTTACAAGAGCCCGCCCCCTCCCTATCCTGAGCCAGCTCAATCCCGTCCATGCTCCCCCATCCCACTTCTTGAAGATCCATTTTGATATTATCCTGCCATCTAAGCCCGCGTCTCCCAATTGGTCTCCTTCCCTCAGGTCTCCCAACCCAAATCCAGCATGCACCTCTCTCCTCCCCCATACGTTGTTTGGGGTTAATACAAATGAAAACTCTGAACGTCCGAACTACTGCAAGTAGGGCAAACCTATTGGTTGGTTTTGTTCCTCCACCTGCTGCAAGGTGGACAATTAGGATAATGATGGTAATTTATGAAAGGTTTAGGAAGTGGTCATGACCTGCAATTAACTTCAGGCCTACTACACTATCTCGGTATTCACAAGAGGACTTGTTTACCAATCAACACGCACCCTGCCCAACTTGTATATCCTCAAGACAACGTAAGGAAAATGACACCATAAGTATGATAAAATGCTACAGTGTTATGCAGCAATGCCTTTCAGGTACCTACTTTCGATTTTACACAGACACAACAACGCCGGCGGCAATTCATATTAAATAGTTTATCTTAAAGTATCTAATTGTATTCCTTCTTAATATTAAAAACAGGCTACAAATTGTGAAATGTGTCTAAACGAAGGTAAAGGAAAGATCTGTTTCCTTGTTCGTGCAATTCTGACCTGTCTCAAAATAGCTTGTGTGAATTGCTGACTGTCCTAATTTATTTTATTTTATTCTAGTATTTTATTTTATTCTTTTATCTGTGTCATAGTTTCTTTTTCCTGCGAAGAGACATTTCTCCGCCAGGCCTTGCGAAAACATCAACGGACATCCAGAACATGCTCCAGTTTCCCACCTGCTCTGGTTATGCAGTAAGTTCATCGTACCTCACACCTGGCTGAGGGGCCATAAGACACTGCTGAGATGAAATGCGGTTCGTGACAACGGATTATTACTCGTATTTATGGAAGATCGCTCTTTTTCCTATTTGTATTTCGCCTTATCATGTCACACTACAGGTGTCTGTTCCTGCATGCGGTCGGCTTCGCTTGGAATACGTCTGCCCGAGTAACTGGAAAGTGCAGGGACAGAGTTTACTTTCATGGAGTCTGTAGCAGTGTAGGCGGCTCGTCGAAAATCTGTTAGGGATGAAAGTGCGTACAACTCGATGCCGCCATACTGTTAAAGCCATGTTTACAGACCAAACTGCGTCCTCTGTGAGTAAAAGGCACACACACGAAGTCAATCAGTTATAAATTACATACATGATCCTTAATCTATGTAAGCCATAAAGTCGGGCGCTTCCTGTACACTGCTTTAAGGTATGGGAATTATCTCACTCATCAAGGCGTCTACACCCAGTCTGTCGCAGTGTTATGTATGCAGGCGTCATATCTGTCTTCAGTTGCAATGGGCTTACCAGTGCAACATTTCGGGTTTCTGTACGCTGTGTACTTGTATGCTCAGTACCGATCATACAAGTAGCGTCGTCGTAAATTCGGAGGAAATTTTCCTGATGCGCATGTTCCAAACCCGAAAACAGTTTTCAAATACAGAATGTGAAAAGGTTTCAAACAACAGGTTCATTTCTAGACAGGAAGGGAACGCGCAGAGGACACCTGCTAAATGAGGAAAACCAGACGACACGACCATAGATGGGAGACATCTCAAAGAAATTCTTTGGTTTGAATTGCACAGCAAGGGGTTACGCGTCATCAGCATGAGATGCAAAAAAATTGCTGCATTTGCAGCCATATGAGGCAACTGTGATTAACGAACTCAATGGCACACATTGTCAAGCAAGTGTGAAATTTGTGAACTGTTACCTTCATGCGGTGCATTACAATGAGCGGTATTTTATGGCGCCGGATTTCGGGGTTGAAAGTGACGAACCTTGCATCTCGACTTCATAGATCACAATGTCACTTTAAAATTAAGGTAAGTCAGAACGTGAGAGGTCATCCAAAGGTACAATGGCCGGTCGCGTAGTCAGCACTCCAGCTTCATTGTGAGAGATCCCGGGTTCGAGTTCCTGTCCGTGACCGATTGTCCTTCTTAAGGAGTTACGCGTTCTCCCGCAGACGCCCAGGAAGAGACAAAATTAGTGCATTAAAATAGGCCACGACTGTATCCTTACATATAAATTAAAATTATTGTCCGATTTAGGAAAATGATATTTTGCTACTGCCGATCCCAGTGGCCGCGCGGCCTAAGGCGTAAGTTTGCGGCCGAGCGCTTTCTGGGCTCGTGGGTTCGAATTCCGCCTGGGGTATGGATATTTGTCTTATACAGTGTTTGTATTGTCAGGTAGAGGTCTCTGCGACGGGCCGATCCCTGGTCCAGAGGAGACCTACCGACTGTGGTGTGTGCTTGAGTGTGATCAAATGAAATCATAAAAACCCTCAACACCTACTGTGAACAAGTAGGTAGAAGAGGGAGGGACTAAGAAAGAAAGAAAGAAAGAAAGAAAGAAAAAGAAAGAAAGAAAAAGAAAGAAAGAAAGGAAGAAAGATATTTTGCTGCTGCTGCTGCTACTACTACTACTACTACTACTACTACTACTACTACTAGTACCACCACCACCAACAACAACAACAACATCAACTAACGATTACGATAATGATGATAATACAATAAATGTAGAATTAAAATATAATAAACGTTTGGACGTAACATGAAAGCGATGCTCTACTATAACCAACACCACTACCAACATCAGGAAATCAGCTTCAATCTAAAAAGTGAAACCTGCCTATCACGGAACTGCAACAGACCGAATTTTTTCCGTTCCAGGCACATTCCCTTTGTTGCAGGTATTTCAATTTTGGATTGTCGTGATTCCAGATTCTTGAGGCTGTAGCCGTTTTATGCTAAAGATGAGTCTCCGTTATGCCCAGGTTCCTTTTAATAAAAGTTTCCTATTGTAATTGCATTTCTGGTCCAATCCAGATATACTGTGCGTATCATGTTCTAAGTGGCACAACGTCCTCTGCTCCTATGAGCAATTTCTCACTCATCTGTATAGTAACAAGTGTTCTACAGTGACAATGAACGTCAAACGGAAGGGATGAAACGTGTAAAGGACGGTATAAATTCCCCAGCTCAAAGCTCAGCAATCAATTTACGTTTTACAACAGTCGGGTTCTTCACATCACATCACTTGAGCTTTCAAACACCCGAATAAAAACTAAGTACGACGTTCAAATAAATAAATATGTCCCTTATAAACAAGAAATCCGCAACCACATTCAAAGTGACTAAACACAGAACAGTTTCACTTCCAAGAAACTGTCTTCTTTGAGTTTGCATTCACTTTCTGCGACGAAAAAAAGTGGAAGTAAGTCTTACCAGAGACACAGGACCCCCCAGGAGAATATGACGTTACAATGTCACAGAATATGAGTCTGAAATAAGAGCTAATAATTTTCAATCAAGCACCATGCCCACTAATCCTCTTTTGGCACTCAGGTTTCTTGAGGTTTGAGAGGACTAAGCTCAGATTGAGTACAAAGCTGCTGCATCAAGGACGGATAAACGGAGCTGTAAAGAAGACAAATGTAGGAACGCAGCTCCCTCTACTGCCTCTTTGTTGCACTCAAGAGTCCCTCTCTGCAATTTCTTTTGCACAGCATTCCACTACAGAAGTTTCACTGCAGGAGTCCGGAACCTCATTACACAATAGTAGGGGAGCTCTATCAACCTAGTGTTGCTAAAAAGCGTACGTAAATACAGTATTGTGCCATGTGCGAGGCGCCACATCCCAGAAGAGAGAAACGTTCAGTCACGTCAGCGAGGTCACAGATATACTGTGCCTCGTTACGGATTATTCTACCTTCTTCAAATGTTTGTAACCTTTTAACCCTTCGTTTCCAATCTATCAAATTAAGAAATATTCAGGCTGTTTTATGGTTGTTGCTGTTGTTGTTGTTCGTTTTGTTCTTCTTCTTCTTCTTCTTCTTATTATTATTATTATTATTATTATCATCATCATCATCATCGCAGTCATCATCTCGTCCAGTGTTTGGAATGACTCGCTGCATTCCATCTTCATTTAGTACTGTAACAGTCTACTTACTTTGTATAGTAACACCGTAAACGTGTGCTGCACTCCTACCTCATAGTCAAGAGGTCCCGGAGATTGGCTATAACGACTGAAATTTTCGCAATTTTTCTCAGTCCCTCCACGAGGACGGTTCAAATCAGGCCAAGACCGCTTCCTTCGACACTCTTTTTCCAATTGAGTATATTCACTGCCTTCTACATCTTCGTATTATTTGGTCTGAGCCACTGACAGCATCGTTAAATACCTAAATAAATAAATAAATGGAGACAGGGTATCGTAGTCGGTATAGCGACTAACCAACGGACTTGCAGGTCCGGGGTTCAAATCCGTAACGTCCAGACCGGCTCTGCGAGCCACGCGGTCTCCTATTCAATGGGTACTGGGATTCGTTCCCGGGTTAAAGCGGCCGGAGCGTAAGGTTGACCACTTACTTCGATCTCGTGCTCAAGTTAGAAATGAGCAGAGCTATAAATCGATTACGCCTATATTGCTTTGTGGTATGAACAGGGGCAATTCCATAAATAAACTGAACACCACTGTGTGGTACGAAATGAAGCACATATTTGTCACCTGGTCCCACATTCAGTTTACGACGACAACGCCAGAAATAATTCAATTCAGTTCTTTACTTACTAATATGCTGACGCAGTAACCACAGGGCCAATTCCCGAGACAGCAGAGGAACAGAAGACAACATATACACAAGAACTCATCCTTCCCAACCCATCATGAAAACAATTTACAGTCACCTGCACAGGCCACATACATCTCAGCAAGAACACATGTTAAAGACTTGAAGCTTTTACGGTGAACACATTCACTAAACTGTTCTCGGGTTATCAGCCACGTCACGTACGGGCTCGGAGACCTGTTCTGTCCCCACCATCGTCGCTCATCAGCAGCTCTACGAAACGCTGTTTTGGCCCATCATTGACGCCCCTGACAACCCGAACACTTGCAGAGGTTCTCGGACTGCGAACAGTAATTTCTGCAGCTGCACAGTGAACACCGGCTGTGGTGACAAATGCACCTCGTTATTGGCAGGTCTTAATGTCGCATTACAAGAATCTGCACTCCAGGGCTGCGGCAGGAAGGAGGAGGAGCACCCCAGTCCCAAGGGACACGACGGGAAGGTACAAGAAGTGTTTCGGTCCACAGAAACACATGGAGAGCAAAAGTCACATATGGTGCAGCTCATTTTACACATACCCAATGTGAAGAGTGAAACCGTACCGTTCGTTTGGCCGAGTACTGAAAGAGTGTTGTAAGAGCAGACTGAAGTCAGGAATGCTTACTATCATTCATGGCAGAATCTTTTGTCTTGTAGTTTGCTATCCAAAGTATAAAGACATATACCGAACTATAATTTTGGATGTGAAACTTGGTCTCTCACACTGAGGGAGGAACATAGGTTGAGAGTGTTCGAGAATAGGCTGATGAGGAGGATATTTGGGCCCAAGAGGGAAGAGGTAACAGGGAAGTGGAGAAGACTACATAACGAGGAGCTTTATGATATGTACTCCTCACCAAACGTTACGTGGATGATGAAATCAAGAATAAGATGGGCTGGACATGTGGCACGTGTGGGAGACAGGAGAGTTGCATACAGGGTTTTGGTGGGGAGACTTGAGGGCAGGAGACCACTCTGAAAACCCAGGATAATATTAAAATGGATCTTAAAGGTGTGGGATGGTGACATAGACTGGATTGGCCTGGTTCAGGATAGGGACAGGTGGCGGGCTCTTGTGAATGCAGTAACGAACCTTTGGGTTCCATAAATTGCGGGGAGTTTCCTGACTAGCTGAGGACCTGTTACCTTCTGAAGGACTCTGCTCCATAGAGTTAGGTAGTTAGTTATGGTCTACTAGCACATAAGGAAGTCAGTGTCAGTCTCCAAATTTTCAGGATTATTTCCAACTACTGCAATATGTCCGTAGAAATTCAATACGGTATCTCGTTTCCCTGTTTTCATTTTCATTATCCCTCGCATCTACCCTCGTCCTTCCTAACTCTGATCAGTCACTTTATAACATACAATCATATTACACCTTTGTCTATCAGGTGGCTCAGTTTCGAACCTGTGTACAAATGTACAAACCGCACAGTTCTTGGTAAGGAAACGACGAGATACCTACATAACAAACGCAGTCAATCATAAACCATCTCCTACATCCTGTACTCTTACACGCACACACATTATACAGGGAGCTCGGATAGCGTAGTCAGGATAGTGTCTAGACTACGGGGCTGCACAACTGAAAGATTGTGGTTCAGTTCCTCTTTGAGGCAAGGAAATTTCTCTTCACCAAAGCATCGAGACCGCTCCTGGGGTTTATCCAGCCGCCTGTCTAACAGGTACCACAGAATTTTACTCCGGCGATAAAGCGGCCAGGGCTTGAAGCTTATCCCACACCTCCACCTAGTGCCAAGATTAAGAATGAGTGGTGCTCTACCTCCACTCCTCCGTACTCCTTCATGGCGTAAACAGGGACAATATATATATATAGAGAGAGAGAGAGAGTCACGGGGAGGGGGGGGGGATCTGTCACACTGGGGAACTAAATGTATAAATTTAATTATCGGCGCACACTTCTAGAGAACTGATGCAAATATTCAACATTCTAACAGCAAAAGAAAAATACTGGTCTTTTTTTACCATTATCTTACACAACGGGATGAATCACCCCAAAGTTACTCAAAGTTCTGCTAAAGCCTACCCTGAGGATGAATGTAGTAGCTTATACTACTATGGCATAAAAACTCGAGTCTGTCCATTTCCCGATTAGAATACATCTAGTAACAAGACATATCAGTTACTGAATCTCTCTCCATCCTTTGGGAAAATCGAGGCAACCTGCTCAGTAAGGCGCATTAGATGAAGCTAACCTTCACCAGTAGACAAAAAAGAATCCAGATTTATGACAAAGAACTGACACCAATGGCGAGTAAGATGTAAGTAAGACCCTGAATTAAAATTCCGAAAGATGAAAGATCGGAGTTTGTGGGACATCAGATGTGCCATCCTTTCCCATCACTAATAAAAGCAGCAAGATTAGAGTAAGTATCTACAGGTAGTACTGAGTAGAAAGGTAAATGTTAAACCTGCTACTCTTTTCAAACCACTAGTATTAAACTTGTGAAGAAATCTTACACTTTACACGTGGTTTAGTGTCTGTGATACCGCAGAGACAATAAAGCCTGTGTAATTAGTAAAACCAGGATCTGTCATACGAAAGTTGCAAAAGGGGGAGATAGATACAAGTCAAGGAGCATGTGGCCTGTCTAAAACGTCTGCACTGCGCACAATAACGAAGCTCCGTTCCATCAGATCTCCTGTCGCAGCCAGTGCAATATCGTCTTTCCTTCTTCGGCCGGTCCCCCCAGAGACCACCCTGATACAACTTCAGGCTTGCAACTGCCGCGACCAATTCTACACGGCCCATTGCTCGTCTCTGGCAGAAATATCTCCGTCTTCGTCTGCCAGAGCCACAAAATCTCCCACTGCATCTCCTAAACAACAAACAACTGCTGTGAATTGTCGTTGGCGGGTTCGTTCTGGAATTAGGAGATTTGCAGGAATTTGATTAAATATACGAAGATCTACAAATTTCTAAGGTTTGGAATAAACAGTCAATGGTCATTTCTTTATGATTTTTGCAGCTTTATGACAAAGTAATTTCCATCGTGTATGTTAGGGTCAAATTACATACATTATTCTGGCTGCCTCAATCGTTCAAAATGTTCTTGCCAATTTTGTGTTACACTTGACGACATTGTCTGTTGCTAAGATTATAGGCATACACAATGGATGGTAAATAAAAGTTATGTAATTAGTCGATATTGGCGGAATAACAGTGAACGGGTCAGACCGAAATACTAAAATGAGAAAACCCCGTCCCAATGCCACTTCGTCCACAGCAAATCCCAAGTGGAATGGCCTGGGATCGAGCAAGGGTCTCCGCATTGAGACCGCTAATTAACCGTAAAGTGAGGCTAGGTTTCAGGCACAATATGATCAGTACGTTCATGTCTTAATCTTTCGTAAATAATTTTGGAATCAGCGTAGCGATGTTAGTGAAGTAAGGCATGGAGGACACGTTGCTGCTGGTATTCTGTCAGATATTTTATGTTTCGGGCTCCTGAAATGTCTGTTTTATGACACCACAAGCCTTCAAAACGAGACCGCTAGGAACGTCAACAGAATATTCTATTTAACTGCACCGATATCTCCGAATATCTGTAGAGCAACAGCTTAAATACAACTTAAGACATTATAATAGCATTTAACAACTCTTAGTAGGTTGTATTCCTTTTGTCAAATAGGATATACCTGATGGACATTCACTATCGGAATCTAAAGCTGTATGGTTGTTACAGCATTGTTATAATATTAATAAATTACTATATTTTGAGCCTTTTATACTGTTACGTCTTTTATAGTTTTCTTCTAAATACTTTTGCGGTGGTTAACTGCCAAGGAAACATCCCCACCGTCAAGATTTTCATCATCAAAAACATAGGTCTATGGCGTCCTCTACTGTCCACAGTACTTATGCACATTAATTGGGAAACTTCTTCTTCTTTAACTTGTTCTTCCTCTTCTTCTTCCTCTTCTTCTTCCTCTTCTTCTTCCTCCTCCTCCTCCTCTTCTTCTTCTTCTTCCTCTTCTTCTTCTTCTTCTTCCTCTTCTTCTTCTTCTTCTTCTTCTTCTTCTTCCTCTTCTTCTTCTTCTTCTTCTTCCTCTTCTTCTTCTTCTTCTTCTTCGTCTGCTTTTCTTTAAGCTCTACAGTCCGTTTTGGACCTTAACTCCCAATAAAATCTTCTTCCATTCCTGACGGTCTCTGGCCACTGCCTGCCTTTTTCTTTTTTATTCCCGTTATATTTACAGTCCTCTTCAACCTCATCTGTCCATCTTTTGCGTGACCTTCCGTTGTAGTTGTTGCAATTTGTTTTGGCATTATTTGGTTTTGTATGCTATCAACATGACCATACGAACTTAGTCGGGAAGATTTATAAATCTTCCCCTTGTAATACGTCTTTATCTTCTTGTTTGCTCTTATTCTATAGCGTCAGCCTTCCTTTACACGTCCATATATTTTCCTTACAATGTCCCTTTTCAAATATTTTGAGCGTGTAGTTGGAAAAATTCAGTCTTCAACAGCGGTCACAGTCTTCTGGTTTGTGACACCGTGTAGTCTGGCACATCTCTACCCTGATGAGAGAGGCGCCAGAATCCTCTGAAATTTCAGTACACTTATATTACACTAAACGGCGTTACAACCCATTTACAGTAGTCGAAACACTGAATCCTGTATAAATGCCAACGTCTTCAAAACCCAAGTTCTGTCACCAACATGGTAAGCCGTGTAGCGTTTCTAATGTTGGTGTGTAATCTACGAAAAAATGGCAGAATAAAATATTTACCTCTATGAATCTGAAGGAAAGGAGGGCGTGTGATTGACCTATATGCGCAAGACAGGTATTAGTGATGGCTACTGCGCTCAAGGTAAAGAAACTTGGGGTTAAAAAATGTGGAAAGAAATTTACAAGCTGAGCGACCATTAGCTGCTCAAAACAAGACTTTTCACCTACGATATTAGTGTTATAAAACCAACCTGTCACATTACGCGGGAAGGTTGCTACAATACGGCTACGTCGTTACATTTCCTACCACCGTAAATTCAATCAAATGGCGTGGCTTCGGAATTTGGCTCGTTCCCAATACTGGAAAGCAGTACGACGTGGTTTCTCCGGAATTATCGCTGCTTCCTCCCGTCTCCAAGAAAAATAGCGTAATTTGATTACTGCTCATGAAATCTGCGCATGTGTAGCTTTTACTAAATAAGAGCGCGACTAGGGTCTCAGCGAATTTCTTCTCGTAATGAATTCATCCCCCTGGCTTACGGATTATTCTGAAGAGCAATTCAAGGCATTACGTTTCACGTCTCATCTAACACGAGAGCATGCAGCTTAGACTCTCGTTGTAGCTTACAATGCGGCAGTTAACAGTTCTTCCAACATTGTTCTACAGCAGACGATAATGCGTAGATCTGAAATTACACAGTCTAAACAGCATTCAATGAGTTATTACTTCTGCTACACTAATCCTCGACATCTGTTTTGTTTTGCCATACAATAAAGAGATTAATAGCCAACCGGACATGAAATGGCATTCAACACACATCACAAAATCCAAATTAGCTCAGAATTTGTGTCGTGATTTTGTTAATATTATGCATGTGTGTGTGTGTGTGTGTGTGTGTGTGTTAAAACTTCAAAGTCAGAACACATTGTTTTAAATTTACAGTAACGTGTGAGCCACACTGGATGTGTGGGTGATACAATGTCTTCTCGACGACATTCAAGGCTAAAAATTAGTGTATTCGTACCTTATCCATTACCTAGTGCAGGGTTTACCAACCACGGTTCCGCAGAACATCGTTAGGGGTTTCAAGGTAAACCGCAGAATAAATAAAAATTTGAAATACAACCAAACATTCCAAATATCCCTCGAAATATCTCGGGAATTTTTGTCCGGCAATTGGCAGTACTGGACTAATTAAACTGCCTTATCAACTGCGTCTTGGCTTTGTTTTCTTTTACATACGTAGTGGTTCCTCGGGATACGAAAAACTATTTTAGGGGTTCATCCAGGAAAAAAAAGAAACTTGGGAAACGCTGAGCTAGACCGAGTTTTTACCGTGTGACGTAGGAAGATAAGGAAGCTGATCTCCATCTGTTTTTCAGGCTTTCAAGGCTCGTTACACTTACGATTTGTAGTTTTTAATTTCGGATATCCTGCGCGAAATTTTTCGTCATTTTCTTCAAACCTTCCATGGAAACGCCAGACTAATACCATTAAATACGAAGCAACACAGTGGTCATGTCCCTGAGCGCGCACAGTGGTCATGTCCCTGAGCGCGCACAGTGGTCATGTCCCTGAGCGCGCACAGTGGTCGTGTCCCTGAGCGCGCAGCTGTCGCAGAAGAAGCCTGCATCCACCGGGAATTTGTAACCGTTTCTCCCCCGCACTTCAACTTACTTTATGTCACATAACAGTTGCGAAGTGCTAACTTCCAACTCTTAAGTAGGCCTCGCCTGCCATCAAATTTTGGAAATTGCTCTTCCAATATCATTTCCCAGTTCTTGCAGTGGTCCTTTGACTAATCTGTCTTCTAGGACAGCCATCAAGAAGCCTTCTGTGTCGGCCGAGATATTGTCTGGATGAAGTAATTCCATGTTATTCTTCCTTCTATTAATTATTCGAAGAATGGTGCCAAAATTAACGGAAAGCAGCAGCAGGAGTTCACTGTTCCTTCGAAAAACACGGGCCCTGTGTTTTATCCTGTTACAATGTAACGTTTTCATATTTTATTTTCGTTCAGTACTGAAGACGTCCTTCAAAAATTTTCCACTGTCCCATTAATTGTTCTTTTACACGGCACTGTTGACGCGAGAGTTTGTTATGCTTCTTTATGCGACTTATTTTTGCAGGGCAAATGATTTTCAAAAGAACTGCAAACGAACAATTTTGTTTTACAGACAACATTTCTAACGCCTACTGACCACCTGCTCTGTGTAACACACTTCACTGGGCTCCCGTCCCCGTCCCAGCGCTGATAATATGGGGTAATTCCCAGAAAACTCGCCTTGGCTAAGCGAGCTCCTTGTGTATTTTCCAAGGCACGGTGTCACAATTAAGGAATACCTTGCAGTTCACAAGCGCCTACTTAAAATAGATGATATTCTTCAGCTGAAACGACGAAGTTAAATAGCCTAATAATCATCCAAGTCATTATTTATAGATCTCCTGCATACAGGCACTATAGAACACAATTTTAAGGCGTCGTTAAATAGACACACAACGGAAGAAATGCTTAAAGAAACGTTCAACGACCAAAAATAGATATTAAAATTTAGACGCAAAATAAGCATAATTTCACCTTCCGCACGTCATGAAAGGAAAACCAAATGATAATGCAGAAATGCTTAAAGAAACGTTCAACGACCAAAAATAGATATTAAAATTTAGACGCAAAATAAGCATAATTTAACCTTCCGCACGTCACGAAAGGAAAACCAAATGATAATGCGGATTCTGATTCTGGATGCAGACACTGTGCAAATACACGTGGGTTGTGAAGTGCATGTCCGGAGGTTCTTACTTATTCCAAGTACACCTTGCCATCACCCGTGAAAAGGACCTACGTAGCACTGAACGACTGCTAAAGCCTTTTAAGTCTTCCTTAAGATGATGGACTGTATACACAGAGACTTTCTGATCACCCCTTGTTTAACACAATGCATCGTGTTAGGTTTCGAATTCTGCCTCGCCATATTATACTTAGTGCTCATACGAGGGTAGGTTTGGTGCAACTTATTTCGAAGCTGAAAGGCTTTCCAACAGCATTCAGCGTACCGCAGCGGTAAACCAATCCCCTGAAGATTAAACTTCTTATTTTTCCTGCCAGACTCTGGGGAATACCACGGTATAGAGGTGAGAGCTAATCTCCATTTTCCTCCTGCTGTTCTTTACGCAACTCACACTAAGGGAATGAAAAACGTGACATCGTCCTTTGAGACCGTGTTTCATCGCTTGGTTCCCTCTTTTCAAGTTCCCCCATATTCTGCGACAAAATCCCCGGCTTCGACTCTCAACATAGAAATTCTTTACTTCCATTTCATTTCCCCCGGCTCCCTCATATTTTCGGGAGAATTCAAACAGATGTCAGCACAATATTGGTCTACCGACGACACAGCCTTCCCTTGTGCTGCGTAAAAGGGAAGAGACTGCGATGTATTAACGTAAATTTAAAGCCGGTAATGCAACAAGTGTCGCATCGCGAAATAACTACAGACATATTCAAGAATAACGTGCAGAACAGCCAGTCACGGTAAATGATTTTCACTTATAAGATAGTGTAAATATTAACTAAATCCATGAAGCAAGGTCCTTATTGGACAGCTAAAAGTTCTTTGACGAAGCTGAAATATTTCGTGCCATTTAACTGTACGCGCAGGTTCACAACAGCCCAATAAAGAACCCTATCCTGCGCAATTTTAATGCAACGTCAATATTTTACGACATGGCAAATGAAGTCTATATTTCTTCAGTGTACGCTTCGACTCCAAACGCCATCACCCAATAGAAATGTTGAAGTTTAACTGATCTACTTAAGAAAAATGGCACGTTACACCACCTTATACTTGTAACGCGATTCCATGTTGTCGTGCATCATACTTACAATCCCATACTAACAATAAAACTGACTAAAGAAGGAGGAACAATAGGTACAATTTATATTCAGTATATTATTACATATGAAAAAATCAATAATAACAACTTGTTTTGTGACGCCCCGATGTAGGGAAGAAATTTAACTGGCGGTATTTGGAGGCAGTAACTTCCTTCGAATCGCTGGTAAAATACTACCATACTACACGGCGTCATGTCCTAGAGTACAGCAATCTTTATAATCATGGGAGTCTTAACTTAAAACCTAATGGAAATTGTAACTCTCAAAAGATAATTCTTATAACAAAAATCTTCACTGCGATGTTTATCTAGACCAGGCTCCTTCAACTCGCAGCTCGCAGGCAATGTTTTGCCTGCAACAGTGTTATGTCACCCGCAAAGACACCTGCAAGTGGAAGACGTCCTTTAACTCGTTCACTGGCAAAGCCGAGACAGAATGCTGAAGGACTTTGAAGAACTGTCAGATCTTTATTTAAGGAGACATACGTTACTTTACTAATTCATTTCGTAAAAATGTGCTGAAGACGCGAGCGACACCACAGCCTAGATTGCAAATCCCATTTTTTACATTTTTCCTATTATTTTCAGTATACTTGTACTGCACAAGATGTTCAAAAAACTACCCAGTAAAAGTATACATATAATCATACGTATACTTACTGATTATTCATTCTGATTATTGAATTTAAATTTTCACGCCTGCAGACCAAATTTCTTTTAAAGAACATAACTACTAAACCAACAAATGCATTCTTGTTATTTTATTTTGATATCATAAATCACAATAATTGTAGCTTAGTGAAACATGTTTCGATCCCATCCTGGGATCATCATCAGGGACTCCTTGTGAGAGTATAATTATCCAAATAAAACTAATAATGTAATACATGTTAAAAATATAAAATGTATAAACGTTGGATAAATTGTAAGCGTTCTTTTGTGGTGGTTCCCTGATCTACTGTGTACAGCAGGCCTCATCTAGAAGATATGGACTTCACGAATATTGCCAGCTGGGAAGGAAACGGGAATCGATAAAGAAAAATTAATTGCTGCAGTTCACTTCTTGAAATCCTAACGCATTTCACTCGGTGCGAAAGAGGAATGGTGTCCCTGTTAATGTTCAGGGTAAGGCTGCTCTCCTCGCTGCTTGTACGTCTGCAGCAAACCATGGACTTAGACACGGCGGGAGAACTTTGTACTGGTCGTAGATACATCACTCTGAACCGCAGGTCAGAACCACTGGTCAACATCTTACAACCAGGTTTTTAAAAAGAGCCTTCCTCGAAACTAATACATAAAAATTTCCCTAGAGAGTTGCCTAGACGGCAAAAACAAGGAACAGGCCTATATTTTACTTCGGCCAAAAAGGGGAGGAGAGGAAGTAGAAAGAAAGGGACAGAGAAAAGAAAAATACCAAGTAAAGTTTCAACAGTTTTTATCTCACTGACCATATTTTCTTGCTTGTGTTCCTTTCACTTGCCTGTGTTGTAAGTCCATCTCACGCTGGCGAAGTGTTGGAGGGGAAATAAGTAAGAACAGGCAGACGAATCGATAGACAATCACGGATAGTGCTTCCGAAACTTCTTGCATGCGAGCTGAATACACGCGACACCGGTGAAGTGTCGGATGAAAACACGACCGCGTTCGTGAAACGAGAGCTTCTAACTTTCGCGTGTAACATATTGCGTGCCTCTTATTAGGCAAGGAGAACAGCATGCTGTCAGTCATTATCGTGTCGTATGAAACAGATTCTACACGTTCTACAGGCAGTTTAATTAGCGAGAGTGAAACAGTTTACTTCGACTTCTACATATAAAGGATTACTCATAAATTTTTATTTATCATCAACTACTGCACTTTATTTACATAACCTCAAACATGTTTCGTCTGAGTTATTTAGCCATCACCAAGAAGTTAATCACTGTAGACAATAAGCAGCCCGTAGCAAGTCACAGAATGGTAATTACACATACGCTGCAGTTTGTATGCATATGTATAATTACCAATCTGTGACTTGCTACGGGCTGCTTGTTGTCTACAGTGATTAACGCACTGATGATTACTGGATTATTCAGACGAAACATGTTGGAGGTTATGTAAATAAAGTGCAGTAGCTGGAGATAAATAAAAACTTACGCATGTAAAACAACTGCACGGAAGATGTATAATATTAAATATGGTTACTCATAAATTTACATAATGCCAAAATATTCTACGTAGACCTACATTTTATGTTAAGAGAGAAAGTAAAACTTTCGCCAACTGTGCATTATATCCAAATTTCCTTATTTTTTTCATTTTTGGTATTTTAGCTTTTGTCTATTTGCGAAGCGTTCGTGTAGTAATCAAAATCACCAAAGAACATTGACCAGGGAAATAAACCAACCGCAGTGGACTAATGCTATGACCGTCAAGATCACCTGACTTAACTTCTTGAACTTCTCGTCACGGAGCTTCGTAACGGATGTCATCTGTTTGTCTCCTACGCTGAACAGCACTGAACATCTGACTGAACCTAATTAGGCCTATATGTATACAACACAAAACAAGAAATTTGCAATGAAGCGACGAATACTAACAAAAGTTCAGCTATCATTTATCGGGCAATATCAGGTAGAAATTCCATCTCCCCACACAGTCCCGCATCTAACACGTTCGTCATCCCCACCCTCAATGCACAATCCCTTAAAAAATTCAACAGGAGCCAGACAAAATCATTTATTCATGTTCCAGAATGTGTCTCTGGTGACCCATCAGTTCAGCACGTCAGCATGTTGCCCCTGCCTCCATAACAGTATCACATGAAGGCACCACCGCGTTACTAGCATAGACTGACATGGAAAAGTTCTACTAAAATGAACATCCCAAATGACCCATTTCAGACTGGTAGAGGCAAAATATAAAATGTAGCTCAATTCTCTCTTACGCATGCGTGAATGACATAATTTATATCACGTATTTTTATTAGATGCAGGAATATACAGTCCATATTAAAACTTATCACACACAACCTATCCCCAGCAGAGAATAAATATAGCTTTGAAATTCAAGGTATCATCACCATCAAAACAAGTGTACATATGCAGTTTGCGGCAACAGAATGTGACGATTTTTAAATCGCTGTTTTGATGAACTTGGTTGAAGAAACACACAAAAAAATTACGTATAATCAGCAGCAAAATTCCATTTAATATTCGCCTTTTACTTATTAAAAATAAAATTTGGTCTCTCTGGCATGCAATACCTTCCTGTAATCGTGATCGAAAATTAACCATAACTGCACAAAGGCACACAACGCGCCCCCGACGTTGCAGTACGTTAGTTACAGACGAGTTCTGAACATCGTCACATTAAGGGACGAAATACCACATTAGGGTCGAAATCAAAGTCACTGATAAACGTGTTCTGCTGCACAGTTATGGTTAATTTCCGGTAACAATTACAGGAACGGACTGGACGCCAGAAGGACCGCTTAGGAAATGCTGTTTTTTAAGAAATAAGAAGAAAAAATTAAATGGCAATTTACTACTGATACTTCGTAATTTTTTTGCTTCTTACATTCAACCTGATTCGTCACAACACCTATCTCAAAATTGTCACATTCTATTGCTGTTCCCTGTAAGTACGTATGTATATATATATATATATATATACATATATATATACACATACATACATACAATTCACAGTGTCCGTCTGTTCGTCAAAAAGTGTATCTCGGAAAGCAAAAATAAAAAATACGCAAGTGTAGGTCTTAACAAATGCTTAATACTGTCACCGCATGCATGACCTCATGTGCAGCTGAGGTGGGTAAGGCGACGTGTTTCCTGTAGTGTTACATGGATGAATAGCTCCACGCATTCTGATTTTACCGGTAGACGAAAATGAGTGGTCCAGTAAATAATGTTCTAATAATTCCCGATTGCCGTCTTATGAGCTAAGACGCTATGTGGTCTGGCAGAAACTGACCGACGTTTCAGACGAACCTACTTTATTTTCACGGTAAAATAAATAATTTGCCGTCACATTCTCTAAGTTAGTAATCTTCACATTCACTACCCTGAGAACCATGTTGCATAATCCCGGGTTATCATCCGTACACTGAGAAACCACTTGCGCATTTTTCGAAGTTTGTGAATCTATGACACTTTATGTGTTATAACTAATTTTGATGGCTGGAAGCGTCCATATACATGATAGAGCATGCGGGTACAGGATGGGAAGGTCGAGTGAACGCTGAGAGGATATGGCGATGGCGTCACGTAACCGCAGTGGCTACCGGCATGCCTCCCAACATCGCACTGGCACTCATGCATGCCGTCCCTATTCTACCATTACTTGCTATTAATTTGACGGAAATTATTTCCAGCTGTCGATGTCGTATATGGATGCCGCATTTTAACGAGCACGCGCGTGGCTGGAAGTGAGATATGACACTGAACTGCTGCTGTTCGAGGAGGCTCATCCAGTGCCGCACTACTCTGTGTTTTACTGCAGTTAATAACACTTGACGCACGGCCACTGGACAGGTAATGTATAAAGGGATCGTCCAAATACTGAAACAGTTCATAGAAACCAATTTTAAATGCCTCTTCAGGACCCTTTTCAGGGTTGAAAAACTCCATGAGTCGCGCCTTGAATACAGAACTACCTCCTTATTAGACTGCGAATGCACAGAAAATTCGAGCAAGATGAAACAGTGATAATGTACGACAAAGTCGAAAGAAACGTAGGAAGATTTATATCTTGGTATAGCAGGATTACATCCACAAAGTTCCCGACATTTTGCATGCCAGCCTTCAGTGCGAGTCTCAAAAATCCTACGGTCCTCCTACCTCAGGTGCATCATTTCAGTTGCTATGTAAGCAGACAAATACTGGCACCTTCACCGCTCCGACTGCAGAAACACACTGATCTACGCGCACACGACTTCGTGTACTCTCCCGACTTGTGATAGTCTAGGTTAGATAACGTTACATCGACTGAAGCTGGAGACTTTGTGGAATTACGCTGCCTATAATATATTATACTCCACATTGCAGAGGCAAGAAAAACTAAGAAATACTTCACATCGTACACGTGATACGTTAATTAAAATCCAGTACCTTACGGATAAAATCTGACATGTAACTGTTAGGCTAAACTGCTCCGTTTCTGCAGTTCTGATACCACGGTGAAGTTTCATATAAACACATCAAATAAGCACGGTTTCGCGCATCGTGACATAACGTCGCGTGCGTTTAAGTCAAGGGTAATTTCTTGGGTTCATTTAGGATAAACTGATACACACAAACCGATTCTGATAACACTGAACTTCATGGCTTGATTATTGCCATGCAGTGACACGAAATATGACTTACACACTAATATTTACAATGGAACACGCAGGCCTGTTACATAAGTTCAGTCTAAAGTGCAGACATCGTAAATACCGGCTACTCTGTACTCACACAACGCACTAAGAAAACTTCCGAATTGAATTACAGAGTTGGATTTACGTTCTCAAAACTGCCGGTCTTTTATTCCACATTGTTATTTAAAAATATGAGGGAACTAAACATGTGATCCATTCAGCATGAAAATGTAGGCCCAGACAGGTGTGTCAACAAAAATACGTGGTACTGAACCATGACTTCCAATAACGTTGCGTTTAAAGTTGCCAGTCAGCTTACGCTGGAAGTGGGATGGGGGTGGGGGGCATGGACTGGATTGAGCTGGCTCAGGATAGGGACAGGTGGCGGGGTCTTCTGAATGCGATGATGAACCTCCGGGTTCCATAAAATGCGGGGAACTTCTTGACTAGCTGAGAAACTGTTAGCTTCTCAAGAAGGCCTCTGCTCCATGGAGTTAGTTAGTTAGTTAGTTAGTGAGTCAGTCAGTTAGTCAGTCAGTCAGTCAACTTATGTTGGCTGTAGCAGCTGATTTGCTGCCCATACAAACAAATAACAGCCCAGTCAGTACTGTAACTGGACTACGGCCTGACGCCCGGGGATTTCCTGCACGGGCAGATTTATTCTCTTCCCCACAGCGCCCAGCTCAGCTGTGGGGTACCAAAAGCCTCCCATTTAATGAGTGCAGGGAGCTCTTTCACTAAGGTCAAAGCAGCCGGGAGCACGAAGCTTACCAATCACTCCAATCCAGTACTGAGGTTAGCAATGCCTAAGGATGTACATCTAGCTCGCCAGAAGTATTCACGACGCGGCGCCGAATTAAGAACTTGGCCAACTCAACTTACACAAAGACGAGATATTCTGTCGTGTTCATCACATAAACAGATATTCATTTCATATTTCTAGCAGAAAATATTCCAAATGTGGCGGTGAATTAAGACGAGAATGTTAGTAAGAAAAAATAACAACAACGTGGCAATTGTGTACACGTGGTACTTAATTTGACCCACTCTTTTCGTAGCTTCCAGGACAAGCTAAAAATTTATATTTGAGTATCAATGCAGCGCTGAACTGCCTTCACTTGTTACACAGAACCAATGTGCTACGACAAGCAATTTCTATTCCTCCTGTGCTTATAGCACAAACGAAATTAATTCCGAATTTTTTATCTAGAGTATTAGGGAAAGCATTATACTTGTTGACAAACATTCTGCAGCCAGGCTTCATTCAGTTTTGTTCAGATTTCCGGAAGATGCCGAACTTGGGCACCAATGTTCCCTCTAAGCTGCGCGGGTGCGCGACCGCGCAGTAAGTGAAATGCTCCCTCGCACACTGAATTGTTACCGCGTAACTGGAATTTTTCAGTTTTCATTGTCTCTATTCTTACTATGTACATTACAAAAAACCTTCAAAGTGCCGCGCAGTCGTCAGGTCGTGTAAAAATTTTCTGCTCAGAGCAGTAGCAGGTCCGCGCCACTGTAAAAAAAATTAGAGGGATCGTTGCTGGGCACATTCCAGAAACCTGACGCTTCTGCTGAGGGTACATTCATCAACTCACTTCTAGGAAATCACAGCACGAGGCAAATCTGAGCTTTTACGGTTAATTCCCCCATTTCTATCTACTCGGACGCACAAGACGTCGTAGCCATTCCGTCACTGGCCCATGTTATTACACCAAGAGCTTGACTGCAGTTGAGGAATGAACTACAGATCCTATAGGACCAACAGGTTTATAGCTACGCCACGTGGTACACCTTATTACACACATTCCGTCCGCGGGGGTCGGGCAAGTGTGTGGCGCACATTTTTCGAGTAAAAGAAAGACCGAAAATAAGGGGACATCTATACAGAAGACGGAATGGAATTTTAGACATCCATTCTTTCCTCTCCAGAAGTCTTGCAAACATCCTTAACAACCAAGAAGTAACGAGCATGCGCTTTGTCTGTGACATAAGTTCCCATAATTCTCTCCCTACCGCTATGCACCCTACAAACCATCCCTAGCGAAAAAGGAGGGGGATACAGTGAAGGGTTCTGCATATTTTCAAAGCCAAGAGTGGCGGTTTGAGTATCCTGTCACAAGCAGTGATCCAATATCGAAACGGATTTATGTGACAAAATACGAAGTAGAGAGATTCAAACGGTCAAGAGTTAATGCCATTCAAATTGAAAACAAGTTATAAAACAATGAAAATGTGCCTGTACTGTGCCTTTTATTGTATTTTATACTTAGACAGCTGCTACACAAAAGAGGTAGAACAACACATTTCAAGCTTAAAGAAAAATTCATCGGAATTGCTTGGTAGATTACAATGATACTCCATTTAATGAAAAACTGCTGAAGGAACTTCATGTAATTCTTCAAAAGACGTTGATGAAGGCACAATTATCAATTGCGGAAATTTTTCTGGTGTGTTGTTTGGGACAGAAATGACGAAATATATCACGAATACAGTTTTGTATTAAGAATTAACAATTTTAACCCATCAATGCCGATGTTGGTGCATTGTACGGACCTATAATTCTTCACACGCGGCCGATCTTGGTGCGCCGCCCTTTCGTGAATGCGTTTCAGGGTATCATAAATTTAAAACCCCTCATTCCCGAGCAGTTGGTGGAATTTAAACCCCAGTATCACTGAAGGGTTAAACAAATTATCCGTCTTCAAATGATATTACATATATGTTCTTTGTGAAGGAACCTGTTGGGGCGAGAGGTTGAGGGGTAGACACCAAAATCCTTCTTTTTCGACTTATGATATCTCTGCAAACATCTGAATATGGGGCACCAAGCTGTAGAAGACAACTTCTTAAGAAGTCATATTTCCTACTGACAGATATATAGCGTCATGTCTGCAGTGTAGTGAATTAAACCTCGTGACTAATGCTGTATTACTGCGCCACAGTACTGGCGCCCCGGATACCTGCCGACAGTTCATTTTTCGCATCCGGGACAGATTTAGGCGCGATTGTGGTTGTGTCTAACGACACTTCACACGAGAGTATTAGTTTAACCCTTAAAGTTCACTGATAATTATATGTACCACCGGCTGGCTTGAACATTATAAACCTCGACATTCCCCCCCCCCCTTCCCCAGCTGTGTATTAGACTAAAATATTGCTTGGTCTTTGTACTGGCAACTAAGCATATATTTTGCAACGTCCTCAGTTTCTAATGCTTGTGCCATGGAGTTCGTGGTTAAGGGGGTTACAAAAGTCACAATTTTGTTTGTAGATAAATTTCCATTGTTGGAAAGTTTAATCTAATGACTTATTAAGCCTGAATATTTTTGGTGATTGCGTATAATGTTCACTATCAAGCACTGTTCGTCAACCCAGATTCTTCACATCTCTGTAGCGCAGGCGACCTCTACCAACGGCCACAACAAAGCAGCATTCCTTACCTGATCTTCTCACTAAAGGTAGGTAACTGAATTTTCTGAAATGTGGTTAGAAAAATCTGTGACTGTGGAAAATACCCAAAATTTGATTCAACGCTACATCCTTGACCCTTTATACAGGAAAATTAATCTGGTATATTTAAACACTCAGGTCGTACAGCGCAGTAAGCTCACTCCGACTCGATTATAAGAAATTTAGTTAATGTTGCATAGGAAGAAAATCGGTGTTTGCTCTGAGAACCATACAACACACATAAATATTCTCTGGCTGCAGAACGTTTTTAGAGTTAAATCTGTTGACACACCCAGTAACCACTGGGACTTAATGGGTTTCTTCTTCTGTCTTTGTCCATGTAACCTCCTGCACTCGCAACAATCACAGTTAGTGCTGTGGCTGCAATTTTCATTTCAGAATTTCCCATTCTGTCCACCACTCCTTCGGTATGTTGCCGATGCCTGATAACACGGCTACTCGCACCGCGATACCGCTGTACCAGGTTCCCACTTTAGTTGTTTACAAATTGTTCCTTACCCTCCAGCAATTATGCTCCGTTTGAGCTTAATATGCCAATAAATACTGGTTTATTTGGCTCCATACGTTAATACCAGGGCTGTGGAGTCGGAGTCGAAGTCGGAAGGAACTTTGGGTGGAGTCGGAGTTGGAGTCGGTAAAAATATACCGACTCCGACTCTGACCTCAATCTAAAATCTTATCTAGGTACTCCAACTCCAGACCTCTGATAGCTACAGTAACCATTAGACTTATACTTAAATATTGGTTATAATTCTAAACAGTAGCCTGATAATTTACGTAGTGGTGATGAAATGTTTTATAGGTTTACCATTATTAATACTTACTGAGCTTTTATGAAGGAGCCGGAGTTGAAGTCGGAGTCGGAGATTTTGTGTACCAACTCCACAGTCCTGGTTAATACCCTTTCTTCTTCACAGTAGCGTCACAGACTAGTGTGCATTTGCTTCGTTCAAGCTATCCGTTGATACTAATTAAGTCCTGGTATCTCTGATCTTGATATTCAGAACTTGCTGCTTGTTCAGTTTTCGTGTTTAGAACATTCAGCTTAAAATATCGTGGTTACTTGTTTCCATTACCTGTTTAATGCTATTCTCACAACTGTTGGCAACTCACGTAAAAGTGTTACAATTGATTTACTACGCTGTCTCAACATTTCACAATCAATTCTAATGCTACGCGTCTTTTTATGTTTACGATGTTAAACAAGTACTTAATTACTGCATCCGCAAGTTTATTAACACTTTGTATCAATCCGTCGGACTATGCATTGCTACACGTTTCGACCGAAACTGTTGTCTTTAGGCAATTTGGCGTTACAAATATATTAACAAATTGCAATTACATAAAAAGGTAGCACTGGACAGTTTCATGTAATTGGAATTTATTGATCTGTCGTAAGGGAGACTACGCGCTGATGAAGGTACCCACATCGGCGAACATGTGATCGAAAGAAAATCTGGAGGGTCTAGACAACATTAGTTACCTTGATTGTAACGAACACAGTAACAAAGAAAAGTGAATTCGTTGCCACATATACATGTATATACATTGACAGTATGTACGACTACAGACACACACTAAGATAGACAGATCAATCATGTCAGTTTTTTTTTTCTCATAACGTGCCAAGTTATAAACCAGTAAAATACGAGAAAATTCGTTTTCCGGTTAATTTTAATAAGAATACGGAACACACTGCTGTATCTCCTATTAAATCTTGATTTCCTTCATTTCACTTTGTGCTTCCATGTCATAATTTCCCATCTGATTCAGTATCTGTTTGTTACAGGAGCGGCAGTTCTGACGTCGGTAAGTATACACCAAACTTGAAGCGCCGCGTCCCATCTTGTTGGTAAGAAATATTTTACATCATCTCCCCTCCATTTGTATTCCGCCCCACTGCAACACATGGTAGACACGTGAGGTCGAGCCTTTGAAACTTCACAACCCCGTACATGGGCGTAACTACAAATATCAAGTTGTAATGAGCTCGAATTTATACCTCATTATATTCAGTCAACAGAACTGCACGTATCTGTGCATCAAACTCAGCATTGTGGCGTATTCTGGTCAGATGGATTTAAACTGCGCCTTCTTGTGTTCTACTGGACATACCTTCTGTGTATAGTGACTGAACAGCTTCGGAAATCGCTCTTTAAGATTATTATTATTATTATTATTATTATTATTGTTATTGTTATTACAGAGGATATTCCTAGGCTATATACGGTTTTGTTGAACCCCTAGAGTATAGGCTTTTAAGCGCGTAAAATTATCTGCTGGGGGTTTCATCAGGATATACTGAAATGTGTGTATAAAGTCGGGAACGTTTTAAAGTGGCACGATTAGGGGTTATCAGCCTGTTCATCAGGTAACTGGACTTCATCTTTGAGGAATTTTCCCACAAGACGGCTTTCTGCACCTGTGACAGTAGGTGTGGTGGCAAATTGAGGTTAGTGAGTATTATTATTATTATTATTATTATTATTATATTAACCTCTGGTATCCTCAATTCTTATTGCATATCTTCATTATATGACCCATCATTCACTCAGACGGAACGCATTTCCACCGTCTGAGCTCTTGCCATTTGTTTTCTCCTTAATGCTGAATTTTCTGACCCATATATAATTATAAAAACGGCTATTACTGTATATAGCTTGAATTATATTTTGACATTTCTCTAGCAAGGTGAGTCTGACAGCTTCAGGGAACTGTTTTAGATACATTTCATTTTCCATATAATCAGAGCTTACCTCCATAAATGCAGTTCCTTGAGTCTGACGTGTCATACTCTTTGGTTTGTATTACGTAATTTATACCCGCTCTCCGGAGTCTCTCTCCTGTGCAAGAAACTTACACATGATTGTCAGAAAATACGCGAAATTAATACCACTTGAATTTCTCTTCAGTTACTATTTCTGTACATACCAATACAAGGTACGTAATTACTGAAAGAGAAGGGCATGCAATGTTCATCTTGTATAATGACAACAAAAAAGACTGTTTACGGAACAATGCCGGACATTAAACACATAATATAAAACATAAAGAAAAGGTGTCAATAATTTCTATAGCGAAGTCAGTGCGTCGTCTGAGCCCACCGCCTTCTTGCACGACTTCCGTATTCCGTCATCTTACTACGGGGTAACGGATCTTCTCCGAGCAGCTGACAGCCCAAGACGTCCCCTGCCGTTATTGATCAATTTTCTCGTAAACATTTCCCGATATTTCAGTCATCGCTTGGACAAAGACGACCGGAATGTGAAGCTATGACCTACCTCGACGAGCCATAGGTCTTAACTCCTGAGTGAAACTATTTGTTTGTATTCCGTTTAAGTCGTAAATTGCTAATTCTTTCATGTCTGCACAATATTAGGGACTCACTTTGCCTTCTGTATTTAGAGAGTTGGTTTGTTATAATACTATCATCATCATCATCATCATCATCATCATCATCATCATCATCATGATCGTCAACATCAATGTGTCTAAGGTTTAGGTCCTAGAACCTTTCCTTTAAAGCTTGAGGTGTTCTCAATCTTTCCCTCTTCCACTAGGTCGTCCTATATTCCGTCGTTCCTTTGGCTGGTATTGAACAGCCGGTCATTGTGTCTATTTGTTTCAGATGATCTAACCAGTTCTCTTATGGCTTTCACATCCTCTACCATGTTGCCTGTTTTCAGTCTGTTTCCGATATTTGAGTTTTTTTGTCAGTTCCGTACTGTAAGTCCATACGCTCAAAGTTGTAGTGTTATTTACCCTGTAGTTTTCGCAAAAGTTTTATGTAAAAAACCATTTAAGGCACAGTGACTGCTACATGTGAGGCCTGCCTTTACATTCAGAGACTCTGCATTTTCCCCGCACAGTACACGTATGATTTTTACACGAATTAGCTGAGTGAAGATACATCTTTCACAGTATAAATTACAGGGGCCTGCGCCCGAGAGCATAATGTTTCTTGCAGTAAGTAGTCCTTACAGAATCTTTCGTTACTGTAAAGTTTCAAAAAATTTTCATCTGTTTATTTCTTGTTATTCACATTTGCAACAACACTTCCCTCTCCACGTTTTTTCTCCAGGTTTCTCGTTTGATACTCCCACTTACATCCCACTCTGAATCAAAATTTTCCTGAATTTCTCAACTGTGTACTTTTGGTGCACCCTAGAATTTTCTTAAATGCCACCTGTTCAATTACAGCTAAATATCTCCAATTTACGAAATTACTTTCCCCATCCCTGCGTCTACAAACCTTCTACAAGTAGCCTGTGTGAACAGCACTATAGTTCTTCGAGTAAATTATTATTTCGCCAAACAGCGTTATGTGATTGGCTTTTTTTTTATAATGGAGACACAAAGGGTGTTCTGTGAGGTAGTAAATGAATTTCGAATAATCTACGTGAGTTTTAACTTTCACACTACAGCATGGGGCAGAAATACCTGATGGATTTCGAAATAAAATAACTAATGAAAGGAAAGGCGAAATTAACACACACATGTATATATGTATATACATATCTATTCCTGACTAAATGTAAAATTAACTGTCACAATCATTATTTCAAACTGACATTGATGAGCTGACATCCATTGTCACTATGGCCGCCCCCGCACTCTTGCATTCGACCTGGCAGAGGGGCCATTACACGTTGCACCAAATCTTTAGGGACTACTTCATTACATTGCCGAATTCGCTCTTTAAGCCAGGATTTCTGGTAGGATATGTCTCATATACTTTGCCCTTCAGACAGTCCCCACACGAAAAATTCCGCTGCACAAAGACTGGGTGAGCGAAGTCTCTAGGCAATGGAATTTTTCATGTGGGGCCACCTGAAGAACACTGCCACATCCCTGAATTAACCCTTTACAGACGAAGCATATCTGTTTTATATCAGGACTCAGAGCGTACCGCGCTGTAAACACTCTCCAGTTTGGTTATAAAAACCAGTCTCTTAATGTTTTATAAGGCAAAAGTTGCTGTTTGTTCTGAGATCCGTACAAAACACACAAACGCAATGTGGGCACCACGTAGAATTTTTTAATGTTAAACCTGGTCGTATGTAAAGTTACCACTAGGCTTTAAAAGGTTAAAACAGCGAGTCCGGCAGTGTGCTGCAGTCATTCTTAACAACTAGGTGTAAGGTGAAATGGCCTCTCGGTCAGCTCGTATGCAAGAGTGCAGAGGTGGCGATGGAGGTCACCTGATAAAAGGCCATCTTCAAATGCTGGTGGTTATAGTTAATGTTCCATTGAGTCAATGTATCATATATCTATCAAAGACTGAATATTTTTTTCGTTAGTCATTTAACTGCATAAACCGTCACGCATTTCTGTCCAGCTGTACGTCAGACAACAGAGTATAAGTATTAGAAATTGTAACAGACTGCTACAATTAGGCTAATACATGATTTTGTCGCTATCCATCCCGTTTTGTATACAGACTTACACAAATAGCATTACATATTCCGTCCGACACAAACTTGTGTTGTGTCGGACGGAATGCGTTGTACTATTTATCTAATACTTAACACCATATATTCTTGAGAAATCCATTACTAATGGTTCGAGTTAAAACCTTCTATGACGGCTAAAATTAAAAACTTTAACTGCGAGACAAAGTTGAGTCCCAGATCCTGCATTCTTTTTCCATTTGTTGATTTGTTCTTACCGGAGCGCCACTTCCGACAATGTGACTCATATAAAACACGCCCTCTTTGTTTGGAAGGCTGGAACATAAAGCACGAGGTGAAAAGATAAAATATTCGTGGAGGTGGTGACGCAGCGTTTGTTTGGTTTTGGCGCAAACAGTGTCGGCAACAGACAATGTAAACAATACGTTTCAACTTAAGTGTCGATATACGGATCGCCTTGCTTCCATCTAGTGTTGTTGCACTCTCTCCTTATATTGCTGTCTCTACCCTGCACTAGTCAGCGCCGGCGGATGTTTGGATGTCTGCTGAAAACTTGAAAAAAAACTGACATATTGTATATAATATCTTTCATTCACACCGGAACACATCTATTTTTACGTAGGACTCAAATTTTTGTTTCAGTCCAATTAAGATTCCTTGCAAACGTTAACGCCCAGTCCAGCATAGCCTCTTTACAGACTTTTCATTATATGAGGCTGCGTCAGCCAGGCATAAGCACTGAACTAGTCCACAGTGACGCGTAGCACGCTCGCAGAATCATAACTTGCAAGCCCTAAACTTCGAGAACACTTGACATCTGCGATCTTCGGGGGTATTACTCAGCGTCGAATGGTTTCTGCAATCACCGACGATGACACTATTACCAGATGCGAATTAAAGTAAAAAAAAAAGTGGCAGAAAAATTGATTAACATTTTATACTCCCGCAGTAAACGAATGTACAATATGCTATAACTTTTAAAACTTGGCATTTTGTATACACATACATTGTATTTACGTGTTTCGTATAATTCTCACACTAAAAGCCGATTTGTTCCCTAAACAGCATTAAAAGGTTGTGTTTCCTGCAGAGACAGGGTTCCTTCTCTGTGAGGTACGATCTAAATTTTTTATAGAAGTTAAAGGAATTCCAGTGTTCAAGAGCCGTGCCATGGCACAGGCGATTAATCGCTGGCTTCTCGCCGCAGGGATAGGCACAGTGCTCGCATCACATGTTCGAAAATCCTGTGAAGTAAAATTTCGCTGCTGTGGAGGTTGCCACGGATCGAAAGCAACTGCTAAGTTTATATAGCGTCGGTACTAGGTGACTAAAATATGAAGTATAAGACATTTGTGGAATGACACTGACACGGTAAGTACTCAGAGGGAAACTTGTCACAGTGCCGCTCTGTACCTCATAAATGCCCCACGAACTGCCCTGGGATCGAAACCGGGTCTCCGCGACGAAAGGCCGGCAACTAACAGCCTCGGTGCTGGCACGGCCAGAACAGGATAGAAAACACTGCCTCATCAATCCTATGTTTAAATATCTAGTAACTGTATGTTTTCTTGCAAGTATAAATTCTTAACGGATAAGTTGAAATCACATACGGAAAGACAGAGGAAAACGGGAAACACGCCAAGGCTTTATACGGGCAAGCTCCACCAAGATGCCACTGCGGGATATTTCAACTGCAATTAAGGCAACAGAAGGGACATGCGGCAGACAACCATCACAATCCATTTACTCATATCGATTCCATTCTTGCCTATATTTCATCTGACAACGTTCCGGAGCTTGCGGGTCAAAATGGCTTTTCAGAAATCGGTGGTAAATCCAGATCAGCAGAAAATCCTGAGCAAATTGCCAACACATCTCATTATGCAGAAAAATATAATAATGCTGATTCGGGAATTCGTTCCTAAGTGTCCTATATCATCGTCGCGAAGGCCAGTTAAACCTCTTAAGGTAACAGCTTCGTTAGCAGAACGCCCTGTTACAAGATGACGCAGTCTGAGTCTACGCCCATTACCTGCGCTGCGCACGGTGCGTTAAGAGTCTGTTCAGTATGACCGTGAATACGGAGTTAGAAAAAATTAGGATATGAAAAGCCCAGAGACAACTTTTCGACTGAGTATTGTATGTGGTGTCAAATAGCTCAGTGTCTCAAAGTATAATACAAGAACGTAAGAAAGGAACACGGACTAGTAGAAAACAGAATGTGAGTGTTTTGATGTTCTGAAGGGGGCGAGTATCAAAATTACAGCCTTCTCAGGATGACGACAATTAGTATATTGGGAGATGGGTACCAACGTTTCGGAGGAATCTGCAGCCACCAACTTGTGTTCTGAATATGGGAAACATTAAAGTCTCCGAAACGCTGGTACCAGTTTTCCAAAATACAGATTGTCACATTCCAGACGACGGCTATCTTGACAAAGCAGAAATGCATCTGCTATAGTATACAACACAGCGAACGCGTCTGTGATAATCTTGTGTTCTAAAATTGGCTTTTATAAGTCTGAAGCAGGAACAGAGCGTTGCTTGTAAATCCCAAATAGACTACAGCAGTCACCAGACATCGGATCTGTCGCTGCAAGCGGAAAATGATCTCTCTGTAGATAACCTCTACAATAGTCTACCGTCATACAGGCCTACATCGGGTTTCTACATCCAACGCGGAAAATTTACTTACCGCATAATAACTGTACGGGGCGTAAAAAATTCTGCACGTGTGTTACTTAGTAGGCCTATATGCAAGGAAACAATAAACGTCTGTTCTTTCACCCAACAAACTGGAACAGAAATCTTTACACTGCCCGAATCTTCAGTAAAATTTACTACCCTAGTCATTCATCCGTCCAGCAAGACATACATTCAATAAAGACATGGTGTCTGCTGGAGATGTCGGCTGATGAAGCCTGTTCCTTGGTTTGGCCACGAACGGGAAGGAGCCTACAGTACCCTCCAGAACAACGACCTCAGTCACGCGGCAAGACATCACGGTAGATGAAGAGAAAAATAAACTGCTTCCAAACACTTGGTGAAACCAACTTGTTTTTATAAAACGACAGGAATAGAATACGCTTAACTTGCTGTAATTAAATCCGAGGAAACACCAGGTTCTCGCTCCGAGACTTACGACTCGGTTGACGTATAGAAGAAGCTCTAAATGGGAGGAAATTAAGTTCTTTTGAAGCTACGTGTAAAGTTAAGGATTATTTTGATTTTAATTTTACGATCTACGTCATATTATACGCACAGTGCGATCCGTGAGAGGCTGGAGAAAATGTCATAATGAGGCGCATCAGAATTGGTGTTGTTCACCGAATGTTATGAGGGTGACAAAATAGGGAGGGGGTTTGACGGGCACGACACGTATAAAGTACAAGAGATATTAGGTACAGAAACAATATATACTTTGGTTAGAAAATACGAAAAGGCGCGACCACTTGTAAGAACTGGTGTGAATTTTCAACACAGATTCTTCAGACGAGAATACCAGTTAAAAAATTTCGTTGTAACTGACGGTTTATACAGCGTGATACCTAACTGACGGCTCATATAGCGTGATAGCCTTACTTATTATACATCGTGATAGCCTGACGTATTATACAGAGTGACAGTGTGGCTTATACAGCATGACTTAGTAAACAGCGTGATAGCCTGACCGATTATACAGCGCGATAGCCTGACATACAGCGTGACAGCATAACTAACGGTTATACAGTGTGATAGCCTAACTGACGGATTACACAGCGTGATAGCCTGACTTACGGATTATACAGATTGATAGCCTGACTTACGGATTATACAGATTGATAGCCTGACTTACGGATTATACAGATTGATAGCCTGACTTACGGATTATACAGATTGATAGCCTGACTTACGGATTATACAGATTGATAGCCTGACTTACGGATTATACAGATTGATAGCCTAACTGACGGATTACACAGCGTGATAGCCTGACTTACGGATTACACAGATTAATAGCCTAACTAAAGGATTATAGAACATGACAGCCTAACTGAAGAATTACACGGCGTGACAACCTGACGGATTATACAGCGTAAACTCAAGTCCTGTGGCAGGTTACGCTGCATCGGCAGGCAAATAACACGATACAGACACCTAAATTTTCATTAAAACCCCTATAAGAACCTCAAATCCCGCAATGGCATACAGAACTGAATAGTCGGAGTTTTAAATGAAATTCGTTCTGCAACGGACCTATGCGCTAGCCTCAAGACTAAGCAAGCTGTCGGTACTTAAGCGGAAGCAGCTCCAACTGCGCAGCATTCTCAAGCATGGCAGTAAAATTGTTTTCCTTCATACTGAAATCTGTCAAGCGTTTCTTTGTCTCAAATTCTGAATCAGTGCCAATACTCTGCAATCCAATATCAAAGTTGTAGAGCTGGAATTCAGAGAAGAGTTGTGGAGCTTCAATTGTGTCCCACATGTTAGAGTTTTTGTTACAAGGTGACATCACAAATTGTTATATTAGCACACGTATACTGAAACGTGAAAAAAACATCGTAAATTACGACATCGTGTAGATGTTCGGTTCTGCCAAGTATCTATCTACACTACAGGAATTCACTAAGTTTAGTTAATTTATTATGCGCTTTATATGGCATATATCTAACTGGTAGTACATTAGTAAAACATGAATTAGGACATATGCTGGAGGCCTCATGCCAAAGAATTGGGCGGATTAAGAAAGCAGGCAAACATAGAACTGCAACCGACTGTCTCTAGCAACTGGAGCCTAAAAAGCGTCGGAATCCAGAGTAAAAAGACACTACTGTCGGAGGTAGGGGAACTGACAAATGGCCCGATTTAATTTTGTAGGCATCCCGCCACTATCTAACGTTCATTAAATCTTAAGCAGAACATGACAGGTAGACGACTGGGTTACAGATTCATTTTAAAGGAAAAGAATGCGCTTTGAAGCACGCATGCATGTGCAGCCCGCAACACAGGCGCTGTGTTGCGCCTGTGCCAGTGGCAAAATGTTGACTTTTAAACCTCAAGAATAAAGCAGACTAAAATTACAGCTTTATATCCATCCACATCTGGCCACTGTTTAATGGTTCCACAAAGGCAATGACAAAAGACTTCAGCATGAACTTCAGTGGTACCGGAGCGGGACTCCAGAAATTCAGCAACAGAACACAGTCACTGGCCAATGTGGAGCAGCAAACGCCCATTTAAAAAAATGATCGGTTCATTTAAAGACAAAACACTAGGCATCAGAATTATTATTATTATTATTATTATTATTATTATTATTATTATTATTATCAAGCTGTTACATATTTCAACGTTTTTGCTTGTTATTTTTGTTTGCTTTTGTACATGTGATTATGTGCATATACGTATGCAGGCATGTATGTACAGGGAGTGCAACTGAAAACAGAAACTAGACGCAAGGCAAGCTTAATGGTCTTACATTTCCTGGTACTATATGAGTGTGTGTGTGTGTGTGTGTGTGTGTGTGTGTGTAAGTACATATATACACACACACACACACACACACACACACTTACTGCCTGTTAGAGTCTGAGCTGAAAATGACCTCCAGTTCTCAAACATGCTTGACACCAGGTGAACAGATTATTAAACACTGATCGAATTTCTTGTCTAGAAATTGCAGATACTGCGATCCTTATATAACGACCACAGCACGGCTTATGAGCGGCCAGTACTATCGTCGCGTGTACGGTTAAAGTGAACCATCCGATGTCTTAAGTCGCACAGACCAGTTTAACCTACTGTGTGTGAGACAAGGGCGTGAAACAGAGTGTGACGTGAAATTGTTTTGCTCGTATGCAAGCAGTACAGTTAAATACGGCGCATTTTCATTGCGGAAACCTATATAAAGAAGAAATCGTATTAACAGTGTCCTAGAAAATTTGTAATAAGGTTGCTCAGTGTCCCAGTTCGTTCCAAATCAAGCACATCCGACAAATTGACGATTGACTAAAATAAAGTAGGCTACAGAGTATTATATATAATATGTATCTATATACAGTACAGGCTAAAATGTAAGGCCTCTTAGCTTGCGTTATGTTCTGATATTCTGTTTTCGATTAAACTCCCTGTATGTATGCATGTAATTGCACGAGCATTATTGCTGATTTTGTACCTGGCCATTAGGCTGTTGAGTCAGCACTTGTACATATCTGAATTAATAGGTAATCATATCTATTCTTGCTTTGAATTACAGTTACTCCCAGCAAAGTCAAATTATCATCGCCATCATCATCATCATCATCATCTCCTTTACGCAAGGTACTTACACGTATATACTTGAAAAACCGTTTCTAGGGTATAAAGTGTCGCAGCTATTCCGCGCTTATTGTTCATGGTACGTACACCGGTGCCTTCAATACTAAACTCCTTTGTGCTTCCACATTAGCACTTTCCGCAGTATGTGCGCGGTACCCAATATAGCTGTTTTCTGTAGTTCCTTGATATTGTGCTTTCCTGGCATGCTGCTCAAATATTTTCTGAAGGATTTTGAAATATTATTATTATTATTATTATTATTATTATTAGTAGTAGTAGTAGTAGTAGTAGTAGTTGTTGTTGTTGTTTTAGTAGTAGCAGCAGCAGCACTGAACACCTGCGACGCCACGCTTATGCGACAGTAACTCAGTTTCCTAAAACACACCATCTAAACCGGTCGCCCACTTGTGTCTTTCATGCAACATGTTCCGAGGATAAACAGAATAACGGACACATGTTTCCCATGCTTAGTGTAATTAGAACTTGTCCTCTTCTTATTTTAAGCAGTCTGAAACTCAAGTTTATGACTTTCAGGAAACTGATGTGAAGATTTCTTGTGTGAGGTGTGAAAAACGAAAGAAGTTAGGTGGTGTATAAATATTTGGTGCTTTAAAATAATACTTCCTGCTCCCTGCAGCTGACGTTTTAGGGGTTAGTGAAGGAACGTTCTTTAGCTGGAAAATGTCTCACTGTGTATGATGCGGAAAACGTGTTGGGTGCTCAGGGTTCTCGGCAAGTGGTACGTATACACAATAGCTAACAAGCGGGCAGGACGCCGGAGGCGTTGATTGAAGCATTCAGGTACCGCATACAGCTTCCGGTGTTCTCTTGACCCTGCCATAATGATGACGTCAAGTTCTGATCAGCTCCACGTTACTAGCTTTGCTTCACGCATCATGACATCTCCTTAGGGATGCTATGTAAATATTAAATGGCCCTGTTGTTAACCTTATGTTCGGCTTATGCAATTCACTCTCTACATACGACGCTAGTTCATGCGTTCACACACTAATTTTAATTCCATTAAAAATCTGTTTCTACAATTGCGGGGTGACTTAGCCCCTAAAGACGTCACAAAAAGAGAGGGCAGAAGAAGCACGGATGTATTCGCAAGAAATTAATTTATTACAGAGTAGAAACGTATGGGTCTGAAAAATCCCTGAAAGCGTCCGCTCGTCCTGCTGGTAAAGGCAGGCTGGACGAAAGGCAGAGAATCGGCAAATGAATCGGGTAAGGTGGCGGAAAGTCGATTCAGTAAGCAGTAGAGAAAAGAAGGCGAGACTTTGGGCGAAATTTTTAACTTGTTTCAGGTTAAGAATTTTGAAACTGAAAGTCTGGGTTATAATGAATTTTTTATCAACTTTGGAAGGCTGCGTGAAAAGCATGCATTTGGATACCATCTGAGAATATGCTGTAGGACCGATGAGACCCACGGAAAACCTTGATCTGCTTGCTCTACAGAAGGATGTTTATTTGAATTATACTTAAAACTTCGGCTGTACGTGAGAAGGAACACCTCCTTTAAATACAGCGAGTAAAAACCTAACATGAAGTGCAGTACACTGAAATGAAACTCATGGACTCCGACTCACGGCAGAGTGGAACAGCGGTGATAGCTGAGCTGCCTGCCGCCACTCAAAACGGTTCGGGATGAGACCAACGATATGAGCCGGATAAAATAAGGACTCTATTTAATTTGTTATTTCTAAAATAGTACATGGTCCAGGTTGTGGTTTTGTTGTAGATTTATTTTAATGTGGTTATAACGGACTCGTGAAGGCTTTCGTCTCGAAAGTCTTAAGAAATATTCAAACGGATAGTCCTTTACTTGTGTGTCTACTCCTGTTGTTGTTTATTATTCTTTTAAACCGATTTTTAAAGAGTCACTTCATAAACACCCGATTTTGATATGGCTAACTTCGTGGATGTATAGCCCTCTAACATGAATGTATGATCACTGAACTAGGATATAAATAGACCGGCCAGTCTCTGATCTTGCTTCCATGTTTCTACAATTTTTCAAACAGATACACCAAAAGATGTACTTTGAATCCCCTCTTCCCTTGATCTATGCGAATAAAAATACTCAAGAGCTGTAACGGAAATGTTTAATATTCTTTTGGCAATTCCAAAGCTCTAAATTAAGCATCCAGTTCTTTGCAGCACTGTGCACTATCAGACAACACAAACAGAAGCCATCTACCACCAAACGTTTAAAGAGAACGAAGCTTGTAACAGTAACGAATGCAGTCGTTTATTATTAAAGTCTGCTGATAAGACTTACATTAACGGCAGTTGTGCGTCCGACTCCACCTCTTGGTCCATTTCTTTTCTTGGCAACGTTCGTTCTTTGTGAACAGTTTTTGCTTGGGTTACAGCCTCTTAAATAACTCATTGGCCTTGTATCTGCCATGTTGCTGTTGAAAAGGAGCCTAGAGGCCCTCTGAATTATCAAGATTCATTCGTAAAAGAGAGAACAAGGACGACGACAGAATGTGACAGGTGAAGAAAAAAATGTAGCGCCCATGATGACATAAAGAGAGCCCTACCTTTGGTGTTAACGCATGAAGAATATCTCAGCACAAGTCTAGGCAGCGCCTTGTTTTGTGAATCTAGGACCAGAAAAAGGTTTCTGGTACCAGGACGAGTTATTTTTCAATCCAGTTTTTTCCTTGTACAACTTTCTAAATGTTACGAAGACAAAGTAACACTGTACAGGGGGACGGCTGTCTCATGGTGAAAACGTGTCACTGCATCAACAGCACACACCTTAGGTGGTGGAAAGAACAGATTACAGTCTCTAAAGCCACGCACTTTATGCTAGGCAGCATCGTAATTATCCACTCATATTACATACGTATCTAAATACACTTTACCTTACTAAAAATTACTTCATGTCGGACTACAGGTTGAAAACACGTGTGTTCTATTTCCGCTACCAAAACGACACAATACTTCTGGTGCATCAGCGGTAGAAATAAGTCCACTAGGCCTTACTAATACACACTGGCAGTAAAATACTTGACAAATGTCTGTCTCAACATGAAAACCAACGACGAAAAAAGCCATACTGGCTATATAGCCGTAACAAGGCAAATGTAGCACCAAAATAAATTAGGGTATACATAGTTCCACCGCCGTATAAAACTTCCTGAAAATATTTCCATAACGTCTATGTGAACATTTAATATCTACGCCAGTGCACAGCAAACTTCCATCGCACAAGGCCCACCTAAAAATCTCATAAACACTGAGCGGGCCGCAAACCAATTGTTAAATAGTAAAAGTCTTATTTTTTTCACGAAAAATTCATTCTTACTGAGCATACTAAGCAACTGAAGGGTGAAAATTACTATTAATGAATTATTAGTAAAAATTTAACACGTATAATTTAATTTTTAAGGTACACATTATTTTTTAAAACGACAACGCCAATCAGAAACTTGCCCTCTTTCTTCTTCACTAATATTGTTTTAAGAAATACATGGAATTACGTTCTATAAAATTATTACTAAAATACACGTGAACTAATTATTATTAGAACGTACACGAAAATGAGTAAGGTGGGTGGACAAGCTTACCACTCCGTATTTTTCTCACTCCGCCCACTATAAAATTTCTAACGTACACGATATTTGTGAAGTGCACAAATCCCATTACAACTTCAATATTGTTTACTAAATTTAACTATGCAGAGTTCACCACATCATTAAAGACAATGATCCTTCATTCTGATGAGGGGAGCCTAAGTTGAATGTGTTCGAAAAACCTCGCAGGCAGCAGACATATGAGTAAATCCCGTCGGCCAAATGAGCTCGCAGGCCACGGGTTTCCCACTGCTGTTCTACAACACAGCTGCCGCCTGCGTCTTCAGGGCAGACGGAAGCAACAGGTTCTTCTGAAATACTGTTAAGCACATATGAAGCTAGACGGAGTCCCATAGTTTTACCACAGTGAAAACCAAGAACTCTTTAAAGAAATCGGCCCCATAGCCTCGACATTACATTATGAAGATACCCAACCATTTTCTGCGATATGATGCCGTGTAGTCTGGTAATATAAACGGCTATTTTGAAGTAATCTGCTGCCTGTATAACAAGGATAAATCGGGAAGACTTAATCCGGACTGATGAGGGGGGGGGGGGGGGCCAGCAATTTCCTGTGAAACATCAATGTGGGTATATATGCATAAGTACTGGATTATACAGTGTCACATCCCAGAACACTGTTAACGTCACAGTTACTGCTGTGACATCGTCGAACTCCACAAAGTCGCTATTATTAAGGGCACCAAAATATGTGAGTGTTAATGTTGATACATGCTATAGCTTCAACTTCGTGACACTAGAAACCAATTGTACAGCGCACATTGTTTAAATTCCATTGCCTTAAAACACTGTTTATAACGAGGCATCGTCTCACACAACACGAATACCGTCTTGTCGAAGTTCCATAGGTTTACAAGGGAGAAGAGAGAAGGTGTAGGAGACATATGACGCTCAACTGGTAATAAATTTAAGATGCCACGCTTAATGGTCTACACTTCTGGTCTCTCACAAGATGGGTTGCTGGAAGTGGGGTGGGACGCAAGATTGATTGTTTTCGGGAGCCAGCAAGGACGTAGTTCTACATGAAGACCAAGTTTATGTTCATGATAAACTCGCTTGTAAAGACAATGTGATGAAATGTCGGGAGGTCAACGCAGTTAGACACGGTGAAAGCAAAGAAATATCAAGGAATCCGGCTAACCGCTTGTTATCTGAGGACTGAGAAAAATACGTATAGCTACATCAGGTAGATGCACTCTCATTTAATTATTGTTGTGTCTTAGAATGTAGCCTTAAGGGATATCACGGTTGAAGAAGCTGATTACACTGAAAATGTTACAACAGTACAATTTACTTGTTAATTTGAAGCACGAGGAAAAAGTTGTTTATAGGGTTCCGTTCACCACAATAGTTACTTCCGTCCTTAACTCAAGAAGTTGTAACATAATGAAATTTCGATTCCCTTCTAAGTAAATCAAAGCACAGATCAGGCATCTCTTGTGCACTGACATTAACCTTTTAAAGAGTAAGGTGTAATTGAAACATATTTAAACAGTGCATTCATACCGCGCAGTAAACACACTACGCATCGATTATAAACACTAATACATGTTGTACAGACACATAACCACCCGTTGTTCTAAGAACAATAAAAAACATAAATAAAATCTTCAGGCAGAAAGTGAAATTTGTTAGCGTTAAACCTGGAGGAATGTATAGTGGCCACTAGACTTCAAAGGACCAAACACGTCGCCGAAACGACGTTCTACAGGACTAAGTCCAGATCAACAGGCCCATCCATGAATTCAACAGAAAGTAATTAATGAATTAATAAATTTGCGGATAACCGAAGTGATTTTATATCAAGTTCGTGTCTGTGTGAAAGCAACTGACAACAGAATGATTAGTAGAATAGCCCTGTTTAAATTTAGTGGGAGGAAGGAACACGAGGGCAGAGAAAATTAAATACCTGTAAGCTTCAAGATTGGAAATATTCATAAAATATTATTGGGGCGATCAAATTACGGGAGACGGGCAGAGCTTGTGGAATGCATGGAAGAGATAAGAGAGGGATAAGGGTATTTCATTTAATGGCGACTGTGGTAGTTGAAATAAATGTGACTATGAAGCATTGATGGAATGACAGTAACAGGGTGAAATAAAGCACTCGAAGAAAAGTATATCCCACTGCCACTTCTTCTGGACGAGCAGTTAATTCAAAATGTTAATTGGAAAATCCTAAAAGAGCAGATTACTTGAAATATCTAGGCGTGGATCGAAAAATAATAAAATGTATACTCCAGAAATAAGAGTCTAAGATAAGGAGTGCATTCATCTGGTTGAGGATGCGGTCCAGAGGTTGACTTTTGAATCAAGGTGATAAACTGCCTCCTTAGTACCGCCACATCACCTTGCTCGGATTCCTGACACAGGTGTAACGCCCTGCTCAGTTCTGCCCAAACTGACACGTGGCCGCTTGCAAAGGTAAAGTTTTCTGTGTTCATGCCATTAACACATGAAGACTGAAGGTCTAGCTTCATCTATTCCTTAACCTCGACATTAGATGGAGGTAAGAGGCCAGCCTCAGGCACCCACCGCTCTACTCCCAGTGAAAAAGCACATGCTGCTTATTGAAGAGATCCAGAATGCGAATTTTGATATCTTCACAGCGGTGTAGGTGAGAAATCCATCCTTATGGGATACGAGACTGCCTAAATGTGTGATCTGTTCTTCTTGTACATTTCGATCCCTGCAGATGAGTCCAATATCTTGCCTCGAAAAGTCAAGAACCGACTACCAAGTGATGTGGCTTCATACTCAAGAAGAACGGCATCCTTCAAGAGCTTGACAATTTGGAGAAGAAAAAAATATCTCGCTCCTGCCGAAAATCGAGCCACTAAGCTTCGGTTATACAGTCTGTAGCACAGTCACTATATCGACTGAGCTATTCCGGCTCCTCATGTCACTGCTTGTGCCCATGCAAACACTGTATTTGCAAGTTCAACTTATGCGGCTGATTAAACGGAAGTTTCTCTGCAGAGTGGCTGCATGTGGACTTTATGCGGCCAGAACAGTTCCAGGCAAAGTACAAGCCGAACTACTCGGGCCGCGAGCTACGTCCAGACACAATTTCCTCCCTTTCCTTCAGCGGCAGCATGCACCATTTGCTCTGGAGAAGGAGCCGCTTTATTTGTACAGCTACCCTGAAACTTGCTTTTTACTATGAGAGGCCGTTGTGTCTGGTAAATCACTGCAGTTATACAGCAATATATTCTATTATTGTTACGTATGAACTACACAGTTTTTGACCATATGTTTCGGCCACTGATGTCGGCCATCTATCTGAATTCCTTACAGATACATCAAATTGTACACAAAAGGCTTATGCCCTTATATTTTAATCCATTTAAAATTGATTTCCTCTTGTGTGAATGGCCTGAAGATGACCAATATCAATGGCCGAAACATATGTCATAAAACGTATTATAGGTACGCAACGGGTGTGAGTGTATGCAGACAGTACGACAGGGTAACTATGCACATACGCGCTAGAGAGTTACCGAACACTATTCCTGTCTCACGGACATCTCTGACGTCTGATGTCATTCCCCTGTAATTAAGGTAAGTGGACCGATATTTTAGGGATAGAGTATAACGTGAAGATCCTTCCGCCCCGCCTGACAAGCCGTGGCCACTTCACCTGGCATGCCCCCAGTATATCAACTGTTCTACAGTGATGAAACAGCCGTCTGGTCGATTAACAGCAAGAGATAAGTGCAGAAATTACGAGAAATTTGTGCAAATGTAAAGGTAAAACTGTATCTTTACACTGCATTATGACATATAAATCGAAGTACAGACAGCTCCACCCATTCTTAATCCTGGCACTTATATGGAAGTGAATAGTCAGTTCCACGTCCCGGCCGCTTTACTCTCAGAGGAAGAGCACACGGTGAGCACTGAATTGTAGGCTAGGGTGGTCACAGAGCCAGCGCGGACACTTCTTACGGAAGAACAGTGTCTCTTGCTTCTGCCTTCTGTTTAACTGGTTACACGCTGTAGTGTTTAGTGCGGCAGTGCACGCCAGTTCGCCGAGGGATCTGCAATTTCGACTGTAAAATTTTGTTTATGCTTCAGCATTCAAAGATCGAAAGCCGTGGTTGTGGTTACACACCTGCATATTATTCGGGAAGTCCCGGTTTCAGATCTCTTCCATTCTATCCAGGGCTTCTTAATACATCTTGTCGGGATTTCGTTCTGTCTCTCCACGTACAGTAAGCTTTCACTAAAGCACGACCACATCCGTCCACATCCTGTCCAATGCCCTACTTACCGATAATCCTATTATTAGACACTTTATAAAAGGTAAACTTCCCCTGTACACGCTATTAAGACATATGGGGAAACTAGAGGTATAGCTCCAGTCATTCTTAGCCCCAACAATATGGAGGTCAGTCGTTACAGTCACGTCCAGGCCACTTTGCTCCCGAGAAGGAACTGCGGCACCCACTGAATAAGGAGGCTGGTTGGGCCCCAAAACCAGTCTGGAAATTTTGATGAAGAGAAAAATGTTACCGTGCCGGGATCCGAACCATGGATCGTACAACTCGTAGCCTAGTGCCTATAGCAACTACGTTACCCGCCTCCTGTTAGACGGTTTATATCCTTAGTAACTGACAGCGTTGTTAAGTGCAGCAAGAATCAACTAATTCATTACCACGGAACGTGTTTGAATCCGGACAGGCTTATGTCCAAATGGACTACAGTAAAAACTCATAACCGTCTACACATATATGCAGTGCCGGTCTTAGCAAACGTGGGGTCCGATTGCGATCTTTGTGGCGGGCCCACAAAAGGTATTGTGCAGAGCAAAAGAAGGAATAAGTTTTTTATATATGAACGTAAGTTACAAAATCATCATAAAATCAGTCCGAGAGTTTTGTGTGGCATAACACTTTGCATTTTTAGAAATTACTAATTTGCGAATCGCCAATGGGCGCGGTACCCTGGTAAGCGCGGGGACCTATTGTCTCAAATCGGTCCAATCGGCCTAAGGCCGGCCCTGCGTATATGTATGTACGATAACAGAAATCTAATCTCAAGAGTAAAATAAATGCATTAAGCGGAATATTTTCTTGACATAAGTTGACATGTCACCCTTGAAGATAGAAGGAAAGATGTTCACGTGCTTAATAAGTTACTACGACAGGGTGACTCCTTTGGGCTCCATTCATTCTGAGCCACAGTACGATATGGAAACAGCTGTTCACCTTCACACTCCCGTAGCACTTCTTACGAAGTACCCATCAGCACAAAATGATTAGGCTAGATAGGATCTCGAGTCCACCTTTTCACACTGACAGAAAGTAATATATTTTCCCCGTATGGAGTCGAATCTCTGTCCTCAAAGCAGCGCTCTATTCACTGGCATGAACGAACGTACCCAGCAGACTGATGCACTAGCAACATATGTGTCATATTCAGTAGGTATGTGGTTCAAATTTGGTACGATTACCGGCTTTGTTGACCGAAACACGTCTTGTGTCTCCCCACGTTCTGTCCAGGCAAATACTCGGACAGTACCTGTAGAGAGGCCACTACCGTCTCTGTCTGACGATTTTACTCACAATGCACGACTATCATTCCATCCGATTTGATCCTATGTAGTCTACGCAGAAAAAGAATGTCGCTGAATAATATTAGGATAAATCAGTACAACTTACCGTTTCGCTACAATGTACAATACATATAAACGCACGCAATATAATTTCACTACGTTAGCGAATAACACACAATATAAGTCTAACTAGCTAACCAATTAGAAATAGCTTGGTAATAACGGTAATTTGTTGGTATATGTACGGCATTAATTTTTATGTAAAATGTAACGTTTGTTTATAAATTGTACAAACAAAATAAAACAACTTACTTGACACACGTCAATATTCATTATATAAACAACAATTACCTCAATGTATATGGAGATTTTACACAGTATCTGTCAACGATCAGAGGCACCAAAATGCCCACGGTTACTTAATGCACCGACTCCTGTGACATCTAAAATTTCTGAGTTTTGCCCACACAATAAACAGGGCATAGTTCCTTAACCGAATTAAGACTAGTCTTTGTAACAGACATATTCTGTGCTGCCTGATGATGTTAATATATTCGGGGGAAGCGAACATCCTACAAAGAAAAACAAAGAAGCTCTCCTAGTCGCTAGTAAGGAGATTGGTCTAGAACAAGGTGCTGAGAAAACTAAGAAGATGGCCATGTCTCGAGGTCGGGATGCAGGACAAAATTACAACATAAAGATACATAATAAATCCTTTGAAACGGTGGAACATTTCAAATATGTGGAAACAAATTTTGTATCGTTCATACCGAGCACGTGGTTACTAAAATTGTAAAACAGCAGACCAACACTTGCACTCTTTTTATACATGTTTGTAAAATTGAAACATGTCAGGTTTGTACGTGAACATCTTTTACAAACATTTACAAAAAGAGTGCACGTGTTGGTCTGCTGTTTTATAATGTGGAAACAACCGTAATGAATCAAAATTACACTCATGCAGAAATTAAGAGCCGGTTGAAGTCAAGGAATACTTGCTATTATTTGGTGCAGAATCTTCTGTCTTCCAGTTTGCTATCCAAAAATATAAATATTAAGAAATACAGAATTATAATTTTGCCTGTTTTGTATGGGTGTGAAACTTTGTCGCTGACACCGGCGGAGGAACGTAGGCTGAGGGTGTTCGAGAATAGGGTGCTGAGGAGGACATTTGGGCCTAAGAAACAAGAGGTAACAAGGGATTGGAGGAGACTACATAACAAGGAATTTAATGATCTCTACTCCTCACCAAACATAATTAGTGCGATCAAATCAAGACTGAGATGGGCGGGACGTGTGGCACGTATGGGGGAGAGCAGAGGTGCATACAGGGTTTTGGGGAGGAACATGACGGAAAGAGATCACTTGGAAGTTACACGTGTAGATGGGAGGATAATATTAAAATGTATTTTCAAGACGTGGGATGAAGTGGGAGCATGGACTGGATTAGTCTGGCTCAAGATAGGGACAAGTGGGGGCGCTTGTGAGTGTGGTAATGAACCGTCGGGTTCCATAAAATGCGAGGAATTTTGGACTAGCTGAGAATTTGTTCGCTTCTCAAGACGGACTCTGCTCCATGTAGTCAGTTAGTTAGTTATTTACGGGAGGCTTCAATATGATGCTACTGATTTATCGATAAGTAACTTAGATAGCCAATAAAAGCACGTAATTGTTACACATAGTGCTGGCCTGGAGTGAGGATGTATGGATGCCTATCCTCAGCCGTGTTGCGGGTGAATACAGCCACCAGGCTTTCCCCCCTTCCCACTGAACCACCATAAATTTCAAACTCTCCAATAATTACAGTCGTTTATCCACTCTGCAGGAGCTTCATCGACTTCAACGTGGAAAAGATTCCACTGCAAACTTTCGAAAAAAAATATAAGCGACTGTTAGAATATTTGACATCAACTGTATTACTGCAGGCAAGTTCGTGCGATGCGGAAATTGTGCATATTATGTGTTTGTAAGGAAGAATAAACCCTTTCGCGGAGAGTTTTAACAAGTTAATTGCACTGGCTCCTGTTATTTTGAAACGTGAGTTACAAAACAATTGCCTCTCAAACCCGGAAAAATATTTGACTTTGATCAAATACTCAACGTGCCAACAATTTAACATAACAAACAAACAAACAAACAAACAAACAAACAAACAAACGAACGAACGAACGAACGAACTCAGTGGAAGGCTTTTCTTCTTTAGGACACGATAATTCGTCTGCTAGACGAGTAATTATGCGCATTTTATTTAACCCGAATGTTCATTACCATATTCACAACAGCCTGCCATGGACACAAACCAGATGAACTTTAACCTTTTAAAGCCTAGCGGTAACTTTACGTACCGCCAGGTTTAACATTAAAAAATTCTACGTGGTACCCACATTGCGTTTATGTGTTTTGTACGGATCTCAGAACAAACAGCAACTTTTGCCTTATAAAACACTAAGAGACCGGTTTTTATAACCGAAGTGGAGAGTGTTTACAGTGCGGTGAGCACTGAGTCCTTATATAAAACAGATACGCTTCGTGTTTAAAGGGTTAATACAGTCCACGCAATTCTATTCTATTTCTTTAAGTTTCATTTTAATATTCTCCTCCCACGTACGTCTTCCAATCTTTACTATTCTACACAACAAATAAACTAACAAAGCGCCATGGACAACGGTGCTTGAGAAGCAGACACCCTCTCTAACATAAACTATTTTTTGGAACCAGAAGTTTCATAGCAGTGTTCACAAGAGGCGGTCACTGGTCTCTATTCTCAGCCAGACAAACACTCCGTCCGAAATTTACATCATACTCCTGTAAGTTTACTTCTGGGCTTCTACCTGCCAAACATCTTCTAACACATAAAGCCACATTACTAAATATATGCATGTAGGCAGTAAACACTTTTGGTTCAAATCTTCCAGCTTGTCCAACAGGCCAATATCCTGAACTCAGGATAAAAGGCATTTCCGAACGTGACGGTTAAAAAACTGTGATTAGTTTTATATGACACGCGTGATAAAACTGAGGTTGATAATGGATAGGCATTCATTTATATTTCCTTTTATCATCGAAGATTCTTTAAGCGTTTTAAGGAAGCAGATATTATACATATCTCCCAGACCCTCATGCTTCTCTACTTTGTTCAAAAACAACGATGTGAAATGCAAGCAAATTTTGAGATAAACAGCTGCCTCAAGTGGTGCTTAAAACGCGAATATTCCTGACAGTTTTTGCGAGATATTTTATAGTTACGGAAACCCCTACCAGATGCAAAGGATGTTGAGCTGCATGCGAGCAACGATTCAGCCACGTAGGCACATTTGGCAAACACTTGGCTCACACTTAGACCCACTTCAGGAACACGACGTGAGAAAGGATCGCGGTGCCCTAGCGCAGAATTCTGCCAATTGTCAAAAGGTTTACCAGCCGTCTTCCACCAGAAGTTACGAAGAAGAGTTCTAATATACCGCGTTGTAAAGGAACTTTTTTATTCCAAATGCAAAGAATCTTTAAATTTTTAGTCCAGAGAACATTCGGCAGAGTGCAGTCAGTACAGTGACTCGGTTACGGAGTCGTCAACAGACGAATTTGGTTCGATTGTAGGTAAGGACAAGAGGGTTTTCTCTTCTGCACATCGTCCACACCGGCTGTGGGGCCCACCCCGTCTCGTATTCAATGGGTATCGGGGCGCTTTTCCCGGGGGATCAAAACGAGGGACGTAAATTTCACAGTTACCATCACACAGCGCCGAGGTTAAGAATACACAAAACTTCCACAATCCCCATACACTTTCACGGTGTGGGATCTAATTAACAGCGTAAGGAATAAGCTTACCTTTACCTTTACCTTTAACACAAGATATGCTCATGTCGTTGCCTCACAGGGAGGGCGGACCCGCAGTATCTATGTTATCGTAACGTGACTCTTGCAACAGTAATAGGAAATTTGCAAATGTATCTAATATAGAAGCGTTCTCCAAAATATGAAAGTCGCTCGGAAAATCAGTTTTCAATGCACGCATTTTGAGTTTCTTAACTGGAACTCTAATAAGAACAGTTGAGATATGATTGTACTGCTATCCCACTTCCTTTTCACACAGTATTCGCCACACTGACGCATTTAACCCATAACGCAACGAGCTCTTCCATTCCCTATTGATATCACTCCATGTCCTGTGTTATCAGCCATCGTGTCACAGCACGATCATCTTTAAATCTGTGACAGTCACGAATTAGATTCAGCGTTGGAAACAGATGACAATTGCTCGACGACAAATTCGTCTAACACAATCACAGAGTACATTCTTTTGTTACATTAAATGTAATATAAAGGCATATTTCTGACAGACCCTCATATTTTAGTCTATCACGGCCCTTAAGAAAGTTATGTGCTGAGAACAAAATATTACGACAGTGTACCATAACAGAAAACTAGAACTGCCGTCTTTATATGGCGTACAAAAGCGCTAAAGATCTGCTGTACGTTCAGAGTTTCTGAAATAACGAACTTTGCCGTTACACGTTTTATTCCCAGAGAGGCACAGGTGTGCCAAATGTCATGATGTAACGAGCAAAGATGAACAGCCATAAAACATTCCCTTATTACGGAAATGGTTTATAGTTGGCGCCGTAAGCCTTCTTTTTCCGTAACGACCCGTTCCACTGCGTCTCGATTTTACGTGGTACGACGCTGCTGGCCGTAGTAGTTACAGAACCACATATTTGCCATTTGGACACCTTTTACCGGCAGGGGCCTGCTATACTTCTGCTCCATTTCCCATTCCTTCGCCCGTAAAAAAACAAAAAAGAAGGAAGTGAAATAAGAACCGTAGTACGAAGTAAGGGGAAATAAGAAAGAGCAAAATTCGAGCAACCGGTATGGTGAAAATGTTCGGTGGGCACATATGTAACTACTACGGCCAGCAGCGTCGTACCACGTAAAATCGAGACGCAGTGGAACGGGTCGTTACGGAAAAAGAAGGCTTACGGCGCCAACTATAAACCATTTCCGTAATAAGGGAATGTTTTATGGCTGTTCATCTTTNCAGCTAGGCGAGATATGCTATTCCCAGAAGACTTCGTCTGCGACTCCACTTCCGATCGTGACGCCGGTATATGGGAAAGCACCAAAGGGATGAAGAAAATGATCATGGGAATATAGAGACAAGATATAAACACAATAAGAAATGAGTCAGATTTTTCCGTATCCACTGTGTCGCTAGTTTCGTAGTTCTTTACTCTTTCAATCCCCTAAAATACAGCATCGTATTTACTTGTCAGTGCACGTATACATGAAATGCTGAAATAAATGTCAAATGTGTTACCGTTTATTGGACATTTAAAGCTTCGACCAAGCCGGCAGAACAATTTACTGTCAGTATCACGCGCCGTATTATACCTATGGAACTTGCCAAGGGTTTATTGATTATAAAACACAAGCCGGAAGCACGCGAGTAAAACAAACCGCCGTCCACTCTTCTAGGATACTTACATGTTTTGGTATCATTTAATACCTCTGTATCAAACGGAAATATAAGATGGGTATCGTGAGACTCTTTATGGGGGAAACACATTCTCTAAGCAAGATATGTGTATGATATATACGCTGCGGCTATAGTGACACTGGATATGCTGCAAGAAAAGGATGAAAACCCAAAGTCAGGATAATCTCCGGGTGGTTATTTGAAACTCGGACCTCCCTAATACTCAGCCGAACCACTATCCATTAGATCTCGATGTGCAGTCATAATGTGCCTGCAATGACAGCTTATAGGCTGTTCAGACATAAAGAGTGTGGTATGATTACTTCCAGTGGAAGAACACTTCCGCGGGTCGTAGAAAAAAAATTATGAGATACAGTGGCGCAGAATGCCATATTTGGACATCAGAAAATGAACAGAACTTTCTATGAGTTTCCAGACGATAACAAACAGTAACTGTGGAAAGAAAGAAGGCGAAACAAACTTAAAGAAAGAACGGGAAAACAAAGTTTCACAAGTCTTCCAGCTTCGGTCGTGGCATCTGCAAGCACGTAAATTTCACCACTTGGAACAGAATGCCACCAATAATAACATAAACACATCCAAAAGGAAGGCAAGCGTGCGTGGTTGCGTGTACAAGTATGTGTGAAGTAGCAGTTGTAGTGGCGGCGGCGGCGGCGGCGGCGGCGGTAGTGGTGGTGGTGGTGGTGGCGGTGGTGGTGGCGGCGGCGGCGGCAGGTAGTAACAGTAACAGTGATAGAGAAGGGGACACATGAACAGGATGTAGTGTTGCAGCTACTCCTGGTTACGTACGCGAGAGTCCTTCGGATTTATACCTTGGTAGCGGGAACAAATAAGGTATCTGGGACTACCATAGCAGTCATGCAGGTATGGGTAAAGTTGCTGCCTACGCACAACGCCATGAATGAATGCGGAATGGGGGTAGTGGAGTCATAAATCTACGAATTCTTAATTTCGGCAGCAGATGGATATGAGTAGGCCTAGTGAGTCTCAGAAGGCGGCCGCTTTATGTCCGGTAAGTCCTGGATAGGAAGAGTGGTGGGCCCCAGGCCCGCGTGGACGCTTTGGAGAAGACAGAAGCCTTTTGCGCCTGCATGGGGAATCCAACCCCGACATCCAGGTCGTTCTACTCGTAACCAGGTTACCATACTGTCTGAGTGTTAAAGCAAAAATTTTAAATATTCTGCAGGGAATGTGTAAGACATGGGTCAACTGTGAAGAACAAGCCTGATTATCTGTTTCATAAGATGTTCTGCCTAAAAACGTAAATTCTGCGCCCCTTTCTTTTGTATGGGAAATTGTGATGACGTGAAAGCAATGGGGGGCGCAAGTGAAAAAAAAAAACTTAGTTAAAAAACCATACAATATAATTATTAATTCGTAATATCATGTTTAACAAACAAGTGGATCTTCGACTGTTTGTGTAACTGCGTAGTATGAATCAAATCCATGTACTTACAATCTCAAACAAACAAGCTGTGGCTCCATAATATTCACCATACGTAGTACCTTTTACAAATCACACCAAATAGTATGCGGTGGAATAAATGCAAAGCCACAAACTCAAAACTGCCCTTCAGCCACAACGCCATAAACCCGATGGCCAGCAAGAAAGCCCACCTAAACAGAATTTTGAAATAAAGACCAAATACGAATTTTTACCGTTCAGTTCACCCACTATGATCGAAGTCACTGACACAGGAAAAAGAAGGGAAATGCGTGGAGGACAAGGGTGATATAATTGCTATCTGGAGGGAGATATATGTGTACGGCACAATTCGAACAGTGAATCACTATGCTGTGACTTCAGAAACATGTCCCATGTATCGACCTCCTCCATATATCCCTCGAGCTCTTCACCTTCCTCCAGCTGGGTACTTCCCTTCATTCCAGCCATCTTGCCATTCTCTTCACAGGAATTCTGCTAATGATAGCAACGCTATAAAGTTCAATGTTTGGCCCGGTTAACACACGCCACAAGGGACTGGAGGGGAATACAACAGTGGGCAAAACGCCAGAAGCATAGAGCTCCACCGTCCCCTTCGTCCGTAAGACAGCTTGCCCTGACCAAACCAAAGAAGTAAACTCACCTGTGACATCACACTAACGTTACGGGTACTTTAAAACATAGATACATCGAAAATTCGTATCGTGTGTAAGTAAATGGCATACACAGTAAAGTCAGTGGACCATAAATCCACATAACATCACGTGCACTTAAAACAGCGTCACTTACGTTGATGGATCTGTTCGTAAATGCTACTGTTGGGGGGGGGGGGGGAGGAACTAAGTTTCCTCCATAAAAAATTTCCATTAACCTATATTTGCCCTTGTAGGCAACTTTTTGAGAAACCACTCTACATAAATTAGAAATTTCCTTTTATGTGTCCACCAATACGCACGTGTTTTTAGAGAAAACTGTAACAACAACGTAACTGAAACATTAGTTAATATGTTTTAAGTACTGTCATCACAGATGTCACCACCAGCCGCACGAACTTCAATTTACTCACCAGATACAAACTTAATCTCCCATATGGAATTTAGAATTACAGACATAAAAGCATGGGTTTGGGCATCCTTGGTATACTGGGATCAGTCTTCATTTTCGACGAGATCTGATAGACGTGGCGCAGACTGCCAGACGGGCGGGGTGGGGGATTGTGGGGTGTAAGGCGGTATCTGCTATCGAGCATCGTATAATTCCGAAGTGGAGCAGCATTCAATCACAGCGGTGCTATGTGGAGGATTCCGTCTGAAGAAGCTACTGGCAGCCTGTCTGAAAAGTTGAACAGATCCATTTGCTGCCGCAAAGTGCCGCCACATCGAAGGCCAGACGTCAGAATGTAACAACCGGGATGAACGACGGAGAATCGGATTGTACGAAGCATCAAAACCCACGTCAGAAGTCTGCTTCAGGTAAGACTGAGATTTTACGATGAATCTTCATATATTCTACGGTCGGCGTTACCCTTCGAGAAGAAACTTTAGAAATGAACATACTTTTTCCCTTGGATACGCGTATTACATTCATCAGTTACCTCAAACTTCTTATGTTTAACGCCCACGACGTATTATGGTTTCTTCAGTCATCTGCAGGTGTAACTGAAGTATGGTTTCGATCTTCTAACCGTTCCCTTACATTTAAAAAGAAAAGAACTGGTGTGACGTACAATAAAATACTTAAAAGTAACTGCTTTTACCGCGGTACGATTTTATACTATAGTGCTCAGGCTGTGACACATATGTCTTACCATCCTCTGACTGATATTAGAAGTTCTAGAACAACACTCAGGTTTTTTTCCCTTGGCCATTTTCCTCTCTGACAGAGGGATTGGTCGTGTGATACAGTGTGACAAATACGAAGTTCCAAGCATTTTTACATAACCTGTACTAAATATTCGGATTCTGAACGTTTTCTTCTCAAAGTATTTGCTAAATTAATTTTCTTTCCCTTTATACATTAGCATGAAACACGACAACAGAAGATTTGAGGAACCATTATTTTAGGCATTACGTAACTTTTCTTTTACATTCCTCTGTTTCAGCATAGCAATTTGTCATATGCCAATAAGAAACCTTAAAACCAGGGCCGTGGGGTCGGAAGGAATTTTAGGTGGAGTCAGAGTCGGTAAAAATGTACTGACTCCGACCCCGATCTCAGTCTAAAATCTTAACTAGATACTCGAAATCCAGACCTCTGATAGCTACAGCAACCATTAGACTTATACTTAAATACAGGTTATAAGTCCAAAAAGTAGCCTGATGATTCACGTGTTGGTGATGAAATGTCTTATAGGTTTACCATTACGAATAAATATTGAGCTTTTATGAAGGAGTTGGAGTCGGACTCGGAGCCGGAGTTGAAGTTTTAAAAATCGAGGAGTCGGAGACGGAGCTTTTGTGTACCGACTCCACAGCCCTGCTTAAAACGGATAAGTGACACACACGGAACCTGAAGTTCTTTATACTTCAAAGAAATATATTTACATGTTAAAATTAAGGGCCTTCTTCTTAATTTATCTGGAACCGTTTCGGGGGAAAAAGAGGTTCATTTTGTTGTTTCTCGTTATTTTGAAGGCCGCATCCTTCAACAGTTATCCTACATATAAAACAGACGTATATTCGTCCTTAAACTTTTAACACCTAGCGGTAACTTTACGTACCACCAGGTTTAACATTAAAAAATTCTACGTGGTGCCCACATTGCGTTTATGTGTTTTGTACGGATCTCAGAACAAACAACGACTTTTGCCTTATAAAACATTAAGAGACTGGTTTTTATAACCCAAGTGGAGAGTGTTTACAGCGTGGTACGAACTGAGTCGTTATATAAAACAGAAACGCTTCGTCTTTAAAGGGTTAATGGCGCACGTCAGAAAAAACACATTCGCCTCACATTCAAAAACACGTCGCTCCAACAGTTGTGGGTGCCGTACATATTGGTAATCGCTACGACGTAAATTTCAGAATACTGTTGGGTGGTACAGAATTAGATATGTCGTAGGAAGCAGGAGACAGAAAATTACATCTATATATACAAGCGTGTATTAGATATAAAAGTTTGGGACTATTTGGAAATGATTCAGCTTATGCCTCACGGGGCGGTCCGACTTGATAGGACAAACGTCCCACTCCTTTGTCCAAGTCCATGCTAGCACAGAATGAGAGTGACTGCAACATACAGGACCTACATAAGATGACTACATCCCTAAACCATTTTCAATCTGGCCCGGTCATAAAAGGTAAATGTCATCATACTTGAATACGCATTACAGTTTGTTGCACAATTATTCACAATTGTTCGTATTCCTGTGCGTATCACACGCATCGTCATGTTTCAAACTGAAAACTCGTACATTTCTCCCACATAGCGTGAGTGTTCGCATGTTTCCCACAATAAACAGCTGTTATTTCTCTACACATGAATTGAATCGTCTTTCTAATTGACGCACACTCTGCTCTCTGTGCGGTATAAAATCAATCGCGAAGAGCCGCTATCAGAACCAGGCCAGTCCATGTGAGGCTGGTGATGGACCAAGTGTTACTGAGATAGGTATTTCTCCGAGTACTTCAGTTTTCCTCCATCAGTGTCATTTCACCAAGCCTCTGTACACATCCTCAGTCTTAGTGCTATTCTCAACAAAGGGACAAGAAGACGAGGAGTGGGAACCTCGAAGCAAAGGCAAAGCTTTTTCGAATACGTGAGAGTATCGGACACAAAAGTATTTCCACCTATTGTTTTTAATTTCTGAAGGTAATAAACATTATATTTCTGAAGTGAACTAAAATTGTTTTAGTTTTTATTACAGCTTCAGGACGTTCCTTCAAGTGCAGTTCAGTTCCAGATTGTTCTAATTTTAAACAATTTTGAATACCACAAATGTAAATAACTGCTTCCAAGTAACATTCCACTTGTTTGCAGAAGCGACCGAAACACGAAAATGTGAGTCTATACAGCAAGTCGCTATCTGTATTCGACGAGGGTAGACCGAGGATACGAAGCTGGAATATCAGTCGTTATAGCATATGCCTACGTTTTGTTGCTCTTCTGCGGTCTTCTATTTCCTTGTATCACGGCTGAGCAGAGTCGGTCCTGAAAAAGACAGTCAAACGTTTTCCAGACACATTGCCATTTGCTTTTTCGAGTTTACCACCTAATGATGCTACACGTACTAAATATACTGAGACCGCCATAATCTTCGAAGTTTATCGTAGAACTGACAATTGCGCTACATTCTTCCGTCTGAACTGAGGACTGCCATGCCACCTGTATGCGAAGACAGGAGTATTTGAATCGTGGCGCCACTGTGACATATTTTAACTTATCTCCCACCCTTATAGAACCCAGATATATTTCACACGGTACCCTAATTAGTAAAAGCATCTCACAGAGAGTAACAACTGAGTCAATATGAACAGACTTGGAATGGCTGCAGGTATGAAAGAGGACTGCAGACAATAGTTTCTAACTAGATTACAGATGGAGACCTAACACCGAGGCCAACAGTTGTACCAGTCGTTGCCCGTAGAAAGGGGTCAGCAAGTGAGTTGGGCACACTATATGCTCACAGCCCCACTATTTCAAAGAGCATCACGCCTCAACGGATCCCAGTGGAATGATGTGATTATTCTCTGGCTGGCTAATTTGTGGGGAAGTATAACTAACCAGACGTGGGCAAAACAGCCACTGTTCTACTGTCACTACACGAAACACATCATGATGTAAAATACAAATTGGTAGTCAAGGTGAATTCTACACAAAAATACTAATCACCAACAAATGCACAAAGAGAGTTTTATCATCAACCGTAACACCCTCCTACATGTTTCGACCCTGCTGGGTCATCTTCAGGGAGAACTTTTTTGTTATCGTTACACTAAGGTTGCACTTTACAGCTGAGTGAGAATGTGCTGTTGACTGGGTACTGCGTTGTTTTTGGAGGCGTGAACCCTCCGCGGTCCGGGCCTGATACACTAGGGTTGCACTTTACAGTTGAATGAGAGTGTGCTGTTGACTGTGTACTGCGTTGTACGGGCTTGAAGCCCGGACCGCGGAGAGTTCGCGCCTCCAAAAACAACGCAGTACACACTCAACAGCACATTCTCACTCAACTATAAAGTGCAACCTTAGTGTAACGATAACAAAAAAGTTCTCCCTGAAGATGACCCAGCAGGGTCGAAATATGTAGGAGGGTGTTACGATTGATGATAAAACTCTCTTTGTGCATTTGTTGGTGATTAGTGTTTTTGTATAATATAGTGCACGGACATGTAACACATTAAATTTGTGAATTCTACAAGTTAAACAATCACAACTCATTTCTTTATTCTTGGTTTATTTAACGACGATTAATGAATACTTAGTGGGAAGGGAGACGGAGTGCCGTGGAGTAATGTAAAATAAGCTTTCAGTAACCGATATTCCTGTAACGTAGAGAGAATGAGGAAAATGACGAAAACCACGGATCACGTAGTCGGTCCTAAAGCCAAGGGTCTCTGTTAATGTCTTTGTACAGAGTCTATGGAAGTTTCTGATACGAGGCAACTCACCAACCTTGAGACTGAGTAATTTTTAATTAACTAACCCCATTGTGCTGTATTTGAAAAAATATATAAATTCACAAGAAATAAATTAATACAGGCAGCACAAAAGTTTGCTGGTTATATCAATTTATTCTTCGCTCAATTTGTTCCAAACTTCAATGCATTTCTTACTTTTACATCCTTCTCGCCTTTATCTGTTACAATAATGACTCACGAGTCAATGCTACATGTTCACCATTCAGATGAAACAATTTCAAATACAGCATTGCCACTTTTGTTAAGTATGCGCAAACTGCAAGTTTCCATGGCAACGACATGACACAGACCAGTAGTTAATAACAAATCTTCTCCTGTGATATTACAGGACGTGTTTATGTCCTCCTTTAACACCTTGGGGTACAATGGTTCTTCGTGCATCGCAAGCGTTAAAACTGCAGAAGTGTGCATTTTTTACAACACAATGTACGAGCATAAAGTCTTTGTAATGGACAAACAGATTTTTATGTGGAGTAGGAACTGAATTTTTACGTATTATTCAGATGAAAGTGGGATCCAAAGCGTTTATTGTCGAATTCTTACTGGGACAAAAAAAAGAAAAAAAAAGAAGGAATTAGACAGCAAGGCACCATACGCCTTCCTGTATAGTAGATTAGCTGCGTAGCGCCAGAAAAGCAGCTCTGTTGATAGTTCAGAGAATCAGCTTTGGCAAGTAAAATCGGTCCACACCAACAATCCCACTCGGCGTCCATTGTGACAGCATAAAGAATTATATGGAGTTCACAGTACTTGTGGCAGGCAGACGCTCCAGTCAACTGCCATGAACCAATGATACCCACAGAAAATCAATCACATTCACTATCCGCCTGTCACTAACGTTAGGCATTATAATCAAAATTTTACGTTCCCAATCGTATTTAAGAACACAAAAATTAAAATGTCAGAAGGCACACATTAAAGCCATCCCTAAGCCATGAATAAGTACGGAGAAGTGGTGGTATACATCCACACATTTCTAACCTCGGAACCGGATAGAATTCAGTGGTCAGCTTCACGCTATTGTCAATTTATCCCCGGTGAAAGAGACCCTGACGGCCACTGGTACATTACACCGGCTGAGCCCCAGGGCCGGTGTGGACGCTGTGGGAAAACACATATCTCTGACCGTACCCGGAATTGACTTCCGAACTCCCTGTGTTTCGGCCTCAGACTAGTCACTATAGGAACTGAGCTAACCCGGCTGCCAAGGTTAAAATTACATTAATTGTGTGTGCTTTTTCTTTGTAACAGAGTGAAACTTGATCTCTCATTCTGTAGAAATAAAACAGTTTGGCGGTTGCACTATAGTCCTGTATGTGATAGGCGATTATTACGGTTTCGAAGGAGGCTACTGCTGCCATCTTTAGGGTAGAAATGTAGATAAATTCAGCCCGTTATCAGTTATTTTACGTGTGTGGTTACCAAGAGTGGAATGTTAAGAGTCTGTCACGTGTTTAACTATATTCTTAGAGTCACATATACTGAAGACACTGAAGTTCTACACGACAGCGTCTCCAGTAGTGAAGTACATTTGTACAGACGTCAAATGTCACATCCACATTTCTTATCAAAAAAAACACGATTTAAATATCGTCTTATACAGGCAGTTGCACATTTTGTTCTGTGGAGAAGTAATTAAAAATTACGCAAATATTTCTACCACGTGCCAAATATTAGCCATGAAAATGAAAATACGCAAGCTAAGTTACACAAATTAGACAGCATTAATATTCCATCGTTTTATCCACTTGGATTAATCAGTGGTGTCGGAGGGGAAACATAAACGACATATAGGCCAGTAATTCACAGACCTATACAACGGAGTCTGGACAGCAGTACTGACAAACTTGTTTCACTCCTGGACTACAACCTTCAGCAGCTCTCGATTGAAGAGTACAGTACAGTCCCGATTATCCGAGGTAATGTGGACTGAGGGAATCACGGATAATCAGAAACTCGGATAAAATGGAAGGTTTGCTAAATTATTGTTAAATAAACTTATTTGAATACACGAACATGATGATGTACACTCTACTTTCAGGTTATACCAAAAAGTACAAAAATTTAAAAAATTGTATTATGTATAAAAATTACAAGTCATAGACAAGAAAATGTACACTTACAGTTGTTAGCACTACACCTTAATATCACATTAAAATTTCCTTAATTGGCCTCTGTTTCTTAGAAGCTCCTCGCTTTTTTGCTGCTGTATTTCTTAGGCACCTAATTAACAAAACGTCACTGAATTCCTGCATTGTACTTACCTACGTACCCTTGTCTTTGTTGACAAAGTATATATTCGTACAGCTTTTCTACAGTTCACCTAGGATAATGCCGAAGTCTCCGTTAATCGGGACTCTACTGTACGTGGAATTCAAGGTGAGCATTTAGTACTGTCCTTATCATTCTGGTTCAAAGTTGAATTACTTTTTTTGGTAAGGTACTTCTGAAAATTTAACCACTACAAACAAAAGTTGAGTAAGCCTACCTAGTTAAGAACCATCATCTTAGTGGAGTCACAACTCCATGCATTCGGAAACTCGGCACCCGACAGACGTAATGAGTCATCTCGAAGAACGTCTAGACAGCTTTACGTCTGGGAATTTGCCACCGATATCCATTGGATAGGAAGATGGATGGTCTCCACAGCCGGTCTGGACGTGGTGGCAAGAAAATAACGCTGTCCGCTGGCAGAAAATGAACCCCCCGGTCATCTTTACGGTAGCCTTGTCGCTAGTCAGAGTCATCCCGACTCCACACACACAATAAATTAAGCTATATAGTCAACCATGACATCTGAGGTTTTCAAAGCGGTAGAGATTCACACGGTTGCATTCTGGGTTGTAACACTGTGTATTCTGGTGGTTAGGTACACAATGTCAGACAAAACACCAAAACTAAATCACCTGCTTAACACATTTAAGCAAGAATTCAGTGGAAGAAATGTGCAGAAACTGACTTACTGTCTAACAGCAAACATTCAGAACCTTCTAAAAGACGAAGACCAACCGCTAATTTTTAGAGTGACGTTTAACGATTGAAGGGATATTACATAGAGTCAAGGAGGAAAGGAATATCGTACATAAAATAAAACGAAGGAAGGCTAACTGGATTGGTCATATCTTGCGTAGGAACTGCCTTCTACAACACGTTATTTAAGGAAATACAGAAGGAAGAAGTGACGGGAAGAAGAGGAAGAAGACGTAAGCAGCTACTGAATGGTCTTAAGGGAATGAGAGGATACTGGAGAAGGAAAGAAGAAGCCTTAGATCGCACTCTGTGGAAAACTCAATTTGGAAGTGGCTAGGGACTTGTCGGAAGACAGACTACGGAATGAATGAATGAATGATTTTACTACGCTGTCAGTTGCTGATACTACACAGCGTCGGTGATAGATTAATAAATGAGTGTGGAGCAGCGGTGGAGTGATGCTGCAGAAGAATACCAAAACGCTCGGACAGAAACCTGTTCTGATGCCACTTTGGCCACCACAAAATCTAACAAGGTCTGGCCTGAAATTGAACCCCGGGTTCCGAAGTGACAGGCAGGCAACAAACCGCCTGAGCCATGGCACGGCTTCCCAGTCAGTCAATCCTGCATACGCAAATAAGTGCTGCTAGCGCTGCGAATCACAGGAAACACACACAAATAATTTGTGTGGAACAGTGCACAGTTGTCAGTTTTCAAGCAGGTGGTCACATACTGCAACTGCCGTGCTTTAAATTGCAAAAACGAGATAATCATACACCTGCCGTGAAATTGCAGAAACTTTTTATAGCCTACCTCGAAATAATAAGCCAATAATCAACACAAATTCACATTATTAATCCAAAATTATGTTTATTTAAATCAGATACGTTCGTTCCGTTGCGTTTTCCGGTTTAAACGACGACCCGGTAGAAAATTCAAGACTCTTAATTAAAATGTTGATTTACTGTGAGCAGTTCTGCGTAACATTCGGAACTATACTGATTATCGTTAAGAGATAATTCAACGGAATTCTGCACAAACAGACAGACAGACAGACAGACAGACAGACAGACAGGCAGACAGACAGACAGACAGACAGACAGACAGACAGACTGACTGACTGACTGACTGACTGACTGACTGACTGACTGACTGACTGACTGACTGATGGACTGAACGTTTTATGCGGCACTACCGTTCTGCATCAATTATCCGTCTCACTGCACATGAGCTGCCGACTGGACGTCGGCAATAAATTGAGGCACACCGATGTGACAACACACAACAGGCCACACTGACCACCACCTCGTCCATTTTGAAAAGTCGTCTGTACTTTTTATTACTACACTCAGTCTAATGAGGCCACGGAAAGAAGCCACATCTGCGAAACACCTCGACGTACTCCCTGGAGCTGTTAAACTTTCCCTTCCAGCGGATTTCTTGTATTCTCTCCAGTTATCCAACAATTTTGTTCATGCATTCTCGTAACAATAACGAAGTGGCAACCTTAGCTAGCAACAAGGTCTTTGCCTTGCTTGACATACAGGAGAATACAGCAGCCAGAGGAGAAAGGAAAGATATCGACGTTGTTCTTCGAGCCATGTTTCCGTAGCATCACTGTAGTTAGATACCGGGTAATGTTTAAAGAAAGATAAACCTGTTAACAACCGGTGTGAGTTACATGAATAGATGTCACGTTACGATACAGGCACAGTAAACAGTCCACCTATGATGACACAAACCAACGTAACTTTTCATATACAAGTTATGTATGCTAACTACTGCATACCAATTCTATATGCTCCTATAGACTTCAGCTTAATTTCTCAGCCATCAACACGCAGTCATCCTCTACAGACGTACGCAGCCTTTAGCGTGTCACTGAGTGGTAAAAGGCACATATGTTACAGCCGCGTCACTTATTTTATGGTTTAAATTATATATGATAAGATAAAATCGATTATGTTAATACATAAAACATATATAAAAATAAAATAAAATAAAATCCAGTATGTTATTACATAAGATACGAGTATATATATATACATATAAATATCGTTTTCCAAACACTGCCTCGTAACAACTTTCAGTTTTCTGGGGAGGAGATCTGCAATGTTATACAATTAATGTACGTGATTGAAACGAATTCTCAATAAATTAGAATTTGAAATATTACGTTTAGTTAGTACATCAATAGATCAAGTAAATGTCTATACATATCGCGGGCTCTGGTACGCGATGATATTCGCAACGTGATATCTTTGTACTGTGTACTATGAACAGATAGGTGTAATATATGTAAATTTTACCATTCAGTGACATGCTGCACGCTGCGTACGTCTACAGAGGATGACTGCCTGATGATTTCTGAGAAAGTAAGCCGAAACATTTAGGAGCATATAGAATTGGTGTGCAGTAGTGGGTATAAATAACTTGTATATGTAAAACAACTGCAGGAAATATGTATAATATTAAGTGTATAACTTTTCGTAGCTACTAGATATCGTGACGTCCAGTAAGTATAATTCTTGAGAAGGTACCAATCCCTCAGCTGGTCAATAAATTCCCCTCCTTTAGGTAACTCCAGGACTCAATAGCACCACTGTTTCCTATCCAGGGCCTGATCAGTCCAGTACATACACTCACATGCAGTTTCAAATTATTTTATTCTAATGTATGTATTCAAGGATATCCTAGCTTAACCCTCTAAAGACCAAGATTAACCTCAGTTATATTCAAAGATTCAGGTCTTATCGCGCAGTAAGCAAACTCCGTCTCGGTTATAACAACCAGTCAGCTAATTCTGTACAAAGAAATAACAGCTGTTTCTTCTGGGATCCATACCAAACACGTATATATACAGTGTGGGCAAAAAGCATAATTTTTTAAGTGTTAACCTGGTGGTATATAAAGTAACGTTTAAACACATCTTAGCATTTCCTCACACCTATTCGTCTTTGTGAGACTTTTATGGGGTCCTGAAAACGTCTGAATGTTGTTACATGTTCAGGAGTGACGTCACTGAACACAAATCAAGCTACTTGTAAGCAATTGTGCCCGGTGAAATAAATACGAGTTCGTACCATCCGCAGGTTCTGTTGGACTCATCAGTTTCCTTCCCATTTACTGGTATAAAGCCGAGGAAATATCCAGAAGGTAATATATTTAAAAGAACTTACATGTTTCGTGGTTACACAGTCGTTTATGGCTAATATGATTGGCAACGTGTAGACACTTACCTGTAACAAACAAGAAAAAGTAACATGAATTAGAGTTTTGCCGTTTTCGCAGCTTTGTAGCTCAGTAGTACGTTTTCTGGGATACAACACTGCGTCAAAGGGTTATTAGATCAGACGACAGTCTTGGAGATGAGGCCTAGAAACGTTGGGATCTGATTATCCATCCGATGACGCAGTGTCATCTACCAGAATAACGGTATCCTCAACAATACAAATGTCCTCGCAAAGTTACCTACATACCACATGCCCGTTGTCTCTCCTACGATTCAGTTCAACAGAAGAGATCACGAATGAAACAAATTTTCATACACGTACGAGTGCAGATATTGTGGTGAAGCAATCTGACAGTAATCCCCTGAATACAGCCAGGAGCCTGTTACATTAGAAGGACGTCAGGGCTTCTTTTTCCCCCCCCCCCCCCCCCCGTGGCTCAGCTTAAATCTTTCTTTCCTGAATGACTACAAATGATCATAAAACTCGAATTATCTTTTCTCAGTTCTGTTAAAATTTTCCCACAAGACGACACTGCTTCCAAATATCGGCTGCGAATGCAAAATTAGATGTGCAACTATCATAGTCTTTCTTCCACTACCCCTACAAAAGTCGGGGAAATTAATAATAATAATAATAATAATAATAATAATAATAGGGGCAACTGGAACCACCTCAAAATCATTTGCATACTTCGGATAGTACTAATGCAAAAGTACAAAACGTTTATCATGGAAAATAACATTACACCCACCACAAATTGTGAACCTAACCACAGGATAGGTGAAACATTATATACCCTAGAAATATGGTTTGGCTCAGGCACGTAATTGTAAATACACTGCATAAATATGATGATGATGATGATGATGATAATTCTCACTCATTAACATGCTAGCTTAACAGCGCAATCGCCAATTACAAAACTAGCACAAAATAAATACAAGTTACACAAACAAATACACATAGAAACAATACAACAATCAACAAACAGTTATACTGATAACTTCAGTTTAATAATAATTAGCGGTTTAATTACAAGCATAATCCAAATGAAACGCCAGTGAAAGAACTACAAGCGTAAAATCTGTTTCAGAATTCTAATTCGCGTACTAAAAAATATCCACATCACAGCATACAAAATGTGCAGCTGTTGCACATCTAGAGGACAGGCGGAAGTGATAAAGAAAACAGGGCAAAGTTTCTAATTTATGAGACGGAATTCTGAGACTAACAGCACCAATCAAACGATGAAAAGAAGTAGATCCTACGAAGGTATGGATTAAAAAAATCATCAATGTGATGCTTTCTGACTTGTAAAACGTGTAACTTCACAAGTTCAAGCGCATAAGTGTAACAAATATGAGGCGGAAGAACGACTGAAGCAAAGAGTTGCAAACTTCCGTTGGATGCTTTCCACCTTACTGACATCAGTAGTCGCAATGTTATTCCAGACAGGTGAGGCATATTCTAACTTAGATCTAACAAGTGTGTAATATAACAATAATACACAATAAACAGTAGTAAAATAATACGTCAAAATACTATGAATCCTAACATTTTGACGGACTGTGAAAATTCCAGTTCTCCATGGTGACGAAAAAAGTTCTGAATCTCAATAATAATAATAATAATAATAATAATAATAATAATAATAAATCGGTAGAAACAAGTAGAGTGGGTAAGGTAACAATATTATGGAATCAAGTGCAAACCGACAGAACCATCCCCAACAATAAACCACACATCATAATCCGGGATAATGAAAAAGGAACATGTATGTTAATTGACGTAGCAATCCCAGGAGACAGAAACGTGATAAAGAAAGAAGCCGAGAAGATTCTAAAATATAAAGACCATATAACAGAAGTACAGCGCATGTGCAATGTAAAAACAAAGGTGGCGCCACTTACAATAGGAACAACTGGAACCATTTCAAAATCCTTCAGAAAATACTTGAGCAGCGTACCAGGAAAGCACGATATTAACCCTTCAAAGACGAAGCGTATCTGTTTTATACAAGCCTCAGTGCGTACCGCGCTGTAAACACTCTCCACTTCAGTTATAAGAACCAGTCTCTTAATGTTTTATAAGGCAAACGTTGCTGTTTGTTCTGAGATCCGTACAAAACACATAAACGTAATGTGGGCACCACGTAAAATTTTTTAAGGTTAAACCTGGTGGTACGTAAAGTTACCGCTAGGCTTTAAAACGTTAAGGAACTACAGGAAACAGCTATACTGGGCACAGCACACATACTGCGGAAAGTGCTAATGTGGTAGCACTAAAGAGTTTAATATTGAAGACAGTGTTATATGCACCATGAACAGTACGCGCAGAATAACTGCGACACTGTATACCCTAGAAACACGGTTTGTTTCGGGTATATAAGTGTGAATACCCCGCATAAAGGAGACAATGTAATAATAATAATAATAATAATAATAATAATAAGCAAATATGCTTTTCTGGGAAATGATTACCTACGTGTAATCTGATAGAAGCGCATTGACTTTTCGGGAGAACTTGTCCCCCCCCCCACCCTCTCACACACACACACACACACACACACGCACACACACTCTGATATTTATATGTTCCTGCAATAAATACACAATACATTAAATAAAACACTTGAAAACGTAACACCTGATACAGAACAATTATCAGGAGGAGGTTATAACCTGCCTTACAAATGGCTCCCTGGGTCAGTTATGTCTGACGTTCTTTGTAGCGATGGCTCGCGACATGTCTACAGAACCTCCTTGTTAGTGACAGCCTGGGGCCCACATATAAGCTCACTAAAACCAGTAACTATTCTGAGACAAGGACAGAGCTTAATCATTAGTGTCATTCAATTCTATTACTTAAGACTTGTCGCTGAATGGCGAAGGTGAAAATAAGACGGGAAATACACGCTTGGCGACATGTGTCAAGGTACTAATGCATCTTTCGCCCCGTGCATAACACGTGAACTGGCTGGACACGCATATATCACGAATATAGGGGCAACTGCGGAAAAAATTCCCACAGTGTTTCGAGGTCAAGTATTTATTGTAGGATTAACGTGTTAGCTTCTACCCTGAGGCTGTCTTAAATCACTGAGTACAGTATTTCTATCATTGTCAGATATGAAGTGTCGATACGTCGATCGTTTTGAAAGGAGTGGGACGACTAATTGTACTTTACAGTTCTGACAATAACGAAGCTATATTTTAATTCCACAGACCCGCATGTGGCATTTCGTAAAGACAGCTTGAGCTAAGATGATATCTTGCAGGTCACTGTAGGGTTAAATGAAAATAACAGGTTTGGTTTACAGACCAGTTTAGTACACAAGAATATGTTTCATATGATCCGACTGCTATGGAAACAGGCATCAGCTGATGGACTTTGTCAGGCGGACGGACAGACGAGGGTTACACCTACACGGGTTGCCTGCGGGTAGGTCGCTCCAAACTGACAACCAGCCGGAGAAAATAAGTGGGCATGAAACCTCCCTAATAACAACCCTTGGATCCTTCTCTCAAACGCCCGCCTTGGTTAAACCGTCATCCGCCTTGCCGGCAGAATAATCGTCGCCATCCGGGCGAAACGTTAAACGCCTCTTACACAAATCCATTGCTATCTCCTCCTTGTCATTGTTCTTATGAACGTCTCCTCGGATGAAATCTGACATTCACGGTTTTGTTACTGAGTTAACGTGAGGGTAATACGCTGGCGGGTTAAGGCTGTGAAATTTACTGTTAAGTCCTTCACAAATGTTCAATCTAAAATCTATCACAAGATGCTGCATGGATGATGGGGGTGACTGTGCTCAAGGCTTCCTACTCTGCTGCATTCTACTTCATTTCCAACTAGCCGTCGACAGGACCGAATGTTCTCCCCGCGAGTGACGAGTATGTGGAAATGAAACGGTAATAGACTGAGGGCAAGAGACAGAGGAACAGTAGTTAGATTTACGGTACAGGCAAAAAATTCTTCTGCTCTCTTTAGCGCCAAAGACTGACTGCGGCCCACCCAGCCTCCTAGACAATGGGAACTGGGGTCTTTACTAGGGTAAAGCAGATGGAGCATGAAGCTGACCACTCATAACCATCTAGTGCTGAGGTCAAGAATGAGCTGCACTGTACCTCCACAACCCACATACCTTCATGAAATGATGCTTAATTGAGCACGGGTACAACATTACCTTTACTCTTTCCTTACTTTTTTTTTTTTCGTTAATTCAATTTTGATTTGTCACTATCTTCCCCAAATATTCTAACTTTGCCACACTTTATAAGGGTTTATTACATGTTTTGTATGTGATTTTGTCTTCCGTTGTATTGATATGAACACGTATCCTACTTTGTTCTGTATTTATGACCAGATCAGCTTACTGCCGCTCTCCGTGGCCGCGCGGTCTAAGGCGTAGATCTGCGGCCGAGGGCTTAATGGTATGGTGGGTTCGAATCCCACCGGGGGTATGGGTGTTTGTCTCTTGTGACTGTTTGTGTTGTCATGTAGAGGTCTCTGCGTCGGGCTGATCCCTCGTCCAGAGGAGTCCTACCGACTGTGGTGTGTGTCTGAGTGTGATCAAGTGAAAATAAACAACCTCGACACATACTGCGAGTGGGTAGAAGAGGTGAGGACTGCGGAACAAAACGAAACGAAACCAGCTTCCTAATTAGCAACTAATACAGTGCCCATACCGGCTAAGCTGCATGCTACGCAATACGGATATGTCGTCGGCGGCCACCGACGTAGAAAAAGCCACCGCAGACCCCGGGGCATGGGGACCCCGTGAGTCAGGGACGATCCCGATGTACAGAATACTAAACTTTGTTGTGGGTCCTTAAGTAATGGATACCGTTTCTCTGACAAAAGGCAGTATTCTTGCACGCTGTACTGAGATCTGACAAATAAAGAGGACCCCGACTATGAGCGGTGGCGGGCCCCGACCCCTTATCGATGCTACTGCCTGTGCTTGTCAGATGTGCGAACTCTTCCAACAACAGGCACTTCCTTTAAGTGCTGAAAAATTGGTCGCTTTCCTTTCTACGTATATTTGCAGCGTTTGTTCACGTACGTTTCTTAAGGAGGATGTGGCAATTTCGTGTGGAGAAATATTCATTAAAAACACAGCTACCCACAGTCAAACAGACACAGACACACATACACACACACACACACACACACACACACACACACACACACCCATCACTAGCAGTTCGCACAGAGCTATTTAAACGTTGCAAGCGGTATGTGGTTCAACACTGTATGCTTATAGACTATACGGAACGAAAGCATTAGATACACATTTTTAACGGGATTATCCGGATCTGAGGAGAATTTGTAAATATGGGTTTAGAGCCCGGAAATATTCACTCTAAAATATACAACTACCCTTTTTAATGTTTTCCATACCGTGTTGGTAACTCAATAAGAGACACAATAACCAACACCAACACTACATAGTGTTGGTGTTGGTTATTGTGTCTCTTATACAAATAGCCGTTCGTTTATGCAGTCTCTTAAAATACTCTTTAAAAATTGTAACAATTCGTCTCAAATAAAAACACATTCTGCTGGCTAAGCATATGGCCCACACACCAAAATATTTGACCGCACTTAATTAGACGTACTTAATGCGCCTACGTACTGGATGCCTCCAATCGGCCCCCTGTGCACGACAGCTGTGGCGGGAGCTTTATTGCACAGAACGCCCGCATCGCCCCCCCCCCCCCTCCGCAGTTTCGTGGTGGCGACCTCCAGCTTCTAAGCAGGCCTTGCACTTTCACAACACATGACTGAGCTCCCGTTTCAAAATATCCGTAATTTCTCTTGTAATATACTCTTTCAGGTCTTGCAAAAAAATGTGTATTATTCACATGTACGCTTTCAGTGTTCACCTTAAATAACAATCACAAGAATTCAATACTGGAGATGTAGAAGGTCATTATTATGTAAATAATGGTGTCACAGACCGTATGGGCAGAAATTTGTTTTCTTGGGCTGGGGGTGGAGGGTGGGGCAAATTGACTATACGACTTAACGCGTACTCACTGCACACCAGACTCCGACTTCAACGTAACGCAAAGAAGCTTCATGAATTGCATGGGAATTTCCGGAACTCCAGTATTTCTTATTTTGCTGTTAACATTCCCACTTAATGTAAATCATTCCTCATATGACATAAACACAAGTTCTTGATCAAGGCATTTATTGGTTACCTACTCCTGCACCTACCTGCAATGCCTGCTTCATGTTTTGCTGGTCTAAAGGAATACCTGTAGGACCCTTAATTTTATACAGGAGCACGTTTATTAGTTTTGTTGCATTGTCAGCTGAGCATTTTGACACCCCGCTTGGAACAGCCAACCGGCGCAAACGTTTTCGTTGGCTTGCTTCCATTCGAGCGCAAATAGCGTCCAGTTTCTCTTCAGTTACGACATAAAGTTTAAACATTTTATTTTCCTCTAGCAACGATACTGTCTGTCATTCGAAACTATTCCACTTTTATGTCCATTATTTCTTTTACACGACAAGGTTGAGCAAGGACATTTTTGTTACAGAACCCTGGGCGACATTCTCCCCGTCACACACACGTACCTAGCAAACGTACTACGCGCACCTGGCCTATTTCACAATCTGCCAACATCCGAGTTCCGCGTGGAATACGAGACGACCAACACGGAAGTTCCGTTTCCAGCTACCCAGTTATCCGCAGTAAACAAGCCCACACACTCCGAACTCCCTATTTTTTCTGGGCAGAAAACAGAAGTACAAACTCTCCCCCACGCTCCAGAGTTGGTGAAAAGTTGCGTTATCCCAAAATCATAATCAGCAAAATGGGCGTTACATAATTAACCTTTTAAAGCCTAGCGGTAACTTTACGTACCACCAAGTTTAACTTTAAAAAATTCTACGTGGTGCCCACATTGCGTTTATGTGTTTTGTACGGATCTCAGAACAAACAGCAACTTTTGCCTTATAAAACATTAAGAGACTGGTTTTTATAACCGAAGTGGAGAGTGTTTACAGCGCGGTGCGCACTGAGTCCTTATATAAAACAGATAAGCTTCGTCTTTGAAGGGTTAACTATTTCGTGTTGTTGGATCAGCGGTACGCGACGTTTCTTAGGCGCAGGCCACTCAGACACGAACGACACAGGGACCGGCCACAAAGGGGTTTTAAAACGTAATATTAATATATTAAATATATTAATGTTATATTTTACGACAGGCAACGTAGGGAACAGTCGAGGGCCACAGGATACGCGCCACTGATTTACATTAAGTTCATGCTTTAAAATTTTTAGGGAAGGCCTATTCTAAACCTATATAATTATTTACATAATTAATTAATATTCGATTGCAAAAGTTTAGGGGTAACGCAGCTTTTCGTGCACTCAGTAGATGTCATCACACCCTGGTAAGCTCTCGTTTTGACGTCTTAAACCTTCAAAACACTACGGCCCTAAAACTACTCATACGTACGCATCACTGCAACGGCAGAGGCTGGGAATATCATAGCCTCTTTCTGCTGGCGTCAATCCGAAAAGAGCGTGTACCTGCAGGGCTTGTTTACTGGACACCAGAAAGCCCTACAGTCCGAAAAAATTTACAATGCAGTATCTAACACACTGTCTAACATATCCGCATAGTATCTATACTACGCAACAGTATATTCCAGATAATTCAGTTTTAGATAATTTTTCATTTACACCCCGCTATTGTACGCATATATAGAGCAGACCGTAATCTTTGATTTCCTTGTTTCACTAGCAGTGACATTATCCCAACTGAGCACATGCCTAATGTGTGGGAGTGTCATTTTAAATTTGTAGCACAATTTCTTTACTGGCACAAAGAGGACGTGGCTGCAGCGACCGAGCGGCTAATTGAAGGCGGTACGTGCACGAGAGACAAAACTCGTACGCCTGAGCGTAAGGTGTGTGGCATTACTGATGTTCCGCGGGAATGACAAAATGCAAGCTACATACAGCTTCCGTTCCTGTGGTAATTATACTGGAAGTGTTACTTTAAATCGGTTTCATACTCAAAGTTCTGATTACCAATTAACCAGAACAGTCGAAATTCAAGTACAGTATACCCTACTTTGTAATTAGGTCTATAAACCCAATAGTGTCAAAATCGATCATATCCTAGGCTAAGGGAGCAAACATACAATGGATGATGACCAGAGCAATCCTCCAGTACGTCTGTCATGTTGCATACCGGCACGCATATTGCAAAATCGTAATGCTACGTCATGTGATGGTGAGGAGTATAAATATTGAATTTCAAAACACTTCAAGTTCACTAAATTAAATTCAAATCGAAATGAATTATCAAATAAAATCCAACAGTAGTTCGGCAGTTATGGATGTGGCCAACAGCTGACGAGACCACCACATGGAAATGATTATCAAAACATTTTTTTTTACATTTGATGGCCTACACATCTAGCGAAAAGGTGATATTATGTGTAATTAATAGGGAACCAATGGAAAAGTTATTTTATGGAGACCATAGCTAGAGACAGAAATTGTTGATTTCAAAGCTTTGTTAAAAATCTGTAGGCATACCACACGTTATTGCATACTTGTTGCATTTTTTAGATAACTGATGATAATGTAGATGAAAACATTTCAAAACGTACATGACAAAACTGGCACTATGACGGTAATGTCGAATAATGTACTGTTTCTTCGAGTGGTCATACTTTGACGCCACGCGAAAGGGCAATGCTTGCAAGTCACCGTGTTTACACTCGCAGTTCCTGATTCCAGGCCGGGCCTCACCAACTTCGAACATAATTATAGTAAAGGGTGAAAGGCAAAGTTCACCCTAGAACAGGCCATGAAGGTCCACAGGGGGAGAAGAGGTATAGCTCTACTCTTTCTTTAACCTCAGCACTTGATAGGGTGGGTGGTAAATGCCACATTCCGGCCGCTTTACCCCCAGGAAGGAGGCCCGTTACCCATTGTACACGAGGCTGGGTGTGCCCCAGGGGTGGCACGGACGTGTACAGAAAATCTCGCCCCTACTGAAATTCGAACTCCGGAACGTGCAGCCCGCTGGGGCTACGCTCTCCCGGCCCACAACATACGTACTCCATGTTTCCCTACTCCTATGTTTCCCGAATCAGAAGGAAACTGGCAAACCCCCAACAGTCTAAAAAATAAAGGAGCAGGGGGGAGGAAGACAGATTGTGTGAGTGTCCGCCATAACGTCATATGATACCCAACCACATGACTGTAATTAATCAACCCTACGAAAATTCCCTAGACAAATTAATAGAACGAAGGGAGGAAGAAAGGTTCGCAAATATTGAGCCGTTTTACGAGCGCTCCATAAAAACGCGGCTGCACCTCTCAGGGCCGCGCTGCGTACCGTATACGCCATGCCACTGACAGATGTATTTAATATCTCAAAGGGTCTTACTACACTTTATGCAGTACATTAATCTATGGTATTTGAGGTTCTCGCAGCGGCGTAGCTAAAGATTAAAGTCTTCTGCGATTTTAGACCACGGAGACTGGTGAAAAGTTACCAACTCTTCGAAGTATCATAACACCCCAGCAGACCTTGGTGTTTCATTTTGGTCCATAGTCCTACCCATGAATAATACTTTACTCAGAACACTCACAGCCTTCTGGTACACAAAATACGATATTTAGAACAAACCGTTCCATCAATTGTAAGACTTCACGGTGACTCACTAACACTGCTACCGTTCTTGAGATTTTTCAGTCGTAGTGGGCTGTGCTGCCGACTGCCTGCAGAGATGATGTGCGTATGAAACGAACGTGTCTATATACCCCAACTATGTTTACTCCCTGATTATTCATATCTCAAAACCGAGGCAACAGTATTCTCCAAAACGTCAGAAACGCACTCGACAGCTACAGGGCGAAGTCACAAGAATTCACATCAGTTTTCGCGAGATTTTAAGTTACCAGGGCGGTGCTCATTAACACTAAAGTTTTCTGAGGTTTCACACCGTGTCGAGTTGGTAAATAAACTGCCGTTTCGGAAGAGTGTAATGTCTCAGTTTCCATGGTAAAGTAGTCCAATAAGAGACCAGTTTTCCACACATATTACAATCCCGTTAACAGGCTCCGAAGAACAGTTCTTAGTCATAATGTGTCTGTACGGGAAAGTCATCATGAGACTATCTTACGCTGCTTTCCTTAGTGAAGGCTATAAAACAGGATTGTGACAGTATCACGTGCGTGTGTCACCGTTTCGACTTTCGAAGTACCTTTTACGAACTTTGGCACGAATATTGCGCCATTTACAGTCATTCCAGACTCATAACTTTCTAATTTCCTAGTTAATAATAATAATAATAATAATAATAATAATAATAATAATAATAGGGGACACATAAACTTGAATGCCACGAACCTAGCGTCACTTTGATACTGGACCATGATGTTACATATAACAACAAATCTTCGAAAAATGTAAAAATATTCAGATCGTATAAAATAATCATATGGCGTCTGACGAACAGAAATTTTTTACGCCTGCAAGGCATCATAAACGCGAGGACATAATTTTAAATTTAATACAACGCTTAATAATAAGTAAAATGCCGCAGTTTAGACAGGAATTTTGAGATAAAAATGTGGATGTGTTTCACGCAGACAGAGCAATGAAACTGTACATTATATGTGCTGTTAATGTTACGGTATGCGTGGGCACCAAATATGACTGCAGTAACGGACATGTTTTAAAATATGAATGACCCGTGCATTGTTAGCATCGTGTTTCATGTAGACAACAAACATACTAATGCACAAATGAAAGAATGCACACTTTGTATATTTCACCATGACCATTCAAGTAGACATGATATTAATACACAAATACAAACATGAACAAGCTCTGTACTCTTAGTGTGACGTCTGATCCATAATGAATGGACCCCAGGACAGCGCAGGAATTCTTTTGACACCAGGCAGGGCACCGCTGCAACCCACGCAGGGAGGCGCTCAACGGTAGCAACTGCTGAGTCAGCCCCAGTCATCACCGAAATGCGTCTCCATCATCAAGCGCGAACAAGTAACAGTGTCTTTTTTCAAGTCGACTTTTTCAAGTTTTTGACCCCCTCCTGGACGTTTAGTGCAACATTCTTCTTCGCCAGCATTACATTGAAATGGCACCCCCACTGCCTAATACTAACGCTCTGTGGCGTGTTTCGTTTCACTTTGAATGGCTATAAAACAAGATAAATTATACGCGACAAAACTAAATATACAAATTCAGGCAGTCATTTAATTGCCACAATGAGGAAATAAAATAAATAAGGCTTCACGACTTGCGGCTCACATGTTACTTTGTCATTCGTTAGACTAGGATTTGACAGCACTGTATCAACTACAGACGTCATAATGTCCTCTGATAAGCGTTAGAGGCAGTCCTAAAGAAAGTGTGTTGGAAATGCTTAGGGCAGGAAGCAGCCGTGTCCCAGTTCCAGGTTCCATCCCGAGCCTTCTCTGGATGATGATGATGATGATGATGATGATGATGATGATGATGATGATGATGATGATGATGATGACAGTCATGATAGACCGTAGGTTATTTAACGACGATCTGTTAGCTTAATATGTTATATTGCAATCAGGTCAGTCGTGTGCCTGAACTATACCATTCCTGCAACAGGAAGTGGCATTTAACCGAGACTTATAGTAGCCGGAAATTTCGCCCTTCGAAGACTCCAGAACCCTCGACAATCCGGCGTGCGCATTGGTCCTCATTCCTCCTTATTTCTCCTTTTGTATGCCGGCCGTATGCTACCGTCCTTTCTCTGTTCGGAGTTACCGACTAGGCAACACCTTTTCCAAAACTGCAACTGGCGTTGTATAGGGTGTTCTTTTCCTACTTGACTGTTAAGCGCCGGGCAGACGCTCTAGTGAGTTTTTATTAGACTGTCTGAAGGTTATTATCACTGCAATCGTTTGTACAGCTCCTATCATCAACTGGTAAACGTCTCCGACATGAGGCGTACGACGCAACGCTGGCAGAGTGTCGTGCGGAGCGTTGGGCCGATGCTTATCGGTCAAGCAGGAAAATAAAAGGTAAAGGGATCCCTATACAGACCATTAAGGCCCAAGCGGGGAGTAGAGGTGTAGCTCTACCCTTTCGTTAGCCTCGGCACTAGAAGGGGGTAGGGTGGCTAGCTCCACACCCCGGCCGCTTTACCCCTGGAAAAAGACGGTACCAATTGTACAGTGCGCTGGGTGGGCCGCAGGGTGGGTCTGGACGGGTACGGAAAATCTCGCTTCTACCGGGATTCGATCCACGGATCGTCCAGCCCGTAGCGAGTCGCTACACCGACTATGCTATCCCGGCCCACATGAAAATAAAAGCACCCTATATTTTCTAAATTATTGTTTCGGTGCGGGCCAGGGCAGCATCTCTACATGGCATGGCGCGTTGTTTATTCTAGCTTGGATGTTATTTAACACAATGCCGTGCAGGTTAATTTAGGCCTTTTATTTGTGTTCGTTTGTATTCGTAACACATTTGGTCACGCAGCTTATGCTGTGGCGTGATTTGCGTAATTTTGTCTGGCCCCCAGCAGTGTAAGTGATTTAGCGTGCTATGTTACATCCCACTATATTCCATCATATTCTATAATCAAATATATGTTGTATTCATTACTGAAACACCACCATGTGCGTTTCTTGTGTCGCTTGCACTCCCCTCCCCGTTTCCACTACAAATTTTTGAAAGCGAGAGTGCAGTAGAGCTTGAAACAACTAAAAAAAAAATGATCGTCTCTCTCAAGCCGCCAAATTGTTAGGTTGAAAGAAACTGTACGTTCGCCGAACTTGCCATTCGATACTCTAATCTGCTGGTTTACTTCCCACATGTGGAAAGTATAAAACCATTACATCATGTTACTCATCAATAATTTCACAACTTCAAAAGTGGTAAGACTGCCTATTACAGACAAGACTCCTTAGCAACAGCGATAAGATACTTCTTGTTACAAGCGCACCACTCCTGTTAAGGTACTCGCCCGGCAGAGGCGCTGCAGCTGCACGGTGGAGGAGAATGTTGTAACAGGGAGCGACTAGACTGACGTCTAACCTAAGCCCCCCTCGTAAGGAGGGAGGGAAACACACATGACAGAGGGAGCCTAGCCTAACTCCTAACCAAAGCCCCTTCCCCCAAACACCTCGTGGTGAGGTTATAACAGGAAAGTTCCCAAAGATAAACTGGCTAGAATGAATGTGATGTATAAACACAATCACGAACTGAACAACACTGGTCTTTTTCAGTCATCAAAAACTCTCACAGCTTCAGGCGATTGCACTACTCCCAGAAATTTTTAAACCAGTCAATGCAAATCGTTTTGTATCTACTTCCAAAGCTGTTAGTGTGGAAGAGACACAAAAAGCAAGGAACAAAAAATAAACTCTTCCTTAACGATGCCGATACAAATCCAATACACACACAATGTAAAAGGAGATTAGGCAGCTTAGGGTTGCGTGTTGAGTTCTGTCACTGTCATTTTTTCGACCCTTGGCCGAACAGTTCTTGTCCAACTTCACAAACGGCAAGGAGGATTGCCCAAGTTATAATAGGAAGGCAGATGCTATGACAGTCCGTTAGGAGCATGATCCGCAGTCCCCGAAAACTCCTCTCTGCCCTGACCGTTAAGCAAAGCACAGACATTCCATCATGTGTTACTGTATTTTCATTTGCCCGATTTCTTAGATAACAGATATTTATTAATTTATCATTTCTTTATTTATTTAATATTTATTTTTTAATGTTCAACATCCCCATTGGCGTATGTTTCAATTCTCACACAAAAAGTCAGTCACAGCCAAATCTGTTTGCATCTCTTTATTTGGAGGTTTGAGCTACAAGTTTCGGCTTGTTATGGCCATCATCAGGCTCCGCTACAAAACATGAACACTGAAGCTCTACTTTAGTAGAATGTCGATGTTTATGCTTTTTTAGAGGAGCCTGATGATGGCCATAACAGGCCGAAACTTGTAGCTCAAATCTCCAACTAAAGAGATACAAACAGATTTGGCTGAGACCGATTTTTTTTTGTGTGACAATTGTAACATTTATTTATTTATGCCTGTATCAGTAGCTCACCTAAAAGGGACAATTACATGAGGCTGGATAAAAGGGCACTATGAGGAGCTTCATGATGTGCAGTTCTCGCCAAATAGTATTCAGGCGATAAAATCAGGAAGGATGAGACTGGCGGGGTGTATTGCTCAAATGGGTGATGCATGCAAAGTATATTGAGGAAACCTGAAGGAAATCGAAGATTTCGTAAATATAGGTGTAAACGGAAGGAAAATATCTGTACGAATGACATCCCGTTGTGGTACACAGCACAAAGGAAGTGCAGAGAAGTACATCCTTAACACGGAAGTGAAAGCGAGTATCCTTATTCTACGACGGTCTAGTCGATTTTTTACTTATCGTACGTAGATATATACGACCTACTTTGAAATCCATTAATTGACTAGATGAGATACGAAGTACGAAAAATTACGGGGAAAAACTATACGGTATACCGTACCTCTCCAGCTCTGATCACAATTAATAAACAAAATTACGGCGAAATTGTACCCCGCGAGGCTTATTTTAATACAGAAGAACTTCACTTTCACAGCCGAAGTACTGGACAGCAATCTTAATATCTTAATATAATACGCATTTATTATATTCTAATATCTTAATGTACAACCTCTGTAGAGTTCCGGCTTACACAACTCCAATTTCTGTAAAGCTGGGATCTTATCTATTCGAAAAAATATAATTCTAATTGACTGCGCTGAAATTATCTTGCTTCACGTATTTTTAACTGCCTGGTGATAGCTTTTCACAAAAGCCGAAACACGCAGCAAAGAATGAAACGGATACAAATGCAGTTCTGATTGACGGTCTGAACGTCCTTTTTCCGGAAGGCAAATATTAAATGGATCTGAAAGAAACAGGACAGTACGAGGAAGAATGGATTAATCTGGCTCAGAACAATTGCAATTGGCAGACAGGTGAACACACCAACAACCTTCAGGTTACGTAAAATACAATGAATTTCTTGACTAGCTGAGGAAATATCGAATCCTGAAGGAGGACTCTGCTCTACTAATTTGGTTGTTTCGTATCAGCAATTACATTCTGTTTAATCTAAATATTATAAAAATAAAGCACAGGAGTAAGAGGGGGTTAGGAGGAGCAGAAGAGTGAAATAAACGAAACAATGAATGTATAAACACGAGTAAATGAAGTCCCAGTGGTAGTCCTCCATGTCAAGAAAAACGGAATTCAGCGGGCTCTCTCTTGGATTCGTTCTGCAGCACATAATTCAATTTTTCTGAGACGCGACGCCGTGTCGCTGACGTTTCGAAGAATGTAGTGCTTTCATTCTCAAGAATAAAGTTTTAAGATTCAGACTCCGACCGCGGACCGTTGGTTGTAACGTTACGACTATCGTCATTGATTGACTCGACAGAAATGGAGTACGAAATGTGTGTCTCTTAAGAATCTGACAAACGAAAAGAATACACAAGAATCGTTAATTAAAATTCTTGAACTTGAATAAAAGTGTGAGTCTTATGAGTGACATGTAAGAAACGAAGGAATTCCAAATAGACACCTATAAAAAAAGTTTCTTTGACTGTCTTGTCCTCCGTCGAGTTTGCTAGCGATTTACGCTTCGTACGAACTGTCAAAATCGTAACACCAAACTCAAGCCTGTCTGAAACAAAATGACAAAGCCCCTATTCATAACTTGTTACAGCTTACAGACAGACTGGAAACGCGGTATTGTAGACTACACCACCGCCCGCCACCCTTCGATACACACACACAAACATACGCACATATTTACATGTCAGCCATGAAAAAGAGATGCTTAGGCCGGCATAACAGGCCACATTCCTCCCGCAGTCTCTCCTCTGACGCAGTGCATAAATCCCACTTCCCATAACACGTTCTCGTACTACAACAGACACAGATGTAGAGTATTGTACATCACTGTTAACGTTTTATTGTAGTTACTGTAGCGAAAATGTTGAAACTCTGTAACAATGAAGTCGAAATGAATTGCCGAAAATATATAACACATATCCTTTTCAAAGCCACCATTACAGTGCACAAACTTTCTCACATTCCTATATAATTTACACTGGAGTTATTCCACATGAATTGTAAAATCACTGCATACAAGAATACTTCGAATAAATGTTTTGTGTTCAGTGTGGTTTGCTAAGCTGGTATCAAATAGCAGGGGTCCACAAATTTTCCAAAAATCTAAAAGCCACTCCTAATTCTAGGCGCCAGAAAGTTTATATTAAGGAAGTTCCATACTCAGAAACCAGCGTTCTGGAGCAACCTGCGAAACTCACTCTTACCTGGCGCTTTCTGCTGGGTTCATACCAACCGATTCACATTTTTTTTAGGTCAAGAGAAGAATTTATGCATCCCTATTAGATACTAATTACAAAATGGTCATTGATGACTTCTTGGTTTCATTAACGCTTTCTGAACTCCATACTTTCATAGCGTCGAATGGCAAAACGCTTATGAATTTTGAAGGAGAGAAGATGAGATGGTGAAATACTTCAGTTGGGTAGTATCCCAACAATTTCTACAAGAGACTGAGGAAAATCAAGAAGTATATCGGTATAGATGTGGGTAGCCCACCCCATGGCTGATGATCGAAGTGTGACATTCCATACAGAAGGCAGAATACATCTCAGTGCTGAAAATCTGTGGCCAGAAATGGAAATGAATGATCAAATATTGGAAGCCGAGTGTAACTTAACCCTTTGAAGCACGTCCTAAGACTGGCTTTAACATTAACAACACACGCAATGTACGTACGTATAAACGTACCGTGCGCGTTGGCGTAACCACTGTCGCCGTGCAAAAGCAGTAAGTATTACACATTCTGAGTGTGTGTCTGTTGCCCGAGTCATCCAGCATGCAGTGCGCATGCGCCGTATTATATTGTCACTGTGGCCTGTCCGGCTGTACCATATTTTTCCACATTACGCCATAAATGGCATGATTTCAGAAAAATCTTATAGAATATAACATGTGTGTTTTGATTTTTTGTACAATTTTTGTCTGAACATTTCTAATTCTGAGAAGGAGTCGGCGAGATATTATCATAAAAGTATATAGGTCTTCACGTAAAGTACCCGTTATTCTCGTCAGATTTTAATGAAACTTGAATTTTCTCGACAGATTTTCGAAAACACTCAAATATAAAATTTCATGAAAATCCGTCCAGTTGGAGCAGAGTTGTTCCATGCGGACGGAGAGACGGACAAACAGACAGACTGACATGATGAAGCTAAGAGTCATATTTCGCAATTTTACGAACGCGTCTAAAAATTACTCTAAACTTTGCCCACACCGCGTCTTATGGGTTAAATGACCTCCAAATATATAACGATTTATTCCGTGACAGTTTCGGGTAACAGAGGCACAGTGTTTATACTAGATAAAGACCGTATTATTTAGATCCGCAACGAGCAGCCTTTTTCAACCGCAGACCACTTAGATACAAGCGATTTGTTGAAGAACCATACAGGGTTTTTAACACATAATATTAACACACTAAAACACAGAACTGCATTTCTTTTATTCGTATTTGCGTTAGAGTGCGGTGAACTGCGTACCTTCTTTAACGGCCACTGATTCATTTATGTCTATGTCGGCTAAACTTTATACTGGGTTGAGTATCATTAGAATCCGAAAGAACTAAAGCCTACATGGGCTACAGGAAGGGCTGACGGCCACAAGCTGCCCACAGGCCACAGGTTGCCTATTACTCATTTAGACAGGCTACTAGATTTGCCTTATAAATTTCGAAAAATAACCTTTAACCTTGACTTCAGGCTTCCGCCGCGATGCTGATGAGATCTGCGCTCTTCTGCGGTATAAGGCAGCGTCGAGGGGTAATCCTTTACCACTCGACGCTGTGTTATACCTCAGAAGGGCGCAGATCTAAGCTTTAAGTTCACTCGTCACAAACACTTTCAATATACTAATACACTGTCAAGGTTTCCGAAAGGAACTGTCATGATGCTATTTCGATACCAGTATCACCTAATTCAGTATTCAAATTACCGCAGCGTTCATATGTGCAGCTGTGTGATAAAAACATACTAAACGGGATAAAGCACGGCACTCTTTGTTCACCAAAATTTGTGGGGGGTGGGTTTTGATTTTACACCGGATCTTCTGGCCGATAAAACGGTTACAAGAACCTTTCGAAATATGAAATTCATGCAGAAAATAACTATGGATTCAGTTATTACCTCACTGGGTTTCCATTACAAAGAATAATTTCTTCTATATGACGGTAAATTCCTACCTGATGCAGGCTTTGTACACGTATACCGTAACAGCTACAGCGACAGCTATCGTGTTGCGTAAAACGGTTACACATGCTCTGTATTCTGGGCTAAGAAATGCTGCACAGGCAATTTAATGTAAAAATAAGCAAATAAGTGTTAATGTCTTGTGGGGGGAGGCTGTTCAGAATGCAGCCTTCCGAGCTTCGTCACTGTGTGGCGTCATAGGTTTGTATCAACATCTCGTTTAACCCTTTAAAGACGAAGCGTATCTGTTTTATATAAGGACTCTGTGCGTACCGCGCTGTAAACACTCTCCATCTCGGTTATAAAAACCAATCTCTTAATGTTTTATAAGGCAAAAGTTGCTGTTTGTTCTGAGATCCGTACAAAACACACAAACGCAACGTGGGCACCACGTAGAATTTTTTAATGTTAAACCTGGTGGTGCGTAAAGTTACCGCTAGGCTTTAAAGGGATAAACATTTTATCGCCATCTCTCCAACAATTGGAATCTATCCCCTCTCCCCTTACGTTTCTTTAATTGGCCACGTTCTTTACAACCCGTCTATATGATCACTGCAAGCTACATATTCCTCCGAAATGCCGGCGTCAGCCTACGTAATTACGTAGTACCTTTTTTTGTAGTCCTTAACGCTTCTACCTACTCACAGTAGGTGTCGAGGTTGTTTATTTTCACTTGATCACCCTCAGACACACACCACAGTCGGTAGGACTCCCCTGGGCGAGGGATCGGTCCGTCGCGGAGACCTCTACCTGACAACACAAACACTCACAAGAGACAAACTTCCATGCCCCCGGTGGGATTCGAACCCACGATCTCAGCAAGCGCTCGGCCGCAGACCCACGCCTTAGACCGCGCGGCCAGTGGGATCGGCATACATACTTACACGATGTCAAAACCCAGAATACTGCAATATAAAAATATTTACGTTTTAAGTGAAATTTTTTCTCTTGAACACTGTGTCAGGAACAGCAGACTGTTCAGAAACTGAATAACATTTGGAGAAGTTCCACATATGACACGCTGCCTTAGATCAAGTGTGCACTACCGTAAAATCCTCAAGGTAAATGCACAGTGGAGTAGAAACCAGAATTAAAGCGGCTAATCAAGCTAAGCGGTGAATCATTAGAACAAATGGACGCACATAGTGTGGCATTTGCATTCACGTCAACATCGCGAACAGTCCAGCAGCTTCGGCTCTGACATTACCGTACGCCAGTACAGCCGCACAGCTTGTATAGCTGGTAAATGTCAGTTATCACCGACACAGTTCTCTTGTTTCTTCTTTCTGTTCAGTAATCTTACAAAATCCTTTGCAGCGTCGGTGCAGAATAACAATAGGAAAGACCAATAATGAAAGCTTTACCTCTGGTGGAAGGCGTCATATCAAGACAAGAAAACTAATTTGATTTCCTTCATCTCCTATTTCCGTCCAGTCTTGTTCTAAAATCCTACCTAGCGTGGGTGAAAAATATCAACAGTACGAAATCCTCGAAGAAAGCGCTGACTTGAGGGAAGAAAACGAACTAATTCCATTTATTTCCTCCCGTTTCTCTTTGGACATTTTCTAAAACCTTGTCTTGTGAGGGCAGATATCAATTGTGGGGGACACTAACTAACTAACTAACTAACTAACTAACTAACTAATTAATTAACTAACTCCATGGAGCAGAGGCCTTCTTGAGAACCTAACAGTTTCTCAGCTAGTCAAGAAGTTCCCCGCATTTTATGGAACCCGGAGGTTCATTACCGCATTCACAAGAGCCCGCCCACCTGTCCCTATCCTCAGCCAGCTCAATCCACTCCATGTCACCCATCCCACTTCTGAAGATCCATTTTAATATTATCCTCCCATCTATGCCTGGGTCTCCCAAGTGGTCGCCTTCCCTCAGGTCTCCCCACCAAAATCCTATATGCACCTCTCTTTTCACCCATACGTGCTACATGCCCCGCACTTCTCATTCTTCTCGATTTTATTAGCCGAATAATATCTGGTGATGAGCACAGGTCATTAAGTTCCTCGTTATGTAGTCTTCTCCGCTCCCCTGTTGCCTCGTCCCTCTTAGGCCCAAATAGGGGGACACTAACTGACACTTCTTACGATTCCGACGCCTTTCCTGACTTGCTACTCGACCTTCTATATCAGGCCCAATGGTAACTATATGTACCACATGATGGCAAACATACGAGTATGTAGACCTGATGTAATGTTACAAATCTCTGGATTTTGCAACTCTGTGAATTCTTATTTCGAATGATTCTCACAATAAGTGCCGATTACTTCCCTATGCAATCATCAACAGATTGGTATTCATAATGGACAATGACTGTGTAATCTGTGAGGTATGAACTGAAGGTTTACATGCAAGAGCATTTTATCTGACAAATATTGTCACTTCTTGTCGCCTCACTTATCGTACAAACGCTGCCTAATCAGCGCGACCTGCCCACGCGCGCGTTGGAATATTGTCGGTGACAAACGACTTTGGTTAGATAGAATAATGACCCTGTACAATTTATATGCACCGCAGTCCTCAACAGTTTAAATATACGTAACATGTTACGACATGACTGGCTCATCAATTAAGACATATTGCCACATTAATAATTGTGTTACTGACGTGTAAAGACAACGTCACTGTGTAGCCTCAGTACTCTTCCAGCCCTATTAGCTAGAAGTATGACCTGGCACAGCTCCTAATTATAACAATTGCACTCTTTCTTCTGTTCTTTCGATAACAAATGTTAATCAGATACAGTTAAACCTGCCTACAACGAAACTGAAACGGACCGAATTTTCTTTCCGTTGCAGGAAGGTTCCGTTTAATACAGACACCTGAAGTCTGCAGATCTCAGGGCTGCAAATGTTATCCGCTGAAGAAAAGTTTACGTCATTCCCAGGTTTCGTTTAAGGCCGGTTTCAATGCCTAATGCTTCACTGTAACTGAAACCAACAATACTAACCAGCATTACGTCCTGAGTAAACCTACGGTGGGGTAGTTTTACTCCGGCTCTAATTTTGTACCATGACTCTTTAGGGCCAACACTAATCCACAATGCTCGCTGGCTTCAGTTCAGTTATTTAGAACTGTACTGAGAGAATGGCAGTGTTAACTTTCCCAAACGAAGCGCAAAGGAGTTCCCATTAAAACCTCTATATTACACGCTGTACAAAAATAGAAGTAAGAGTTGAATCACAGAGTATCATTTTAATCAAACGTTTCAGGTACGAGATGACACTGCCCATGGCTTAACAGTTCTGAGTGTTAAAGTTATGTAAATACTAGAATGTCGTTGTTAAGAAATATTACGCACTTTAGATGTGGAGTGACACAGACTCACCCTGCAACAGCAGAGAGACAATGCACATGTTCCTATGTTCACTATAGGGCTATTACGTCATCACGCAGTCTGTCTCGCAACAGGTCCACAGCCTCTTCCAAAGCGAGTTCTCCACAGAGGGCGATCTGGTGCTTCCCCTTTCAATTTCCGGTATCTTCTCATTTCCTTAAGGTCATCCAGTAGCTGCTTACATCTTATTCCTTGTCTTCCCGTCCCTTCTATCTCTCCTTCAATAATGCGTTTTAGAAGACAGTCCCTACGCAAAATGCGATGAATCCAGTTAGCCTTCGTTTTATGTTATGTAGGCCGTTCTTTTCCTCTTTTACTACTTTTCAATAACCGGATACAACTAAGCGAAAGAACGTGTGTAGCCGTACAGAACGTCTTTATGCCTAGCAATACGAACGGGTGTGAATGACTCTGAGTAGGTGATGTTAGCACAGTGTCATAGTCATTATAATTCTCGACGCTTACCAATGGATTCTCCGCAGTTAACTGTGTATAGGACAATATCGCAATGGGCGGGAACGCAGATAAATAATGAATATTCAAAAAGGATGCATTACACAAAGTAAAATTCAATTTACAATTTCACACAGCATTACCGTAAGAACGAATTCATCGGGAAGAGAAAATACAAAATTTTTATCTTTGCTTCAAAATAAAGTTGCAGTTCGTTTCTCCTGGTTTCGTTTATTGTAGGTCCTAGTATAATGAAGGTCTGCAGTATATGCCGTGTCATATTTTGCTGAAGGAGCACCGCGCTTCCTGCACTATCCGGTTGACAGGTAGAATGATGAAAGACTAAATAGTGCTGTTGAAAGGAATATATGAATCGCCCATCCAGTGGATGACTACTGTTGTGTAATACAGTGCAGTATTGACACCAAGCGTCTGGTAAACAGTTCAAGGTTTTATACTGTTACAAGCAGAACGAAGGACGAAAGATTTGGATGTCCTGTGGTCTAATCAACATATCCAGCAAATTTACACTGTGGAACGTTTAAGAAGCTAGCTTGCAAGACTGCAGGTGCACCAACCAAATCGAGTCCCATCAAATCGAATCGAGTCTGACACTAACATGCAGCAAAAGCGGAGCATTCTATTTTGCACATAATTCCCGTATAACCTCCCCCTGTCATGCTGCTTGCAATAGTCGGGATTGAGACATGGTCCAGCCTGTTATCTCCACGGAAGGGGTGCCCCTTCTGCCGTAAACACGGGAGCTGCAGTACTCTAAAAATTTGGTGCCTATGGACAAAACTACATGGCCTCACACACAAAGGATTGTAACCTCGTAAATTTTATACAGGCATATGTCCATATTTCATCTAAATATATCATACATAGAAACAACACAAGATTCTCTGTTCTCAGATTCCTTCCTTAAGAATTTGGCGTAATTGGCACAACCCAACAGCTTCAGTGCGTGTAAATAAAACTTTATTAACCTAAAATATTGTAGACGAGTGTGGTATAAAAAACAAGATCCTTATATTGACAGTCATTTTCAATTACGTCTCCATTTCATTAATATCAACCCCGACCAGTTCGTCACAAATAAGATGCGTTTAACACGGCGCTGTTTATGTGGGCCTGCAGTTTATCTGGCCCACTTCGTTGGTCACTACACAGACCGTTGCGCGTGACGGGCTGACTCACCAGGCTGTGCATCTCCCAAGGCAACACAGTTCCGTTCCAAGAAAGTTCTCATCACAGACATCTTCAGCTAACGGTTTTAACTGATTAGATTATCCTTCTTAACGGGCTCGTTAATTAATCAAATTGTTCTACTCCATACATATGCGTATAAACCAGAACAGCTGATACGAATTCCTGAAACGAGTAAATTCTCATGCAATTCCACAACATCTTGTGATTTAAATAAAGTTAACAGAAAACCTCTCACTTTTAAATGAGTCATATAAGATTTATCTACACCACGTCCTTGTTTTACGCCCCAGTTGCGTCCCTCAAAAAGTGGGAGTAAATAAAACAGGCGGAAATCAAAAATGATATTCCCATACAAAGGGCTTAAATAAATGCAAATAAACCTGCCAACGGGAGCTAAACCGAAAATGGGCGCAAAGTGGTATGAATTGGCAAAGGGCGTTAAAGCAAAATGGCGTAAAACAAACTGGCGTAAAACACGGTCTTGGTGTATTGAGGTTTAACGTTCTCACTGCCGTGAACAATCAAGACTACTGCCTTCTGAAGGTGACGCCAGCTAGTTTCGAACAAATGTACAGACGCTGCCATCTGAAGACAGACAGCACGTTACTCTCAAACGGTGGTACACTTGCACCGGAATTTCATGACGTCACATATCAGACAACCGGAATATTCAAGATTAAGAAACAGCAAAATGGGAGGCCTTGGACTGCAGTAATCTGTTAAGTGCCACTGGCAGAATCGTACGGCAAATTCCTATGGTTAATTAAGCATAAGTGGACGATGTTGTATATACTGCTGGAGATATGACTCCACGTATTCTTAATCTGGGCTCTGCATGGTGCTGAGTGGTCAGCTGCATGCCCTGACCGTTTGAGCCCGATGAAAGAGCCCCGTAGCTTTGGACAGGAGGCACGGTGGAACCCCCCAACATATGAGCACCGTGTCACAGAAAACCACCTTTTTGCTTAGCAGGAACAGAAAGACAGTCGTCAGTGACACAGACAATCACTATAGTAACTGAGCTACCTGACTGATATTTAAATAAGAACATTATAAAACTTACATCAATTTATAATTAAAATGTAACAAGGTTACTTATTACAGTACAGTCTGTGATGGATTAAATTAAGCAGATGCAAAAGACGTTCCACCAGGGTGGTCCAACTGCAGAATTGCGGGTAGATTGTTTTGTTGTCCAGGAATAATTGTGCAATAAATTAAGTTCCATGACAGAAGCATTTTCGGGAGGTTTTGATAAGCATGGGAGGGTCTGAAATTCTAACGTCCTATACGAAAACACAAGACACTAACTGTTAACATTAGCATGACAACTCCTTAGCCTCTGTCGATCAGCAATTAAGAGTTTTCCATGTCCTGCTACTACGAAGTTTGTGGTCATATTTAATATTAACAGAATAATGTTACCGTCTTTCCTTTCCTGTGGTGCAACAGCCCAAATCTGGCCTAGGCCGCCTTCTTTGTTGGAGGTTCCTAGACCACACTCAGACACAAAACACTCTGTAGGACCCCTCTGGGGCGAGTGATCAGTCCTTCGCAGAGACCTCTACCTGACAACACATAAACAATCACAAGAGACAAACACCCATGCCCCCAGTGGGATTCGAACCCACGATCCCAGCAAGCGCTCGACCGAAGGCCCACGCCTTCGACTGCGCGGGCACTGGGATAGGATATGTTACCGTCTAGGGCGGGACAATTTTAAACATCGCAGTTCTGGGGGGTTGACAGCCACTTCCTAACTTGTGCTGTAGGTATGTTTGTGGGAAACCTAACTTGTGCTGTAGGTATGTTTGTGGGAAACAAGCAAAGCTTCCAGGCTTCGTTATATAAGAATTTCTACATACAAATATCCTCGCATGGTCTTACATTGTCTTAACATGACATAATTATCATAAGAGACCACATAATATGGACGATGTGTTCATGTAGGCATAATGTCAAAGACCACGCCATCTTACAATACAGCTGAAAATTAAATCAGGTCACGCAACACAGTGAATATCAAATGATACGTAACATACCAATAATAACGTTACCAAAAGATGCCGAATTATCGTTAGAGTCCAATTGTGTAATAGGCATCTTTCCACAACACACATCAGTACGAACCACATCAAAAGCACCAATAACTTAAAAATGAAATATTCATTAACATCATCTGTATCCTGATACAGAACACGGATCAGTGCCGCAACTGACAATTATTCACTTTTAGCTGTGTTTTTAAAATTTCGATTTACGCTTCTGTAACTCTGCCTCCATCTGTCTGCATTACAGAGCTTTGAATATATGAACTTCACACTCAGAGCACTTGAACCTCCGATTTGTTTACAGTTCTGCTATTCTCGACAGATCTGACACTACCGATACATTGACATCTCCATTTTTACATATACATGGGCAACAAACCACATTACTGTTGTTACAAAATACTGTACACCAGCAGACAAGACACATGAGCCTACCAGAAACAACAATATGAAGTAGTTACAGTCCAGTATAGTGTACATAACAGTTTCTAAACACATTATTTGCAATTCTGTTATCTGCCACTGTATCCGATATTTACGTCATACAGATACAAAAATCTATTTCTTATGCATAGCATTACACCACAAAATTGTGTAAGCATATATTTTATTCTCGGGTAAATCCCATGTACAGCAAATGTAATAAACTGCTTATTAATGTAATTACCTATTCCGTATTTTTGGTCGCATTTCGTTAAATATACATACAACAAATGAAAATGTTTCAAGTGTAAGTTGTATATTTTAATGACAATCTAAAAGATCAATCGCGCTTTCTTTGTGGTTTGCGTGTTTTGATATAAATTCGGATTAATGTAAAGCAGTGATAACTTTGCACTTCGTATGGAATTAAATTAATTCGTCCAACTCTTTTAATGTAAACCACCAATACCAAATTTGGGTTAATGAGTGGTTTCGGAGATGAAACATACGGATGGACAGATGAGAGGAATGCTTCTGCTATTACGCGATCCTTTATATATAAAGAACAAACAGCAATTGATGTAAAAGGAAATAACTTCTAAAAAATGTTGTATTGCAAGCTCTAATACATCGTGTTTAAAAGGGCAAGATTTCGATTCCGATGACTGCCATGAGGCACTTCATAAGTAACGTCAGCAGCTGTAGGGAAACCCCAGAATGCCGGAGCACTTTAAACCAGGCCACGACCGCATTCTTCAGCCGAATTTGGCTGTTAATGTGATCAACGTTACCCGCCTGAGACTAGCAATGCTATCAGGTGCTCGTTGAGTTCCTCCGTCACTCCGGATAAATGCTGGAATCAGTGCTTAAATACACCACGACCCATCCACTCCACTTACACATTAATTGGTCGCATTTATCATGCCACTGAGGGCTGTACAATTTAGTAGGCGGAAAGGCATTGTTAAACAATCCAAGAATTAATCAGTTCATATTCTTCTCAATTAACAACTCACAGTATCTCCATATTCGATGCTATACAACCAATAAATAAATCAATCAATTTCCTCTCTGATTATCCCCCCTATCCGATGTCACATGACCTACGTAGTTTAACAAGAACCGTTAAATAAAACAAGGAAGAAGCTAAAATAAGAAATGTAACGGGAACAGCCTGAGTTATTAACTGCCATATTTCTTTTTGTCGTCAGTGCCGACATGAAGACACGCGTCAATTCAGACATCAAGAGCTACTGTGGACGGTTCAGGCTTACACGTGGATGTTGACTGCGCCCCATGGCCTGTAACATATTTTCCACATCATCGAATGTGTTATACGAACATGGCTCCAATTATTTCTTTTATGTGGCGATAATGCAGGACTTTCAGCTTTTATGACAGTTAACCCGGATGACTCCGGTTCCAAATAAAGAAGCTATTACACGACCCGGAGCCCCCACTCAAGTAATTTATTATGTTACTGGTAGGATATCCGGCAGTAAAAGAGAAGTGGTAAGCAAACCTTTCAGCTGTTTGGTAAGAAACAGCTGGAAACTTTTAAAAAGCGAAGTCGGTAAGTTAAGTGGAATGAAAGTGAATCGAATATTCGTTATTTCAGGCTTCCGCCACCCTGCTGATGAGATTTGCGCTCTTTTGGGATAGGCCTATTACGCGGGGTCATGTGGTAATTATTTACCGACGTTTCGGGGCAACGTATTGGTCCCATCTTCAAGGGCCAAGAAGTCCAGTACTCTTCTTGGACTTCTTGACCCTTGAAGATGGGACCAATACGTTGTCCCGAAACGTCGGTAAAGGATTACCACTCAACGCTGCGTTATACCCCAGAAGAACGCAGATCTAATATTCGTTACTTATTCTGGAAACTGGTGGACAGAAACTAAAGCAGTATTTCAGGACTGACATCAGACTTTCGTGGCACCAGACGTTTCGGGATAAATTGTAATTAAAACATTTAACAAGAAACAATCGCCCTGTTCTTCTGTCTGGACACACTGAAAGGTTTTCCAGTCACTCTTACATATATTCAGCATACAGCAAAGTACGACAATAATACAAAACATACAGACACAAGAGTTAAAAATAATTAGTCACTCCACGGAATAACACACGCTTTTAGACACCTGCATTTATTTTGCAATTCTTTGTTTGCTTTAAATTTATTTATGGCACTCGCAGTTACAAATCAATCCTCATGTTTCCTTCCAACTATGCTAATCTCCAACGACACAAATAATTAATAAAAACGTGACGTAACGCAAAATAAAAGTATATTTTCGAAAAAGCCAATAAATAGACTAATACGGTGTTACATGCGTGAAAATGAAGAAGTAAAATTATTCTTGTTGATAATTAAATACAAAATCATCATGGCGTATGGAGAAGCGGCTACAACTCCACACATTTTTAAGCTCGGTGAGTTGTCACCTTCATATTTCAGACGCTTAGAAAACGACTTGGGCACGCCATGACTAGACGTTTCGGCGATCTAAAGAGTAGATAAAGGTAAATTTCACCCTAAGACAAGCCATGAAGGCCCAGAGGGGGAGCAGAGGTGGGTACAACTCTACTCTTTCTTTAACATCAGATCTAGATGGAGTGAATGGCCAATGCCACGATCCTGCCGCTTTATCCCTAGGAAAGAGAGCTGGTAACCATTTTACAGGAGGCTGGATGGGCCCCAGGGCCGGTCTGGATGGGTGCGGAAAAACTCGTCCCCATCGGAACTCAATCTCCAGACCGTTCAGCTAGTGGCTAGTCGCTATACTGTTTACGCTATCCCGACTAAAGTGGAGTGGTGTCGGAAATCTAATCCCGACAGTCATTCCTTTAGCCAGTGACTATACCAAATGAGACATCCAGGCTTCACTGATATTTCAGTCACATTCTTGAATGTTGTAATAATAATAATAATAATAATAATTGTTGTTATTATTATTTGGTATTATTGTTTGGTATTGTTATTATTATTTGGTATTATTATTAATAATATTATTATTATTATTTGGTTTCATCATTTTGTCCGATTTAAATTTAAGTTTTTGTAGACAGTGTTACGGGTATACTTGGAAACTGAATTAGACTTGGAATAATATTTAATGTAGTGTTTTAGTTTTAGTCATAAATATATCTTGTTAATTGTGTCATTATGTTGTTTTTTTTGTGTCTTCGTAATTATTTTGCGCTAGTTCTGTAATTGGCCATTGTGCTGTGAACTAGCACCCTAATGAATGGTAACTGAATTGAATTGTATTGAATTATCATCACACCTACATGTGACATTATTTTATATTAATATAATAAGTTTTTAGTAAATTATTTTAATATTCTTTTGTTTGTTTGTTTGTTTGTTTTTGTTGTCTGCTTCATTTGTGTCCTGTTCATTCTCCGTTGTTATTTGTGCTGTGCCGTTCCTGTAATTGGCCTTCTGGCTGTAGACTCGGCACATTAATAGACTTGAATTGAATTGTATTATTATTATTATTATTATTATTATTATTATTATTATTATTATTATTACATTCGATCAGCAGTATTCAAACTGTTTTCCGCCGAACCGCGGGTGACTCAACATTCATGGGTCCCGTAAGCACATTTACTTTATAATGAAACTACTAAATACAAGTTTTATATTTTAATTGAATTATTTTATTTTCCTCCCCAAATATTGTGCATAATCGGCGCTGATTTGTTTTTAATGTAAATAATAAAATAAAGTGATGTTTATAACTCTGCTTGAGTATTTCATTTATTTAAATAAAATTCTATTGTTCAAAAAGTTACATGCCATTTTCTTGCCAATTTTCTAGTCAACAGAGATTCCGTTAAAATACGGATTTAGTCACAAGGTTTACATTGATATTACGAGTTTAAAGACCGCTGGACTAGACGCAATGAGCCGCTTGTGATTTGTGATTAATCTTGAAATGGCGAGACTTAATTACATACTACACGGGTTCAACCAATAATAAGGGCGAGACCCTTACAAGATAAAATATAAATTACCAAAACATGTGGACAAACACCCACAACCTAGGGGAGGGTGCAACCAATGGTCACAGCGTACATGCAGAATTTGTAAAAATCTTTATTTTGGTCACCCCGGTGTGTTATTCTACATACAGTGATAATAAACACAGACACACCACAGTATAAATATATATATATATATATACATATCTTTTGCACACTACATCATTTACTCTAAGGTTGTGCCAATATACTACATGTTTCGGCTCGGCCGAGCAATCATCAGGTACATGTATAAATGTTAGAACTCAGATCCTTAACCATATAACATAAAATACCGTAAAATGGTATAAAAACATTTATACCATTTTACACCATTTTACGCTATTTTATGTTATACGGTTAAGGATCTGAGTTCTAACATTTATACATGTATCTGATGATGGCTTGGCCGAGCCGAAACAAGTAGTATATTGGCACAACCTTGGAGTAAATTACGTAGTGTGCAATATATATATATATATATATATATATATATACTGTGATGTGTCTGACTGTGTTTATTATTACTGAAATTCGTAAAGGTATTTGAAGTGCATTGGAAAAGTTGTGGCAATGCACGGTCCGTTAGCCTTACAGGTTTAATTATAATAGTGACGAAGATTCGAAGGAAGTGTAACAGTGCAAAAGTTGTTGTGTCAGCTTTTTGTTTGAGACAGCGGGACGCTTTTCTCGTAAAATTATACCGTCTGTCCATCCGTCCGTTCGGTTCGTGGTGCCACCAGTATCACGATTCAGCGAAGAGGCGGCAGTGATTGACAAGGCGACGTCTGCTTTCTACCAGTTCTGATGTAACTCATTCCGCGGTAACGACCTTGGCGCCGTGGACAGTTTTGCACAGGGCACCCTTCCCCTACAGTGAGCGAATTTTTGCCGGATGATACAAAATGAACGGTTTCTTCTGACTTTAAAAACTGCTGAACTGTGCAAATACACCATGGCATATCAGCTCAAAAGAAATCCAGTATGAAAAGAGTCTACGAGTACATTGACCCTTTAAAGACGAAAAGTGTGTGTTTTATATAAAGACTCAGTGCGTACCGTGTAGTAAACACACTTCTTTCTGTTATAAAAAAGAGTCTTTTAATGTTGTATAAGACAAAAGTCGCTGTTTGTTCTGAGATCTATCCAAACACCTAAACGCAATGTGAGTGGCACGTAGAATTTTTTAATTTTAAAACTGGTGGTGAGTAAAGTTACCACTAGGCTTTAAAAGGTTAAAATTTCTCGCTTCGTTCATTCATTTTATACCACACTCTCTAGAACCAATATGTCCTTTCCGATTAAGATCATGGCATATAACATACAAGCGACTTTTTTAAAATATTGTGCAGACAAAAAGAAAGCTTATTCTGCAAGTTGTGTTTGAGATATTACTACATTCTGTTTACATCTAAGAGGTGCACAGATCATACAATTTAAATATACAACCACACAATTTGCTTAGTTTCTTTCTTCATAAAAAGGAAAAAAGGTTGGGTTATGAGATAACTGTGCTGATGCGTGTGTAATTGTGCATGCCCACGAGTGCGCGCGTGGGTTGTGTTAGTTTCAACATTTTAACCAGTTTACCAGTTTTCACGGAACTGCCATTTAGAGGGAATCCAGAATTTTTTAATTTATTATGAACGATAACAACACCATGGCGTATACATATACTTATGAGGCGGAAACAACAATAGAGCTTTACTTTAGAACCAATAAGTGACATTCGGTAGTCACGTTTGGAAAAATTTGCAACTTTCGTTGATGTAATGCTTTTGTACAATGAAAAAAAATAATATGACAACTTCTTTAGCGTCCGTTTAATGATGATGACTAACGAACCACTGAGCTAGACATGTAAGAACTTGCACACAGATCGCAGCACAGGCTATTGATATGGTTAGGTTTGTTTAAGACATCATGATCTACTGAGTTACAATATGGATCTTTTCAAGACAGACAATTTTTCAGAGCTTATGATTCGGAATTTACGACAATCTCCATTGTTGTCACTAATTCGACTTCAAAATGTCGCTTTCAACAAAAAAAAAAGCTGACGTTAAAAATTGACAGTGCTGCCTCAAGCGCAGGCTAATGGAAGCTAATGTCTTTCATGCACTGTGCTTGGTCAATGTTGTGTGTCTCATTTAAACGTGGCAGGAAGCTGTTGTTCCTTATTTACACATTACATCTGATCCGTTGATCTCCGAAAGAAATTACCCAGCATCAAGGACAAGTAAGTATAATTTTTCATGTTTCACGCGGTGATGATGCAACACTTTGAAGCTATATCTGATACATGTACCGCGTAGTGAATCTGTACTAAAATAACACGTTCTTCACAAAAATAAAATATTGCTGTAAGCCAAGTAATCTATGCAGCAGGAAAGTGAGTTTTACAAGTTCCGCTTGGAACTCCTTGCAATAACCAGTACTCAGACTGGGGAACAAAACGTCATAGAAGTCGAGGAGTGTTTATCCAGACGTATGTTAATTAATCCACGCTTGACATAAGTCGAGCGTAATTGCGAATAGTTTCTGTGTTCATTTCGCGCTATGTCTGACGTGTGCTGGATGTGCCAGTCCTTGAACATCACTACAAATACAATGTACAAACGTATTTTGGTACGAGCCACAGGAATTTCTTAACTAAAGACGTTGTCTCCCCTCTCAGTTTGAGAACGCAGAAGCAATTTTGTGTGCATTTCCTCAGAAACCCATCAAAATCTCCCTCACTTAACTACCAAGACATCACAGTACAGAAGGTAGCAGCTAGTTGTCTTAACATCATTTATCATCTCTCGCCTACACTAAAACTTGACGGTCCACAAGGCACCTTGACTAATATCTGTATGCATATTCAACTTTACAGGCTTCAAAATTTTGAGTTTAATAAATGAATTCATATCTAAGCCAAAAAGTCAGACTAGCTGTCTTAAGTAATAATGACTATACGAAGTTGATATGCGTAGAAAATGAACTGATGAGACGGAATTAGAATTTTACGTTTTTTGCTGACGAGATATAAATTGGCAACGACGTCAGTAACGAGGAAGGAGATCTGATTTATAAAAAAAAAAAACACACGAACACTGTAATCTAGATCAGTTTTTTACTGCGATCTTCAGATTTCAACCGACAAAGAGGTGCTGCAATTTATAAAGATAAAACAATATGTAAGTTACACCATCGGTTAGCATATTACATTTTATTCCCGCCAGGGAGATTGATGATCGTGTTTCTTTGTTATATTCTATCGTTTCAGTTATCAATACAACGGTGCTCTGTTGTGGTGATCTCTGCCCCGCGAATCCAGCACTGCTCTCACACTGCAAATGTCAGAAGTGAAAGCTGGTGTGAAAAATTAGTTCAAGTGCTTCAGTGTTTATAATACAAACATTATTTTAAATGCCCTACAAGGTAAGGATAGTTCAGAATACGAACGGGTCAAAGGTGAAAGGTGAAGCAGTGGGGTTTTGCGTAAAGTAGAACCAAGGTACACTGCTACATGCATGCTCAAATGTTGAAAGAGGAAAAATTTCGCTTCTGTTTCGAGTTTAGGGTCCTTTAGCGTGAAAGATTGCAAGCTCAAAAGGCTGTGGTTTGAACCTAGAGAACACGTTGCACTCGCACTGGCGCTTAGGGGGACACGGGTTCGTATCTCAGAAATTAAGTGGTGTTCGACAGGAGGAAATTCTACATACTGCCATGAAGATGGTAAAGTGGAATTCAAGTAGTTAGAAAACAACTGCGTTTGTCGGCATGTGTAAATATTCATTCATTATTTACATTCACTTCCACACATAAAATACACTTCACACGTAAAATATGCAAGAGAAACACCGAAGCTCGTTGCAATTTGAACCATCCAATTCGCAAATGTACTTTTAAAATAATTCAGATGAAGTAACAACAATCTATCAAGTTTGAAGATATTTTACATGCATTTACGAAGTCTTTATCTGAAAGAGTTATGCAGGGTGAATGAGAAATACACGGCCAAACCTACACATAATAAATCTACACCACAATGCACGAAAAATATATGTTAAGAACACGGGCCTTCTGAAGCTTGGTTTCCGTGCTAAGGCCTCCTGAAGATTTCGGAAAATGCTCAAAGTGTCTACCTTGAGCCTGAACACAGGACATTGCACAGTGATTGCCTCAGTGGCTGAAAAATTGCCCTTGTCGGTTGAAATCATGTCAAATCCATTCCGCATTCGTTGCTGCAAGTCCTGCACGTCATTGATTTCTCTACCATACACAGGAGACCTTAGATGACTCCAGAGATAAAAATCTATGAGATTTAAATCAGTGGAACGAGCAGGCCATGCTGTTGGTCCACCTTGTCCTAACTACTGCTCCCGAAACACGTTGTTGAAGAGTTCCCGCACTGCAAAAAGAAAATGTTGTGGAGCACCATCATGCATGAACCATAAATGAATCCTCATCTGCAGATCCACATCCTGCAACAGCTCTGGAAGTACGTTTCGTAGGACCTCGTAGCAAACAGCCCCAGTCAGCCGTGCTGGAAGAAAGTACAGCCCCAGAAGGCTGGTTCGTGCAATGCCTGTCCACACATTTAGAGAAAATTGTCGCAAGTGCCTGGAGTGGAAGGTTCCATACGGATTTTCATTTGCCCCCCTACATGGTGATAAGGAAACTGATTATTCCATCCCTTGAAAATCCTGCGTTTTCGGTAAATAAAATGAAAGGTGGAAACCCAAGATTATCAACGCACTCTCTAAGAAACCTCTGCAAAATGTTCTTCTTTAATCGTCAGGAGGCCGTAAGTCAGAAAACATGCTTCAGAAGGCCTCTAATTCATATAACAGTTTCTTCTTGTATTGTGTAAGTTCACCTTCCGTAGGTTTGGCCCTGCATTTTTCGTTAACACTGTATAGGCTACCAACTTCAATGGAATTAACGCGATTGAAATTGATAAATCATAAATAAAATATGGTGAAATATGTACAAGTCCAAATTTCACATCAGACTTAATTACACGTTCATAAAACTCTCCTGAATCGGAGAGTTGTCTTATATAACAGTTCCACAGTAGCCCCGTCACTAAGCTCCTATCAACGCACGTATCAACTCTACCAATCCCTTCAACTTCATAACTAACATCTACTACAAGACCTGTAATTGGCCAAGATTCGCCTTCAGTATTGAAAGCCAAACAATGACGGCAACTGGCAAGAGTTCTGAAAAACTTCAACATTCGAAAAAGAACCGGCCTCATACAGAAACTGCACTTAATCGGGTAAAGAGAAGTAGGCTATATGCGAGCTACATTATTGCCTAACAGCAATAATGGTGGCAACAAGTGCACTGCATACATAAGTAACACAGACGTCAGGTGAAGATGCAGTTCGTTTCTTGTAGTAACCGAACTGAATTTTGCCACGAAGGGGACGACACGCTTAATAGACTAGGGGATACAGCATCGGGGTTTGGTTCATGATGGACAGAGACTTCCTTCTACGTCACCACGTCAAAACTGACTCTGTGCCACACCCAGCCTCCTCTCAGTGAGTACTAGAAACCACTGCCGTGGGGACAGAGGGGCCGGAGTTTGGCCCTGACCAATATCCTCCCTGTGCCTGTCGCGTTAAGAATTCGTGGAGCCATACTTCATACGTCTTCGTTGCTTCTTAATTAAGCACAGGAGGAACTTCAGCATTCCAGTGCCCGCGCGGTCTAAGGCGTGGATCTGCGCCCGAGCGCTTGCTGGGATCGTGGGTTCGAATCCCACCGGAGGCATGGATGTTTTATCTCTTGTGAGAGTTTGCGTTGTCAGGTAGAGGTCTCTGCGACGGGTTGATCCCTCGTCCAGAGGAGTTCTGCCGACTGTGACGTGTGCTTGAGTGTGATCAAGTGTAAATAAACAACCTCGACGCCTACTGTGGGTAGGCAGAAGAGGTAAGGACTACGGAAAGAAACAAGAAACTTTAGCTTTAATACACGATGTGTCATACATGAAATAATGATACATCAGAATAGGTCACAATTAAATAAAAACGTCTGCGCGTGGAGAAAACGTATTCCCACAGTATGATGTCAATTCTGTAGGTAACATCCAAACACGGTATCATACGTGTCCGTTGGGTACAAAATTTCGGACATCATTCTGCATATATATAGCACAGAGCCTAAATAACATTATTATGTCATTATTTAAACTAGTACCACGTAAAGCCCAAGTTAGTTTAAAATGAAGCGGTCTCTTTTTATTTAGAATACAATTATCAATAAATATAACAATATTTTGCCCCTCTAATTCTTCATAAACAGTTTGAGAATACTTGGAAATCAGGGACGCTCTAAAAGCGTAACATTGTATTAAAGTTCCAACTGCATAATTCACACACCTACAAAAAGCATTATGAATTTTCCGTCTGCCTGTTAGTCTGTCCAGCTGACAAACTCTGTCTGTCCCCATACCAAACTAAATTAATTAATACAACCACTTATTTTAAAGCAATACGTTCACAAATATCCCATCAAACTTTACGGATAATAAATTGCGTTGGCATACACACTCTATACATTCCGAAGGCAGGGCTCCGTGAAAATTCTAATGACATCAAATTCTTATTTAACAAAAAATAAAACGTTCTTGACTTTCGAAGACGTATACGCAGATGTACCTCATGTAAACTATCAGTATGTTTACAATACCAATGTTCCTGTGCAGAAAGGCATTACATTAATAATTTTCTTACTTAGTACATACCAAACGACACATAGGAATATAAAAGCAATACCCAGTTTTATCTCGTAACTGCAAATCAGAATCATTCTCACAAAAGTTGGAAGGCCTTGGAAAACCCTAAAATATGAATCTTGAAAGCGCTGCCCCTTTCTAAGCCTGATAAACAGGGACTGACACTACAGAAGCCCCAGGTTTCACTTGACTCAAGTTATGCCTACATCATCCTATAGTTTTACTTGCCGCTAATCAATGAATAAGGAAGACACAATGCATAACAATCGAACGTGGGCGAAACTAAATCTAGAGTACTGGATGAAAGGGATGGTCTGTCGTGGTTCACTCGCTAAAAGCCCTCGCTTGTAGGCGTACTATGGGTTTGCTGTCTAGTCCAAGTGACCGGTACGCAAGAGGACAGTCTTGTAATGAATTGGATCGATGGATGGCTGGCCATTCAGACGTCGGAGTTCCAAGATAACCAAGTGTCACGGACAAACCCTTTTCAATCTCAGAACACGTCTCTTCGACGACGAAAGAAACTGCGTAGGTAAGCAGAGCGTCTCCACAATATTTGCTGTGTGCGGTGATAAATTTGAAAAATCCTATCAAAATAATAAACTTTGTTAGAAGAATACGAGAGGTCACTATCCGTCTTGTGGAATATGACGTCATGTAGTTTGCTCCGTTGCTGTCAAACCACGCGGCGTCAAATCCCTCAAGACATCGACATTCTTATACATGCCAGGCTGTCTTTTTTAACAAGGCCTAATGTAGGATTACGTACAGAGTTATTGTAACACGGTAGGCATGCAGCAGAGAGCAAATCGAGCATCGATATGCACGTAGAAGGAAATCGGTAGGAGTGACCATGGTGTGTTTTAACAAGCCACATACTCCACGGGAAAATTCGAGGAAACCTTAACTTACCCAAAATGGTTGGCGTCAGATCGAGGGTCGACCCCGAGTACATTACTAATATGGGTCAGGAGGGACTGAACTGATTTGGCTCAGTGACCAGTGACGGGCACTTGTGTGCACGGTAGTGAAATTCTCAGTCACAAAAGCGGCGAACTTCTTGACCACCTCTTCAAGTACTACCTCCTAAAGGGGCAGGTAACTCCACGGAGTTACGCGTTACTAATACAAAGCAACTTCGATATATCTCCACACTGGTGTTCAGTTTTAACACCACAGAGAACGCTCCGTTCATCCGCATCTCGATAAACCGACTCTCTATCAACGATCCTCCAAAGAAATTACTGGACAGCGATAACGAATTGTGTGCAAAAACCTTAATTAATCATTTAGGTAACACAGCATACTGAATTTTTGTGGGGACCATTAACGCAACCTACAGAACTACATTTACAGACCGCCCAAACTTAGGCTAGGCTACATACACAAACAGGTCAGTCTTTGCTAAGTGGCAAAGTTTCCAACATATTCCTCGGCTTTAATTGCCTTTTTAGGACTTATTTACGTATTTTATGTCGAAATTATACTATATACATATTGTTTCACGCTAAAATGTTCCCGAGATTCGGTTAAGACCTGTCTTCTAACTTGATATCGATACGCCTGGCTACAGATATAGAGGCTACCCCGCAAGACCGTCTTATCGGCTTTTCTGACCGACCTTTCTCCCAGTGGCTAACTGGATGACCCATCTTAGGATGGTCATTGTTTACTTCCGCGTCTTCGAGTGCGAATACTGGGAAGTGGACATGCGCATACACTTGCTGAGATTCAAGTAGGCCCATGTAGTCTTCACAGACTGTACGAGTAGCTAACAATGTTCAACGCCTATAAATACTGCAGCACATTCAACATTTCGTAGCAAAGCCTTCTTATGCCCAATCTGAATTACACAGCTCAGAAGGACTGACAGATATAAAGCGTTGTTGTGATTTGTTGAATACCAACTGTGTATTATTAATGTCTCAATCTCCATTATGTTCATTGTTCCCTTTGTAAAAGTGGCCACAGAGATACTGTTTGGCCAAACGTTTCAAAAGGAATGAAATGTATGCGATTAAGGATCCATTGTGATGCCCGACACAGTAGTTATGAATGGTCGACGGCAAATTCGGATACAAACCTTGCATCTTCCTCAAGTTTCAGAAATACAGTTCTCAGGGCATACAGCTGGGACACGACTGGAAATCTGCTTCGTGTCAGAATCACTGAATGCTTCGTCCAACATATATAGACTAACTACTTTATGGCCGATCCCCGGCGCCGTGCGGTCGAAGGCATAGGTCTGAAACCGCTTGACTGCTGCGATTGAGAGTTCGAATCCCGCTCAGGGCATGGATGTTTGTCTCTTATGTCTGTTCTGTTTTGCGAAGGTATCGGCCTCCGCGACAAGCCGATCACTCGTCCAGAGGCGTCCTACCGTGTGTGTGTGTGTGTATATATGTGTGTGTATGTGTGTGTGCGCGCGTGCGTGCGTGTATGTGTGTGTATGTGTGTGTATATGTGTGTGTGCGTGTGCGTGTGTATATGTGTGTATGTGTGTGTATATGTGTGTGCATATGTGTATATGTGTGTGTGCGCGTGCGTGCGTGCGTGTATGTGTGTGTGCGTGCGTGCTTGTGTATGTGTGTGTCTATGTGTGTGTATGTGTGTGTATATGTGTGCGTGTATATATGTGTGTGTGCGCGTGCGTGCGTGTATATGTGTGTGTATGTGTATGCGTGTGTGTATATATGTGTGCGTGCGTGCGTGTATGTGTATGTGTGTGTATGTGTGTGTATATGTGTATGTGCGTGCGTGTGTGTGTGCGTGCGCGCGCGCGCGCGTGCGTGTGTGTGTGTGCGCGCGTATGCGTGTGATCTAGAAACCTTCAAAAAAGGAGGCGGCCTAGGCCCGAGTTGGCTGTTGCGCCACAGGAGTAACTATTTTATATTTCATAACTTCTTCCATAGATGCAAAAGACCTATACAAAAGCGCGAGTCACTGAACTGAAATAAATACCCTGAACCTAATTTATTAACTAACTAACTAACTAACTAACTAACTAACTAACTCCATGGAGCAGAGGCCTTCTTGAGAAGCTAACAGTTTATCAGCTAGTCAAGAAATTCCCCGCATTTTATGGAACCCGAAGGTTCATTACCGCATTCACAAGAGCCCGCCACCTGTCCCTATCCTGAGCCAGCTCAATCCAGTTCATGTCCTCCCATCCCACTTCCCGAATATCCATCTTAATATTATCCTCCCATCTACGCCTGGGTCTCCCAAGTGGTCGCCTTCCCTCGGGTCTCCCCACCAAAATCCGGTATGCACCTCTCTCCTCCCCCATACGTGCCACATGCCCCGCCCATCTCAGTCTTCTCGATTTGATTACCCGAATAATATTTGGTGATGAGTACAGGTCATTAAGTTCCTCGTTATGTAGTCTTCTCCAATCCCCTGTCGCCTCGTCCCTCTTAGGCCCAAATATCCTCCTCAGCACCCTATTCTCGAACACCCTCAGTCTTTGTTCCTCCCTCAGTGTGAGAGACCAAGTTTCGCATCCATACAGAACAACAGGTAAAATTATAGTTCTGTATACCCTAATCTTTGTGTTTTTGGATAGCAACCTGGAAGACAAAAGATTCTGCACCGAATGATAGCAAGCATTCCCCGACTTCAATCTGCTCTTAATTTCTTCATGAATGGAGTTTCGATTCGTTAGGGTTGCTCCCAAATATTTGAATTCTTCCACCCTTTCAAAGGATTTATTATCTATATTTATGTTGCGATTGTGTCCTGCATTCTGATTTCGAGACATGACCATGTACTTAGTTTTCTCAGCATTTACTTCTAGACCAATCTCCTTACTAGCAATAATTAAATCTTCTGCATTTTTCTTTATGCTATGTACGCTTCCGCCCAATATATTAACATCATCAGCATAAACCAGAAGCTGATGTGTACCATTCAATTTCAAGCCCTCCTGGTTTGCCTGAACCCTCCTAATGGCATATTCTAAAGCAAAGTTGAAAAGCAATGGCGACAGAGCATCTCCTTGTTTCGAGCCATTCTTAATAGGGAACGTGTCAGACAGATGTTTGCCTACCCGAACTCTGCTATATGTTTCACTTAGGCACATTTTTATTAACCTTACTAGTTTCATGGGGATACCGAACTCAATGAGAATATTATACAAGACCTCCCTCCTAACTGAATCATAGGCTTTCTTGAAGTCTATAAATAGCTGATGCACTGCCTCATTGTATTCCCATTTTTTCTCAAGTATTTGACGAATGCTGAATATATGATCAGTGGTTGACCTGTTACGTCGAAATCCACACTGATGATCCCCAATAATTTCCTCTGCATATGGAGCTAACCTTGACAAAAGGATGTTGGATAGAATTTTGTACGTAGTCGACAAAAGTGATATGCCTCGATAGTTATTGCAATCTGTCTTATCACCCTTCTTATAAATAGGCACAATGACCGACTCCTTCCATTCCTCAGGCAATTCCTCCTTATTCCAAATAGAAATAATAAGTTTATGGATTTCAGACCGAATAATCCTACCCCCTGCTTTAATCAATTCTGCTGGAATCTGATCAATACCTGGTGATTTGTGGCTTTTTAGTTTTCCAATAGCCATCTCAACCTCAAAGGCACTGGGCTCAGGCACTAGTGGCTCTGCTGTGTGTACTTCAGTCTGCCTAACATCGTTAACCCCGTGTATATTCAACAGCTGGGAGAAATGATTCCTCCACCTAGTCAAAATACTGTGGGAGTCTGCAACCAGGTCACCCTTCTCATCCTTTACTACGTTACTTCTAGGCTGGTACCCCCTCTTAAACTCATTGATACCCCTATACAAGTCTCTTATATTCTTCTTCTTACTGTTTGTTTCAATTTCATTAATTTTAGCTTTCAGATATTCCTTCTTTTTGTGCCTGAAATGTCTACTAGCTTCACGTCTTACGTTGTGCAGATTATCTCCATTATTTTGGTTTGGATTCTGTAACCACTGAATTTTAGCCTGCTTCCTTTTATCTAAAAATTCTGCACATTCTGCATCAAACCATGGTTTATGCTGCTTCCGTTCGTGTAGACCTAGACTCTCTTGAGCCGAGATTTTGATATTCTCTTTAATGTTTTCCCAAGCCCTATTCATGTCCTCACTAACATTTAAGCTTTCCAGAGCTGCAAACCTGTTTGAGATCTTAAGCTGATACTGTTTCCTAGCCTCTAGTTCACTTAGCTTCTTGAGATTAAATCTCTCTACATCAAACTTCTGTGCTGCTTGTTTACTTACTGCCAGTCTTTCCCTAACTTTCGCAACCACCAGATAGTGATCAGTATCACAGTCAGCTCCCCTGAAAGATCGCACATCGAGTATACTGGAATGCCGTCTCCTATCTATCAATATGTGATCGATCTGATTGTGAGTCTTCCCATCAGGAGAGGTCCAGGTGTATTTATGAATATTTCGGTGCGGAAACATAGTGCTCTTAACAACTAGATTCTTTGATGTGGCAAAGTTTACTACTCTAACACCATTATCGTTGCTATCCTGATGTAAACTCTCATTCCCAATAGTCCTAATTTATTAACAAAGAACGAAAAGTATATTTGTCCTGTGCTTGATTAGGCATCAGGCCACAAACGTATGGCGAAGTGAAGATTCGGCTCCATGCATCAGCCTCGTCATAAAATGCAGACAAGTGGTCAGCTTCACGCCTCGGCCTATGAAATTATCGGTGGTGTCCACTGGCTATAACACCGGGTGAACCACAGATACCGTGTGGTCGCAACAAAACATATCTGGGAGTAGGGTGTGGATTCGATTATTTTCACTGAGAATTCGGGACAAGTGGCATTTTATTTGTAGAAAAGGCAATATAATTTCGGGTTCCATAAAATATGGGTACTTTCTTGACTAGTTTAGCAACTATTACCTTCTCAATGAGCACTCTTCTCCAAAGAGACTTTTACTTTGCTTATTGGTGTGTAATTCTTTTACAAACGAAACACGCTTTACTTCATTTGTATTTCACAAACCGAAAAGAACCCAATTTGACCAGTCTATGTTCAGCTAAGGGCAACGTCGTTCCTCCACATTCCTCCTACACGCTATAGTTTCCTACACAGACACCGCATTTAAAGACGTTTTGCGCGTGAAAGTGGAAAACCCAAGCTTCTAGAAGTTTCAATCGCTTTTAACTCTTTTATGAGAGTCTTTACAAAAAAATAACAGCTTAAGGTAGTTTCTTTGCCCGCATTCCACTCGTTGTAATTTATACTGGCAAAGTGTGAGATAGCTGCTCTCCAATACGTCTGCATCGCCTTCTCATACCATGTCCATTTTGTATGTTTCTTTTGTCTGTTCTTGTAAAAGTACTTTGATATCTTCTGCACGGCTGTAACAACGACTGAAAGGACACGTTACTCAAATAGATGGCTGTTGTTTTGTGGATAACACTTTCCCTTGCTGGAGCTATCAGTACGGTTTTTATGGTGCCGCTCACACAAGTATCTCTTACGTATACATCAGCTGAAAAATGTATCATCTTTCTTTTTTCCGTTGGTTAGAATTTTCTCTGTGACCCTCACTGAGTTACATTATAATTTGCACAATATCTCATTACTCTACCAAACGTACCGACACCTGTGCCGTGACTCAGGTGTTAGTCTCCGGCATCTCACCGCGGAGGCCAGGGTTCAAGCCCGGGCAGAATTTGTCGTGGGCAATGTGGCAATGCAGCAGGTTTTTCTCCGAGCACTTGGGAACTTCCACCTGTCAGTACAATGCCAACAATGCTACTTAATATCCATTCAATCATCGCCGACGCTACGTAAAACTCATTAATAGACTGCACCTTTAACCTTTTAAAGCCTAGCGGTAACTTTACATACGACCAGGTTTAACATTAAAAAATTCTACGTGGTGCCCACATCGCGTTTATATGTTTTGTACGGATCTCAGAACAAACAACAACTTTTGCCTTATAAAACACTGAGAGACTGGTTTTTATAATCGAAGCGGAGAGTGTTTACAACGCGGTATGCACTGAGTCCTTATATAAAACAGATAGGCTTCGTCTTTAAAGGGATAAATAAGGCACTTAAAAACTACAACGTCACTCACCCGTTAGATCTATACATTTACATTATAATAACAGGGACACAAACAAGAACTTCGTTAAGACTCAGACGGCCGGAAAAATATATAATTACCTTCATTTCTTGACGCTTCCGGATTTCCGAAATATCATCACATTTCTCACAAGGTTTCCAGGTTTCGCCCTTTTGTCCTTCTGATAAAAAGACTAGCTTTGAATACGACAATGAGTCAGAAGAATTTATGGAAAGACACTGACGGATAAAACCAAAGTATTCGGGGAAACCCCTGTCCCAGTGCTACTCTGTCCACCACGAATCACAGACCGACTGGTCCGGGCTCGAATCCGACTCGCCGCGATAAGAGGTTGGCGACTAACCGCCTGCGGCACGGTACGGTCTTTGAAGATCCGAAAAAGGAAAATCAAGTACTTTCGTTCTCAATGCTGGCTACTCGGGAATAGCGTTGCTTTTTTTGAAGGTTCCCAGGCTTCGGCCAGTTGTCCTTGTGACAAGAGCAGTTTCATGGCGAAGATAAGCGTGAAACAATGGTCTAATGATACTGACAGGGAAAACATAATTACTGCGAGGGCACATCCCACTCACATTTTTCCCACCACAAACCTCACTTCTCAATTATACATTAAAGTCTAGTTCCTATTTTGTAAAAGAACTCCCCCTTCATGATGATAAATCAGTTTATGTTATTCACGAAAATAATTTGTCTTTGTTCTGTCAATCATATCATACTTATAAACACATGGTGTGTGTATGCAAAATTTAGAATTTCGTAATTTCACATCAGGTGCAATACACAGTTATCACTAGGATTTAAACCTTTAAATAAACACAGATATCACCAATCATAATGCACTGCACGTTGCTTTTCCAGCAACGCTATAAAGCTGCGATGTTGGCAGACAAAGACAGGCCAATGGGCTAGCTAATTTAACTGGGGGAACAGAAGTAAGTCCAATGGTTCTTCCATCTCCAGATCCTCCTCAAGCTATTTTGGTCCCCATCCAGCCGTCTGGCCATTTCATTCGCAGCAAGGTTGGTAGAAACTGTACATGTCGTTGTACACTTGCAGGAATGCTATTCCATTCTTCCGGGCGGAGTCGTGCGTATGGAAGATTCCATTTCTTCAAACGATGACCAAAGAGGTGAGCCAAGCAAGTACGTTGCTTGGCTTCATGGAAAGTAAATCATCTGGTAACCGACATACTGCACTTTCAAGTGAAGTCCGGTTACAATGTGATGGCAGGGCCGTGCCATGGCTCAGGCGGTTAGCCGCCGGCCTCCCACCGCGGAGGCCTGGGTTCGATTCCGGGTCAGTCCATGTGGGATTTGTGGTGGACAAAGTGGCACTGGGACAGGTTTTTCCCCGAGTTCTTCGGTTTTCCCCTGTCAATTTTATTCCACCGGTGCTCCATTATTAGGAAAAGGACAAAAAATAATCATCAGCTTCATCATAGGGTTGCACAATAAGCCTCATGGCTGCAGTGCGTCCGTAGCGTCTGCTGTGGGGCCCTTAACCATTTAAAAAAAAAAGTGATGGCACAAGTCTGTGCGAAGGACAAGACAGTGCACTAGCTGCATCGTGAGAACTATCTCCACCAAACTATTGCTCCATTTACCCTTCCCACGTCTGAAGATGCCACGACGTGTGTTACCACGTGTTAACCTTCGCTAGTGACATGTACTTGAGGCTGGTTAGACTAAACTAGACGAGGCTTAAAGAGAATATAATATTGGATAAAAAGTGGGAAGCGATGAGCCATTACTACTAACATTCACGTGACTTCTCTCCTTGGTCTTGTTATAGTAACAGCCTGTCTGATTCCTACAGTGTATAATGACGCATTGTTTCTAGTCGCATGCAAATGCTACAAACCATGATAAGTTACACGAGGAAACTCTACGTGAAGCCTATTAGCAAACAAACAGACAACACGCGTAAAATTTAGATACAGTTCACGAAAACGCGACACTTCGGACAGTGCTCATATTTCCGAACTTCCAGCACAGCTCTATAAGGATTGGATCTGTGTCTATCATTCGGTGTAAATGGACGACATGGCACCCAGTAATCGATAGAACGGCCCTTCTAAATTAGGGAACTATCCAGTCCCTGACACATGATAACACGTGAGCCAGGTTCCGAAAAGCAGTCTTTACAAAACTCAAGGCGACAACTTCCAAAATAAGTCACCTTTATAGTAAAAGGCAAAGGCAGAAAAGGAAAAGGTCACCCTAAACGGACCATGATGGCCCAGACAGAAGTAGAGGTATAGATCTACTCTTTCTTTAACCTTGGCGCTAGATGGGTGTATGTGGTTAGAGCCACGCCCCATCCGCTTTACCCCAGGGAAAGAGACCTACTACCCCATTGTACAGTAGGCTGGGTGGTCCCCAGGGCCGGTCTGGAAGGGTGCGGAAAATTTCAATCCCACCGGGATTCCATCCCCGGACCGTCTAGCCGGCAGCTAGTCGCTATACCGACAACATTATCCCGGTGGCATTCCATAAAATGAACTGTTTTGATTTAAGTATTTCAGTAAGCTTCTTCTTTCAACAGGGCTACATTTATGTAGTTTTTCAACTACAGAATCCTCTCCACCCTCAGCAAGACAGCGTCTCACTAATATCCCTGAGAGATTGATACCGGAAAAGCAGCTGGTTTTAAGGAGTTTATCAGGGCGACCCGATCACCGTCTATTATTTACCTGTAGCCTCTGCAATAAAAACATGTGGCCAGCCGGTAGCCGAAATGTCAGCCCATTATACCAGTCACACGGAGCAGGGCATTAATCTTGCTCTGCAGGCACACTGCTACAGCTCAACGTTAAGGCAAAGCGGCAAGAAACTGGTCATAAAATATCAGAGATCGTAGCCTGGGTGAGGTACAGGTGAATATATGCCCATAAATGAGTATTTTTATTTTCATTGTAACTCCAAATTGAATTAAAACGCTCGTAATTTTCAGACCCTTAAAGTATTCGATTACAATGAAGTGAAAAATAATATCCCCCCCAAAAAATCTGGTATATTTAACGTGAGAAAATAAACGTATGTGCGTATGTATGCTTGAAAGGATGTACGTATGCACGTATAATGCGCGTATGCATGTATGTATGCATGTATGTATGTATGTATGTATGTATGTATGTATGTATGTATGTATGTNATGCATACATACATACATACATACATACATACATACATACATACATACATACATACACACACACACATACACACATACACACACACACACACACACACACACACACACACACACATACATACATTTCGTGGATCCATAATTTTGTCACAAGAAAACAGGATGTGGAATAAGCAATAAACATACAAAAACATACAAAAATATACATGGCAAAGTACTTTAAACATTTTATGTGCAGTCTTAGAGGTCATTATTATAGTTTACCAGTACACATAAGAAATTCATCTACACAGTAAAAGGAGTGTGCATTTAAGTATCTTCTTAGTGCTACTTTAAATTCTGCCTTTCAATTCTTAACATTTGTGACACTGTATGGTAAACTGTTGAAAATTCTGATGCTAGAACAGAAGGCACTTTTCTGAAAGCGTGATAGGTTGGCAATTGGTCTATGAAGATGGTGCTTACTCCTTGTGTTAATACTGTGTACTGATGGATTTTTTTGAAAATCTTCTTGATTATCAACAACGAAGTTCATTAATGAATATATATATATTGGCATGGAACAGGCAAAATCTCTAGTTTTATTACAGCACATGGCAAAATACTTGCGCAGAAAAAGATGAATGACGCAGTCCAGTTGGTAAATCTCTACTTCATACCAGGGTGGTCCTGGGTTCAAATCTCAAAAAAGAAACCGATTACCCTGACCGGGAATTTTACTGGTTTTCTTCAGTCTTTCCGACCAAGCCTCTCTAAAATTACGTCACGGCTTCTTCTTTCCATATGCACAAAATCCTTTGTTCAGTAATCGTATCACACGACGTTATATAATCTGGGCCACTGGAAACGTCCTCGAAAGACAAACAGGCCTCTACAGCATAAAAAGCAAATAACGCAAAGAGCACTGATTCATAATGGCAGTGAATGAATACGACAGAGTGTCTACGGTATTAGAAACGACTGTGTTTTTGGCTCAAAATTCCAAATTGTACCAAATCCTGGCTAATGCCCATTACCAGCCACGTAAGCTACATCACATTCCTGCTAGTGCGTAACGTAACACCACTCCGAATTTCCATTCCTAGCAGCAAGTAACTCCTTGCGACAGTCCTGCTTCAGAAAGTAACAGCTGCTCGGCTGAAAATAAATTCTCAGCCTTTTACGTAACCCAAAGCCTATTTCCTCGTTCAAAAGATTCCGTCATTGGTTCTTATCAACAAGCCATATCAATTCACTCCACAACCTCTTACCCCGTTGCTTTAAGATCCGCTTTAATAGCTTCCTATTCAACACTCCTTTCACACATTCTACATGATCTACCACCTCCACTGCCTGATTTTATCAACAGAAACTCACGTGGACGAAATGAAAATAAGTGTTCTGAAACTAGGAATTCGCATGTTGGAATTGAGACCCTTAACCTATGGCAAAACGTATATAAAGAACAAAAAAAAAGGGTACAGATCATTGCTACAAAGTAAAATACAGGGCTACCTTTCAAGCTGCAAATATACTGAAATTCTCCTCTCCGAGAAGGCATTCATCGCCAGGTTCGATAAAATTTATACATCTCTCTCTCTCTCCCCTCCCAGGATTTCAGGTTTCCGCTGCGGTGTAGTTCTCTTCTGGAATGTTGGGCGAAGATGGCTGGCAGTGCGTTACCGGCCTTTCGGTACAACATGTGTGTTCCAAATTAAACGGTCAAGCAGTGCAGGAAAGTAATTCTTGGACGGTTTGACCCTTGAAGTTGGGACCCATATCATTGTCCGAAACGTCGGTAACGAACTACCAATCTACGTCGCACAACGCACAAGAACAGCGAAGACCTCAACAACAATAGAATTTCGTTATGAGGATGAAATAAATGGGGCAACTAGGCTATCTTGGCTGAGGAAATGACGAATGCATACAAAAATTTTGATCGGCAAGCACAGAAAGTAGACAGTTTATTTGGAGACTTGGCCAATCATGAAAACATGATATTGAGATGGATCTTGGAGCAAAAGGGTGAGACGACGTGGCACGGATAGAGATGCCTCGGAATAGGTGTCATATCAGGCTTTTATAACTAGGTTATGGAATTTTGGTTTCCATGAAAGAGCTGAATTTCTTGGTCAGATGAGTAACTATCAAATTTTGGAGGGCTATCTTGTACCACTATGAAGAGCCATGGAACAGAGTTCTTCTCAGGAACTTCAGCTCCACTAGACACACCAATCCCTTCTCTTTATTTATGACATCCTCCGTATCTGAACCTATGTAATGTAGACGGACGGACTACTGGTAAATGATGAACCGCAAACGATTTTTGTGACTTACTGACTCAGAATTTATTAGCAGGGACTATCGAAAACCACAATAAACTTCAGTCAGGATAGTCTCTGTCAAGACAGTGTGTCTAGTCTCATTTAGCAAAGGGCTACGGCCGTTATTCTGGGCTGGTTCGCGGGCCATACGTGTAGTAAAAATCACAGTAAATGGTATACATAACCGTCTAAATTACTGTGTAATCTTTGTAGTATATAGTTTCTAAATGTGGCAGCGGGCCGATAACACAAGCTGGCTGGCCGTGGGTTGAACATCCAAGCTCTACAACGTTACCGCTTCAGAAACCTGCTCAATTCGGCGCCTTGTACGGATCGCGGTCTATTAGCGTGTTCAAAGAACCCGCCAACGGTCAGTATCCTGGGACAAACGACTCCGATCACCCGGTCTATTTCCTTAAAGCGGGTTTTAATATTTTTACGTTAACGCGATTTTTCAAATAGACATATATTTTGAGTGTACTTCAGTCTTTTATGTGTTGTACTTTTTGCTGTCCTTTCCTGTACATAATCAACTTCAAACGTGTTTAATGCTCAAATGGAAACATACAAGGTTGGTAAATATTTAACGTTCTAAGTAATCAACAAATAAAATTACAACAGGGCCCATAAATGACAAACAAAACAAACAACATACTTTTTACATGCGCTCCTCGTTCCGGTTTTACACTACATCATAAGCAATCTATAATAATCCTTGTTTAGTTAATCCATTTTTTATTGTTTTTCTACCAGCTAGAAACAGGAATATACGATTAAAAGGCTGAAACGCGATTTGTTTCTATTACCACTAATTCCATTTTAAATCCGCTTTACGTGGCGAATTTTGTTTTTAATTCGTACTGCTGCCAGCCATTTCATTCTGAACTGTGCTAGGAATTGAAAATATGCTCTACACTGCGCGTGTATCATCAGTGCCCCCCTCCCCAACCCTTCTTCCTTCTCGTAGTCGGTACGGTGAGTAGGCTACGGGCTGGACAACCGAGAGGAAACGTGGTTCGATTTCTGGCAGGGGCGAGGAATCTTCTTTTCTTGAAAGCACCCAGACAGACTCTGGGGCCCTCTAGCCTCCTAGGAGACGAATATCGGCAGCCATTTCATCGTGCATAAAGCAGCAGGGGCATCAAGCTGAACTCAACTGCATCTATTGCCGAAGTTAAGAATGAGTTGAGCGTACCTCCACTCTCCCATGCGCCAAATGGCGTGCAGAGGGACTTTATCGCCCCTCTTCCTTTTACGCCCTTTCTGGTTAATTACTCACTGATTCCCCTAATAGGGGCCGAGCTACCGAACATTTTGTTAGTAAGACATACATAAATGAAACCAAACAGAATAAGATGGACATGGCATACAGTACGAAAGAACGAGATGAGACATAATCACGTAGAACATTTCAGTAGGACAACGTGAAGGTAACTGAACTACTTCGGAAGTCTAGGCGCACTACCTACCTCCCTACCTACCTCAATATTTAACTCATGGAGCAGATTCTGAGTTCCTGAGGTAATCAAGAAATTCCCGGAACTTGACATCCATTACCATGGTCACAACAGCCCACCACTTGCCCCTTAACTTGAGCTAGATGAATCTGATCCAGGCCATTCCACCCTATTTCTTCAATATCCATTTTAATATTATTTTATCACCTACGCATAGGCCTTCCAAGTGGTCTCCTTCATCCTGATTTCCCCACCAAAACCCTGTGTGCATTTCTCCTCTCCCCTATACGTGCCACAGGCCTCGCCTACCTCATCCTCCTCAAGTCTATGACCCTAAAAATAAGAGGTGAGCAGTAAAAATCACCACGCTTCTCATTATGCAGTTTTCTCCATCCTGCTGTCAATTCCTCCTGTTTATTCTCTAACACTCTGAATGTAGTAGTAGGCTACGAAGGTTAATACTGAAACAAAATTTAAAGACAGGATAGGAGGCTGTGGAATACCTTCATTGGTTCAAAGTACGGGCCAGTGGCACTTTCCCAAAAGGAAGGGGCTGGAAACATAATTCGGACTCATTAAGCCAAAAGATTTTTTTACTGCATCGAGCATTGCCCTTCTTGATAAGCTAAGAGCCACCCAACAGGTCAAAATATTTGGCTCAATTTACAGGATCCAGTACCACATTACCTTGTTCGCACCAGTATGCCACTTGCCCCTTTAGTAAGCCAGATTAATCTAGTATACAGCTTCAAACCCTCCGTTTATAACATCCATTTTAATATTATTCTTTCATTTACCATTGGTCCTCCCAGGTGTCTGTTGTAACTTCAGTACTGAACCTGTGTCTAGGCCTCTGCGTTTCACTTATTCCTTTCCTACCATGTGCACCTGCATTTCACCATACTTGATGGTACTTATTTACGGTTTATGTATGATACACTGACAGCTCGTTATCATGTAGTGTCGAATGGTAGGATGATTTGTGAATAAAGAGTTGAAAAATAAGTGGGAGAAAGCGGTCACGACCTAATTTAGTACACGATATTGGTATTTTCCTGGGGGGGGGGGGGGGGGGG
>BLKM01000841.1:3179356-3335561 GCA_013340265.1 Coptotermes formosanus
GGGGGGGGTCTGAGAAAAACTATGGAAAACCTCAGACAGGGCAGCCGGCCGCCTAGTTTCAACCCTGTACCTTCCGAATACAATGCGGAGTGTCAAACACTCGACTACGACCTTCAGCTCTTGTTTGATCACCCGAACAAACTAGAAGGTATTTGGCGAACAGTAAGCAGCGGCACAGTTTTCATTTTCAGCAGTCTATCAGATGTGTGTGTGTGTGTGTGTGTGTGTGTGTGTGTGAGAGAGAGAGAGAGAGAGAGACACACATGCGAGTTCAAAACCTAATGTACGTGTAGTCCTTGTACAGAGTGCCTTAAAGCCTGACAGCTACTGACTTCGAATTTATGCAGCAGTTCTCTTTCTCGTAGTTAACCTGTTAAAGATTAACCTTTTAAAGCCTAGCGGTAACTTTATATACAAATACGTTTAAGATTAAAAAATTCTGCGTGGTGCCCACGTTGTGTTTATGTGTTTTGTACGGATCTCAGAACAAACAGCAACTTTTGCCTTATAAAACATTTAAGAGACTGGTTTTTATAACCGAAGTGGAGAGTGTTTAGAGCGCGGTACGCACTGAGTCCTTATATAAAACAGATACGCTTCGTCTTTAAAGGGTTAAATAAACAAAAGCTCTTGTCTATAGAATGCGCCCCGATTTCCGAAGGAGCATTGCTTTTTTGGAGGTTTCCCAGGCTTCACCCTTTTTATCCTTCCGGTAGCAGCACCATGTAGATGAAGATGAGTATGGACCAATGGTGGAATGATACTGCCTTGAGAAAACCAAGTACTCTGAAACAATCACATCCCAGTGCCACTTTTTCTACTATGAATCTCACACGGACTGACCTAGGATCGAACAGGGGCATTTGCGGTGAGAAGTCAGCGACTAACGGCCTGAACCACTGTGCACACTTTTAAAGGCCAACGGATTTAGTTCATACTGCGCAGTAAACGCAACCCCTCTCGCTCATAAGACCAATCAGTTGATGTGGTATAGATAAATAACCGTTGTTTGGTCTGAGGCCCATAGAAAACTCACACATGCACTTAGTGGGCAGAATGCAGAATTTTTAATGTCAAACGTGGTGATATATACATATATATAGTAACCTCTAGGTTTTAAGACGTTAGTGTATATGAAAACATACTAAATATATATATATACTTACATATATATATATATATATATAGTAACCACTAGGCTTTAAGGCGTTAAACTAGAAGAGAAAAAGACTGGTCGCTCTATGTTTCCCGCGGAGCGTGACGAACTTTTAACTGATGGGTTGAGAGGTGAAAGTCAATGACATATAACTAACTAACTAACTAACTAACTAACTAACTCAATGGAGCAGAGGCCTTCTTGAGAAGCTAACAGTTCTCAGCTGGTCAAGAAATTCCCCACATTTTATGGAACCCGGAGGTTCATTGCCGCATTCACAAGGGTCCGCCACCTGTCCCTATCCAAAGAATCGGTCCAGGTCCTAGGCTTGTCCATACGTTTCGTAACATCATAATTTTTTACGGTGAGGAGTTATTAGCACCTCGCCCAACCACCAAGCTGGAGGACCACCCCTTGTCGGCTGTCCGCGACTGCTTATTAAATGTATTTGCAGCTATCTTCCATAACTGGAGGCCGTTCCTCCACCCGCAACCTGAGGACGCGCCATGCCGTAGTGATAGGACCCACTTAACACGGCATTCATTTGCAAAATACTGCAAGGGACTTCTCAGCCTCCTTCTGAATTAATACCTAGCGCTATTTTCCAATTTGAAGCTACTTGATTTTTGACAGTTTAAATATCGTTATCATCTGCTTATACTATACAGCGTCGGTTGATACGAATACACATGAATGCCGAAATACTGTGGAAGAACGGAAACATGACGTTGTTCAAGGTAGCAAATGTCTGGCAGACATGACGGAAAGAAAACATGAACATAAATCGTGAGGACCACCCCAGGATGGGAGTCTGAATCTACGACCTTCCAAATACGAAGTACTCGACCGCACTGATAGCTTCTTTGTAAGATCTGTACAGTACACCACACATGGAAGGAGTTTTCAAACCCCTGCTTTAGGCCATAAATAAATTCAGTAATAATTCTTATTTCTAACAGACTTAGCAGGTCCGGAAATCCATCTGTCATTGATGTTTCTTACGTCCGGTTACCACGAAACACACTAGAAGAGACAGAATGACACCCTCCAGTGTTCCATGTACAGCATTTCACGCATCGCGGAATAAAAGGGAAAAACACTTTCCAACTGGAAGAGCGAGAATGAGATTTCGTGGGGGGGTTTTCTTCTGCTCTTGTCCAGACTTGCCCTTGTGCACATTGCACTGAAATCACCCTACCACATAGGCAACCCACAATACCACATCCAGAGAGAAAAATAAATGCAACTAGGAGAAGCTAGGATTGTGGTGGGAGTATTCTGCTCATCTAATTATACCGGGAATGCGCGGTATTCCTGCAGAAGGCGAACACTGTGTTCAGCCTGAGCTCAAAGGGTGGAAGCCTGACGACAGTGAAGGAAAGACGTGCTGTCTTCATTTCAAAGGACGGAAGGAAGAATTTAAAAGGATAAAATATTTTATGAAAAAATGCCAAGCCTTCTAGCCCACTCTACTGGGCTGTACTGCAATACAGTCCATAAATAAGCAATTAAAATAACGTCAGCATACATTAGACACTGAAAAGTCTTTATCTTATCAGTTGAAGATAAATTACGTGCTCTTTAAAAGTATTGTACCGTGACGATAACGCTGTCTCTTCAAGATGGCGACGGATAGGTTACTCAGAATACATAAATACCTTAAAGTAATGCACCAAAGTGTCCAGCAAGGACAAGACGATTTGCGCATTAGTGGGACAGTCATGAAATACGGAGTGCCATCGAGTCACTGCCTTCAGCCTTTGAAGTTCTAAATATACAATTATAACATAACTTCGCGGCTGAGTCTAAAATTAATGGTCAGTTTCAGCTTGTGGCATCTTTGAGGAACGGGCCAATCACTAACAGACACCGTAAAAAAAAAGGCCGATGATAACAGCGAGCAGCTGTTTCTGCAAGGTTCATATCCAAGAAAACGCACAGTGAAGCTACAAAAACAATGAATAATGAATATGCTACAAATTTTAATAGCATTCAACATTTGTAATATGAAAACATCAAAAGAAGTGCTGTCTCAAAGTAACAACAGAAAGTGAACTGCTATAAAGTATAATTAGAAATGTCAATATCAGAATTGTGGTACATTTAACAAGGAGTCTCTTGCTTTCCCGTTAATGGTCGTTAACAGACAAGCAGTTCCAACGAATAGTTTCAGGCATTATGCTGACCTTATTTTGTAATACTCACACATGCATTTCGTTTGGTTATTTAACATGTCATGTTACATTCGCTCGCGAAAGTTAGTCAATAATTTGTTACCTTCATATGCGTTTTGTTCTTTAGTAGGTCTAGGAAGAATCTCCAGTCTACAGGTTTTGTTCACGTCTGACAATTTCTCTGTTTACTCTTAACTGAACACTTGGATTACTGATTGGGCACAAAACGTAACCAGGCTTGTTCCTTTCTTCAGCAGTTCTCAGTGACTCAGAGTGACAGGCTTAGCGGTTTTCCTATTTCTTCTTTAAAGTCCCCCAACCACAAAATCATCAATATGCATTTAGCGTATTTTTTGTAGTATGCTACATGTTTTCAAATGTGATCGAAACATTTCGTAACCATATTAGTAATGAATTTCTCAAACATCTTTCCTGCCGAAACTTCACGACGCTGAATTTAGTTCAAACGCACAGCGTAAAAACTGCAGGATGATTAATGTATAATTAATTGGAAAGGATGTGGAAGGAAGGAGATGTGGGTTCGTTTTAGAAGCTTAAACTTTCACACAAGTTTCTTGGAGTGACTAGAGGGAAACTACGAAAATAATTTGTTGGGATAGGCGGGATACGAACCGAGACTCGAGCCCCCGACCTCCAGAATACGAATCAGATGTTAACCAATCGATTACTAAGGTCGGTGCCTAAGTGTCAATCCTTTATTTTAAACTAATGTAGAAAGGCTAAAGTTCAGATTTATTTTAAAAGGTAATTTGAATTTATTCTGAGAGTAAACTTATAAATACAAAGTACGAGTGCACCCTTAGTGCATGAGTGTAACTTCACATGGACACATTAAGTTCTGTTATGGAATATGATAAGCTCGGATGATGGGCAAGAAATTGACGAAAGATGTAGGGTTAAGTGAAGGGTTTATTTAAGTTACATCCGACGGTTGTGCGGCATTGAAAGAAAGGTCTGAAGCAATGTGGACATGTTCAGTCACGGAAATGGCGTTTGTAAGCACACTGGTACTGTCTGATATATTAACCAACTCCAACACAATGTACACCAGATTTATTTCAATTTAAGATTTGAAACTTAAATTTTCATTAGGCCGGGTCCCAACTCTCCTTGTTCCCTCCGATTTTGATGTTAACATAGCTCGAGGTGATATGGTGGATCTTGCAAAATTTGTACCTGTACTCTTAACCCTTCAAAGTCAAGTGACAACTACATGCATTATCTGCTTTGACATCAAAAAATTGAATTATGCCCATACAATCCTACATATCAACACCGTATGCATCTTAATACCAATAGCGATTATTTCCTTACCAACTGACTGATACCTGTAATGGAAAAGCAGTGCGCTTCTTTTTGAGATAGGGACCGAATTTCTTATAGAGATAACACGTATCAATATGACTTTCATTTTTCTACTTTGTTAAATATACAGAGTTACAGAAACTGACTGCTTCCGGCATGACGTAAGTTACTCAAACCTTACTCAAACGTCGACTGAATTCTTTACGTCATTTCAGTGAATTTCATGCTTCGAAGGTTCAAGACTGTCTTACGTCTCCTTGCGAGAATGAAGGTAATTTTCATGGCTCCACAACTACACACTGTAAGCAACGAAATGCAAGAACATAAACTCAACGAAGCATTCGTAAAGCACTTCATTATCCAAGTGCAACCTCAAAGCGTAGCCTACTGCAGTGACATAGAATGCATTTACAACCCGCAACGCAGGCTATTTCCTGGCATAGTCACAGAATAAATACAACACGCTACGTGCTTCAAGTAAGAGAAGCTTAATGTGAGCACGAAGAAAGAGGAAATGCAGCGAAGCAAAGATAAAGCACGGCCTACTGTCGGTCAAAAAGAAATTTGTGCATAAAAGTACACCTAAACAGTATAGCTGAATGATGTATTGCCCGCAGAAATAAACCAATATCATTTGTTACACATTAAGCTTTGTAGAAGAATTAAATATCTTATTAACAGGGCGTGACTTTGAAAAAGCAACGACAAAACGACAAAAGGTACAAAAATGTATCCACAAGAAGTATGCTGCAAGTCTTTCCAAAATCTTCCCAACTACATCCCGGTGTACCATAACTTGCTGGGGTCGACAGGTGACAGGAGAAATTTCATCCACATTAACACCAGAAGTACACAGGACAGAGTTCGGTTAAAAGTCATTGACTGATCTTCATTGGTCGAAGGATGAGGAATGAAGAAATACAGAAAAAAAAAAGAACGGACGAGAGTTGAAAGAATGTAAGTAATATGGCGTCTACACAGCTTGAGGATCCAGATGAAAACACCGTAGGCCTACGGTGTTTTCATCTGGATCCTCAAGACATCACGTAATATTTATCACAGAAAGTCCAGAAATTGAGGAGACATTACTTCAACCACAGCTGCATCCGGCCATCTACTGTTTTATCGCTCAGTTCTTTTTTATGTTTTCCCCTGATGATGGTGCCTCGGAGCACCGAAACGTGTCGGGTTGTAACTGACATCTTTCACTGAGATTATTTTATTTGTAACTTGTGCACGAGTTGGTGTGACTATATATAATTTTAGTGACATTACGTGCAAGGCATGGACAACATAAAACAAAAAATGCACACAAGTTTATGAATATATGCTACAGAGATAGTAACACCCCTGCCTGTTTCGGCTACTCATATGGCCATCCTCAGGGAGGTGAGTTACGAAGAATAAATATATTGATTATGGCCAAATGAGTGGCCGAAACATGTAGGACGTACTGTTACATTTATAATATATTTTCGTGAACTTGGGTGCATTTGTTGGTTTTAGTTACCATATCTAACTGTTCAATGAACGGTTATGGATAATGTAAGACTGATTAATGCCCAACAAGCAAACACTACCTACGGGTATGCTTATAAAAATACGAACAAATAACATCTCAATATATTTATTCTTCGTAACGCACCTTCCTAAAGATGACCACATAAATTCCCGAAACACGTAGAAGCTATTACTACGTTTATAATATATTCTAATAAACTTGTGTGCATTTTTGGTTTTAATTACCACACTTTATGCAATTTATAGTTTTCAAAGCCCTTCATTACATGAAACCGTAACGAACTTCGATCTCCTTGTTTTCAAATCGGAACCGTAAACTGATTTTCTTTAGTCCTTGTTCCATTTCCGAAGGTGGTGAACAAAAGTTCAAGCATCGACTATGTAGGAAGATCTCAAATGAGCTCTCATTTTACACCAGCAACCTTGTGCAAATACCGAAAACCTAATGCGTCACAGGACGAAAAGTAGTCGTTTGTTATTTGAATGGAGTTTGTGAACTTCACAGTTGACGAAAGATGAGCAGCACAGAGAGAAGTTACAAGCAGAGTGAGTAATACTGAACACAGACGATAAAGAGTGAGACGGAGAAATGTGTGGTAGGAGAAGGGGGGAAATGAGGGGTAAACTTAATTACTAAATCTCGTAATAACATCACTGACGACTCATCTTCAGGCGACTCGAAACATTCCCGTATCGAATTTAACTCATACATAAAATCTTTACATTAATCTTACCCACCATAAGCAGGATACTGCAGCCTCAACTAAAAATAATTTCATAACTTAAAATTTCCTCTTTTGAAACCCTCTACAGTTGAGGCTATTTACCAAACCTCTAATACCTCAGCCTTGCTGCTACATACATATCTGTAAGTACAGAAATTTAAACATACGCGTCCATAACCAAAGAAAGTAAGAAAACGGAAAGATATCGGTCTCTTTACAACATCTTGAGAGATGTCTTCAGACGTGACCGTCTCCCTCCGCTATGTACGTGACTTCTCTCGAAAGTTAATTAAATTCTAGTCTTTCTAAAAGGATTAATTAGCCAACGACGACGATGTCAGAATGTATTACGATGAAAGAGGAAGTGAGAAAATGAGACGGGGGATGGCAGTGAGCAAGAGAGATGATGATTGTGGGTGGAAGACAAGTACTTTGCAAACAGACATTCGTTGCATCGTAACAGGCTAGATGTTCACTCTTGATGTCGGTTAAGTTTTCATTATTTCTGTGTCTTGTGAGACAGATGGTAGGGTTACAGCAGAGGGGCGAGGTAAGTCAGAAATGACGATAAGACCCTGTGTGAATCCCGACCAGTTTCCACTGGGTTAGCACCGACACTAAGGGAAAGGTAGCGGGAAAGAAAATGTGACGGTTGTCAAGTCTTTTATACAAAGATGGCGAAGTTATGCACACAGAAGCATGAATAGCATTAAGGCGAAAGTACATGGATGTTCGAAACTTTGGCATTGTTACTTCCTTTCAATGATACCACCACCACCACCACCACCACCACCACCACCATACCAGAACGAGTTTACCTACCGGTGAAGATCAGGACTTGTATTCGGAAGACGCCTCTTTCGAATTTTGGCCAGGACATCGCAAACCGCAGCTAAAATTTATGCTGTTTTCGTCAGGCCATCAACAGCAAATCCAGAAGCCGTACCTTAATTAGTTCGTAACCACTTCCTCCCAAATTCTTTCAAATTAATCATCCATCGTAACACCTAACACTCTATGGTCTGAGCTACTGACAGTATCGTCAAAAAAGCCACAGAAAAAACCACCATGGATTAATCTCTTGGCTAATTCAAGTTGGAAAGGCTAAAGCTCTTTTATTCTTTTGTCGGTCATCCCCCGTTTGTACCAATAGGACAGCTCTGGGATTTGATTTGCGGGAATTCTTCGGAAAGACACATATCCATGCTGGTGAGATTGGATTAAGGAGACGAGGTGAAAGATTTATCCAAAGCTGGAACACGTCTGCAACTTAGCATACCTCTTTCACATTGGCAATTATTTTGCTGATACAAATCACTTCTTACACGAAGCAAACTTCACACGGCAAAATATGATTTATATTGATGTATAGTTAAAAGTTTACTATATCGAAAAGTATTTCACACTTTTTGAGAGTCACGTGTGAATGTAAGTATGCATGTATGTACGAATTTTTTACGATGACTCGCGTTTGGTAAAATGGATACCGAATGCCACACGAAGGAAAAGATTACACACTGGAACAACGCGAACCAAAATTAAATTCACCAGTACTTTTCACTATAGATTATCAAAATAAAATTTCATTCGAATGTCCTTTATTGTCTTCGTGGATATAAAATGACAGCACTGGTAGGCGAAAAACTTCGCACACAAACAAATAAAAATCAAGCCTATTTTAATTTACCGTCAAAGCCCTATAACTAAATTTTATTCTACAGTTAATAAAACTACACTATATTAAGCAGTCCCAAAAGTTCAGACGATAGCACATTACAGCTGTGAGTAATACTAGGTTACTGCATTTCGGCCATTGTATGATACTACATCAAGGTAAAGTTTGCTCTATAACAGCCCATGAAGGCCCAGAGGGGGAGTAGAGGTATAGCTCTACTCTTTCTTTAACCTTGGCTCTAGGTAGAGGGGTGGTCAACGCCACGCCCTGGCAGCTTTACCGCTGGAAAAGGCGCTTGGTACCCATTCTACAGCAGGCTTGGTGGGCCCCACGGCCGGTCCGGACGGGCGCGGGAAATGTCGCCCACACTGGGATTCCGTCCAGGCCGGAAGCCTATCCCTACTACGCTATCCCGGCCCCCATAATATTACATACAGAATATAATGTTTAGGAAATTGAATGTTTCCGTCCTCAGGTGAACAAATGGAGGAGGAAAGCTTATGTTCTCTTGACTCCGTTAGAAAGGCAGCCAAATCTAAATCACTGGGCAAGGCAATTTAAGCTTCCCAGCGCCTGAGATCAACTGCTTCCGTCCATCTTTTTGCTTGACAGCAGCACAAGGTCGAGCTTCAAAATCACACTCGTCTGTTCGGAATAGAAGACGACGGCACATTTCATAAACAGGACAACAGAACTGCTAAGCACAAAAATCTGGTGGTATAGAAAACACTTTTGTAGCGAGGCCAATAAACATTTCAGCGCCACCCTGTCTATAACTGGGTAAATGTAAGCCTAACGAAGTGAAACCTTTAAGGTTCCGGTACAGGAACGAACACTTACATAGCTATAACTTTCCTTCCAGTTCAAGAATCATTTTATTATCCACACACAAACCACCCCGAAAAGTGACAATCCTTCGTCTCTGAGTAAATATGCTTGTCGAACTGCAAAATGGTCAGCCAGCAAACACAATTCGTTGGTCAAAGTGAAGAACTAAGGCAATAAGCCAATCAGAAGTAAATGAAGTGCAGAGGATCTTCCATCTTGCTTCTTTACTTTCAGAAAATCCTCTTAGATATAACTCATACGGCTTCGCTCCGCCCCCACATATTAAATCCCTCTATCAACATGCCCTCCGCGTGACTTGGACCATTATCGCGTGGTAGCCAGATACTGTTGTCTAACCATAAGTAGACCAACAGCAAACAGTACAGTTGTCCCTGTGCCTAATTAATCACGACGTCAAAAACAGAGAAAAGGCGTTACTCCACTCACTCATAAGCAGACAGGGTTAAAGTGGCCAGCTTTACACTCCGGTCACTTTAACCCGCTAGGGCGGCCTCACTTGCAGTCCTTTAGAGCACGTTTTAACTACGACCTGCTGTAGCGTTTAAAAAGTCTGCATTCCACCCACATAGTGCGTATTTACAAATTTCGTGTTATGTGAGATTAGAGGATATCACAGTGGTGCTGCTGAAAATTCAAGTCTTCTAGGATATTAACGCCATGTCGACTGGTAACCGAATATTCGAACGATCGAAATGCCCTTATCCTAAACGTCAGAAAGTCCGAGAAGGTAATATAATTCTTCTAAACGTCAGTAACTACTTACCAGTCTATACGGTGTGACATCCCAAATGACCTGTAATTTTGTATTGCCTTCAAAACAGACAGTGATTGTTTCAAATTGTGTTCTTCTGGGTTCTGATATCCTTTACTCTTCTGGGTGGATACTGACGTTTCAGAGGAACATGCAATCTTCGGGCTGAAGGCAGAGGGGCAGCATATTTCTCTAAAACGTTCGCAATTCAGTGCCAGAATACACGGCGTCATATCCACGAAATAATTATAAGTTACAATAATTCCCTAAACCTAACGTTCACTGTAAATGTGTGGTTTGTACTAATCAAATGGATGCTATACAATGAAACCTGTAGAGGTTTAGAACACTCACAATTTCAGCCGAAGTACGGAAGTAGATGGTTCTTCCGAAACGTTTGTAACTCTCTATCAGAAGACACAACTTCCCATCCCGCATGAGAGAAACCTTCATATACACCGACATGAAAACCTTCTATCTCGAATAGAAAGTGTGCTTGAAACAATTTTAATTCTAATCAACAAGAAAGGAAGAGGGGTGACGGTGAATTTACTGCGGTCTGCCTTCCAAACCTGACATGCCGTCACATCAAGCAGACGGGCCCCTATCCTTAGTTTAAGCTTCTCTTACACAGGCTTCGCTAGCTACATGTAATACAGCATAACGGATTTGCATTTATTAGAAAAGATGCACGAAGAAACGGGAGTAGTAGAAAAGAAAGAGAAAAATAACTTCGCAGTGTGGCTACAGAGGCACAAAGAGAATTTCTTACAGAGAATGAAATCAAAGAATCTTACGCAAAGAACACAGGCCAAAGGAAAGGACAAAAGATCTACAGATGTATCTTCAGTCATATTACAACCTTGAAGTTACTGCCGTAGGTCCTCTGCCCTTCCTGGGCGAATCACGCACAGCTTTTGCCACCTGCTTACGCATTTGCCCACACGGTGTATTTATGAGTTCTTTATTATTCTGAACACAAATGGTGATTACACCCCTTCGCTGAGTTAATCCAATAGTCTACGCAAAGGAGATCGAGTGTATTTTACATGAGGTGCGGGATCGACTTTCAAATATAGTTGAGTGAACTTCATTCATCGAGCGGTTAATATTTCCTGCTGAATAAGTATTTTATGGAAGGTACAGAGTTTCATAACTACCGATCATAATTTTAAAAAATATTATGCCCATACAGTTATTTTCAATGTTAATATTTTGATAATTTTGCCTCCCCTTTATCAACGTCAGACATCCACACGTTTTGAATCACTGTGATGAAAGCCCTGTTTTATACAATGGTAAAATCTCATGCTTTCAGTTCATTGGACTTGAGTTCCATCAAGGTCAGAGAGACAGAAGGGGAGCGGGTGTTTTATTTAACGATGCTGCCAGTTGCTAAGATTATATAGTGTCGATGGAAGACGAATGATATATGCGTGCGGAACAGTGGTGGAATGGACGTACTCGGAAAGGCACCTGTCCCAGTGCCACTACGTCCCCACAAATCCAAAGCAGGGTGGCCTGCAATCGAACACAGGACTCCGAAATGACAGCCCGGCGACGGACTTCGCGAGACACGGCACGGCCACCATCAGTGTTACAATACAATTACACTGAGATTCTCAGAATACAGTACATTTCTCAAGACCAACGGTGATAGGCAGTATTTAACCGCGCCTGTAATCCAGAAAATTCTGTTTATTTCCAGCAGGATCAAGGACTACTTTCCTTCACCACTACAGCCAGATAGGCTCTCAGACATAAGCAGCATCCTACGTGATGAATAATGGAGACTTCGTGTCCGGAGTGACGCTGCCAGACTGTGTATCAGACCAATCACCTCCATTTAGCGCCAAGATTAGGAATGAAGAGAATTTTACCTCCAGTCTCATGGAAGTCTTCGTGACAGAGTGGCAAATATTTGCCTTTTGCTGAATGATTTCGTTGTAGGCTGCACTCGTTAAGACACTTCCATATACGTCAAGACAACAAATTTCGTTGTAGGCTACACTCGTTAAGACACTTCCATATACGTCAAGACAACAAATTTCGTTGTAGGCTACACTCGTTAAGACACTTCCATATACGTCAAGACAACAAATTTCGTGGTAGGTTACACTCGTTAAGACACTTCCATATACGTAAAGGCAACAAACTGCGTAGTAGGCTACACTGGTTAAGACACTTCCATATACGTAAAGGCAACGAATTTCGTAGCAGGCTACACTGGTTAAGAGACTTCCATATACGTAAAGACAATAAATTTCTTGTGCGTGCGGAATCTGGAGGGAGAGCTGGGCACTTCTCCAGGTCAACACAGTAACGAGGTGTTGTCTAGAACACTCACTGTTCACAAATAAAATACATTAATACACTTACACTCTGCAACATTTTAAGCTTTAAGGATACCAGTGCTGCCACAATTGAACAAAACGTAGATGGGACCCCACAACGGCATCACTGTGGCTACAATACGTTGCTATTCTGACCGTAGCCTGTAAATGGCCACATTTAGCATGAGCCAGATGCGTTACTTTAGTTTCTTTAAGGGTTTGGGGGGGTGCTGCCGCGTTTCTACAAATAAAGCTCAGACCATGTACCGAATCACAGCTGTAGAGAGGAACAGACCTCTCTACAGCTGCGGCTAGCCAGAGAGTGACCACCCACCAGTTCAATACCAAGTTCGAAATATCCGACTTCTCAGTGACGCCTTGTTAGGAAATAAAGGCACGGACTGTACTCCTGCTCCTGCCGATCATATTTCTTCTGTCGCAGTGTTAAGGCGGAGCAGCAACTGGGCTGAACCATAAGTACGAGACAGTGTAATCTTACAGACGTTACTGGCCAACAAATGCTTCCTTGCTTTAACATCCCACACTTTCGCCGAGAAACTAATGTGGCAGTTGATGGCGTGGAAGAATTATGGTTTCGGAAGGAACGTGAAGGAAGATGTCTGTCGCCGGACTGACTACATTTGCAACACGACCACACGGTTTCTTGCTAGTGACAACTGGACCGATATTACAGCGAGTAAGTGCCTTCTGCCATATGACGCTGATCAGGCTGCTAGACACGAGTACTAACCGAGTTTCGGAGGAATGTCGTGACTCGTGGTAAAAGTTACCCCTGTGATAACCACAAATTTCTCTCAGCTATTAGAATTGTAATGTAGTTTCCGTTCGTTACTAAGTTATTTTTCTGTGATTCAATTCCCCTTACGTTCTCTATTTTGGACGGTCCGTGGTTCGAATCGAGGTAGATGCGAAACTTTTTCTCTTCTACAAAAAGTTCAGACCGGCTGTGGGGCCTACCCAGCCTCCTATTCGATGGGTACCGGTGTTCTTTCCGGGGGGGGGGGGGGGGGGAACCGGCCACGGCGTAAAATTAACTTTACACCTCCATCGAGTGCCGAGGTTAAGAACGAGTGCAGCCATACTTCTGCTCCCCCTATATGCCTTCATGGCTTAGACACGAAAAACGTTACCTTTCCGTTCTGTATGTGATGAAGCTCCACACAGGTTTTGGGAACTAGACAAATACGACTATACTGTCATTGCCTACGAAAGCCGTTGCGCCACATGCACAGTCTCAAACAACAGACCTGGACTTGTCAATATTAACATATGAAACATGAAATCCATGCACATGATATTTAATAATTAATTCCTCCGTGACATTGTTCTTCATTATAACAACCAACAATTCAATGTTGTTTCGGGAAATGATAGCTGTATACTACAATAAACGCTGGAAACTTTTGAACACAATGTGCAAGCAAAATATGGAATATTTTAATGCTAATAAAGGAAGTGCACATAGTGATTAGGCAGCTTGTAACTCTTCGTGGCCAGCGTACCACATTACCAAAATTAACCGGTTTAAATAAGTCGTTATGATTCGTTGTTTCTTTCGGGGTGGAGACCTCCAGATATTTTTACTTGCGGCACATCCTTGAAAGCGTTGATTTTCTTTTCCGTGGCGCGACAGCCCCCAGTGGGCCAGGACTTCCCCATAGTCGAGGCTTCACGATAACACTCATTTAGACACACCACACCCGGTAGGATCCCTCTGGACGAGTGATCAGACCGACGCAGAATCCTCCACCTGACAACACACGACGCTCACAAGAGACATTCATGCTTCCAGCGGGATTCGAACCCCAAAATCCTAGAAAGCCAGCGACTGCAGACCCACGCCTTAGACCGCGCGACCAATAGGATCGGATGAAAGCGTTGATATCGACTGTAAAATTTTTAGGCAATTAAAATGCTACTTACGATGAAACATTAAAAATAACAACACAGACCTCCATTAGATGATAAACACATGTTCTTGACGCTAAGGATTTTAAGTCTGCAAAAGAGTACCTGACGTGGATGAGCTGCCAGTAATGACTGGCTACGAGCTAGACGACTGGAGTCCATTCCCCAAAAGTTGCGGAGATGTTTCTCTTCGTCACTGCCTCCAGACCAGCTCAGGGAGTTCATCAACTTTGTTCCATTTTGATGGTAATGCAATCGAAGCTGGAAGATGACAATTCACTTACCTACAGGCAACGTTAAAGCGGATTTATATTTCTGCTTACGACACCAGTTCAGCGTAGGTGCTGAAGCATGATGTCGACGAAACACTTCATTCTACAATACTTCTCACGAATTCCACCTTCTTAGAGCACAGAGACAGCAAACATGTTTCTAATTCATATTAGTGCCAATTAAGTGCATCCGTAAGCTGGCGTGCCACTTCCAGTTTTGGACAACACCAAAATTACCACGGCAAACTGTTTGCTGTTTTTGCATATACACAACGGTTACCAGCACATCTACAAAAACAAACTTTAAAAATCACAATGGAACACAGCATTCGGGTGCCGCCACGGCAAACATATGTCAGGATTCCGTCTGCGTGACTGTGCTTGAATACGTAACTGTAAATGAGTCAAGTTATGTAAAGAATATACACCGAAACATAGTCATACGCGTACATATGATGAGAGGGAGGGCGTGATTAATGGCCTGGGAAGGGCACAGAAATAAAGAAGCAGTGTAGGCGACGTGTAAAAGGAACGGCTGCAATTGAACATAAAAAAGTGCAAATATTTCTACAAGTTTAAAGCAGACTAAATATTCATATTTGTGTTAACATAAAAAACGGGTTCTTAGATTTAGCCACCGTATTTTCTTGTTTATTTTAGCTCTCGGCTAACATGACTCTTTGGGTTGAAAAATATGTACTCAAAGTCATAAAGGTTTTGATATAAAAATACCTAAGGTTATAAATTATGGAAGATTTGAATTTCTCACGGCAGTGTCTTCCTGTATTCAGGTATACGACATCCTGTAGTTCGTGGACAGGTGCCAAAATTTCAGAAAAATCGAATTTACATGCCAGATTAAAATCACTGTGACGGTGTATGTAAGACAAATGAATGTGTTACATGTACTGCCCTTAATACTAAATGGGTAACAAAATCTAACGTCACTGTCGAGAAGTCTTCACTTCTCTCCCCGCTGCGTGCCACATGCTCCATCCAACTGTCCTCCTTCAGTTGATCATCCCAGTTATATTACTTGACAGAAAGTACCTCATTTTGCAATAGAGACAAAACAGAAAATATGTTACTTATATTGCCGATTTTAGGAGATGAGTACCCGGTCGGTACTGCGGCTGCGCTACAGACTGGACGACTGTGGAACTGTAATTCGATTACTGGCACAGGCAAGAAATTTTTCTCAACTTTATAAAGCTCTGGAACCCACACAGCCTTACACGTAATAGTAATCGGAGACACGTCACAGGGGTAAAACGGCCGCGAATTGAAGCTGACCACTCACCTTCATCTAGAACCGAGGTTAAGAATAAGTGGAGCTACACCTCCAATCTCTCATATGCCTTCAATGCGTGTTGCTGATTGTCATAAAACTCAGATTATTTTGCGTGCAGAATGAAAGAAAAATTTCAGGCTTCCGCCACAGTGCAAATGACATATTCGCCACTCTGGGATATTACGCAGCGTAGATTGGTAGTTACCGATGTTTCGGGACAACCTATCGGTCCCATCTTCAAGGGTCAAGCTTGACCCTTAAAGATGGAGCCTATAGATTGTCCAGGAACGTCGATAACTCCAAAGCTACGCTGCGTAACGTTCCAGAAGTGTGAAGACCTCATCTGAATGAAAAAGTTCATGTGTTAATGCAAAGATGTATAAACTCACAGTGATGTCTTCTATGCCAATGCCTAAGCGTTCTGTGAATGATACTGCTAACCTTCCTACGCACTCTGAAACACGCATCAATTGGAAGTGCTGCATATTACCTCACCTAACAACCAATTCGCTCTCCCATAGCACAAAAGAACATCTAGACAATAGAATTCCATGCAACACGACAACAAACAGGCATTTATGCGAACTGAACAAGTGAGGTTTTCCAAGAACAACAGAATTCTGAATGAAAAACAGAAATGCACAGTTAAAACCTGTCATTGAATCAAAATCCGTATTCTAATTCTAAATCCACAGCACTTTCCGCAGCACATCTCTGTCACAGAATGACATTCTGAATGACAACCCATTGATAAATGGCATTCAACCATCCCAGGGTCCTAAGAACAATAAACCATTACTACAGACAGCGCTATCCAGTGTTTACGAATCTCTCTCGACAATCCAGCAATATCCCGCTAGCCTCATGTCCGTCATCCATTCTTCATGTATATAACCGCATACGCCAGGAACTCACATTGCAGAACAATAACGGAAGTGGTACGTAACGAAACTATGTACATTTTGACGTCGATGTCCGTCTCTTTGCTTCTATGAGTGACGTAATTAAATCCTCATGCGACGTAATGTATTCCCGCAGCAGCCCTCTGCTAACAAAACAGGCTAGATTGTTAACTCCCTTAATACGCTCCAGAAGGCCTGGCAGTGCGAACAGACATCCACTGGAGCTTTCTACTGGGTTACGTATGCTGTTATTAGCTAACACTACAGCCTAATATAAGTAATTAATGGTCACTGTCCAAACATGACAATACGTTTTGAAAACCATTTTCCAGTCTCATTTTCCGACCACCACTGTCGTATCTCTTCCAAGAAACGGCTCAAGGGAAATCGTGGTATATATTTTCAGAAACTCATCACGTAATAGGTTACACAATTACATAGAGACGAAAAGTAAATTTTAGTGACTATATAAATAAATAAATATTATCACATTCTGGGATGTGATGAAGTACAGCCAAGACAAAGGCTCTCGTTGGCGTTTCCATCCGGACTGCAGACACTCCCAGACTAACGCAGTAGCTACGTTCTGAAAGGTCCGGCACAAGTCTGATTGGGAGCAAGCACGAACTGAGTATGCATATTATCAACTACATGTGTATACACAGCACGAGGGAGTCCAGCTGAAAACTACACCATACTGGAACCTGATCGGCCGCAGCATGACTGCCCCAGCGTTTGTGTTATCGCACAGCAGTATTCTTTCACGCCTTCGTCTCAATGCGCTTTCAATCACGCAAGCAAAAATTCGACGCTCGTTTCAAAAGGTATTATTTCGATTTGCTTTACCTTTTCAAACTACACGATTCTGAAGTTGCATAAGTGGAGGAATGTCTGCACGGTGGTTTCATCATACAAATTGAAACATTTAACCCTTTAGGTCAGCGGTTACTATATGTACCGCCTTAGTGAACATTAAAGTCTCTGCATTTTGTCCGTACAGTGAATACCGTTGCCTACGATTCTCATAAAAATAGTCACTATTTTCCTAGGAAACATTAACGGAATAGCGTTTAGAATTATACGCAATGTGCTTTCCGTGACATGAGGACTGAAAATATGTGCACTGCCTATATCAGGCTTGCTCAAACATTTTATATGGTGCGGGCAACTTCAGCAACATCTGGTCGGTTTGCGGGCAACGTGAAATTCAGTACACAAAATAAAAAATTGAAAAGTATGGGTATAATTATACATAATTTACCATGTATTTTAATGCATCGTGTGCAATAAAATTATGCTGATAATAATAGTAAAATGTTTAAAAAATGTAATTCACAACCTAGGCTAGGGTTTCGCCATTTTTAGTATATTTTTACAAAATGACTTAATAGTGTAATATAAAACTCATTCGGCGTGCTATCTCATCTTTGCCAGGGAAACGGTTGAAAGAATTTTTCACACTTCATATGTCTCCGCGGACAACATCAGGGCCTGATTTAGATTATTAAATTCTGGCTACAAAGGGAGAAAAGTATAAGTAAATAACGCCTTGGTCAAGTCTGTGTAGGCTACGTCACCGAGTGCACCACTTGCAATCTTGTTAAATCTGGGCAGCCAAGATCAGAATTTCCCACACGATATCTTCTGGGCCATCAAGATAATTGTCATGCAGCCTTTCTTGAACAACCATGCCCTAATATTCAACAATGCCAATTATACCTCCTCCCCGAAACTCCCTTCCCAAGTGTTTAATGTGAGAAATGTTTTACGAAGCAACAATGATCACACGTGTAACAATAAACGTCAACTAATCTCTGTTGATCACATAACATTAGTTAACATTAAAACTACTTGGTACGTCAGCCGGCAAGCCGCCCGTTACGTGCTTCATACACTGTCACAAGCAACGACACGTTTACCAACCGAATTACACACAAAAACGTTCAGGATTTGCTTCTTGCTCTTTTTTGTTTACTGTTCCATGACTAGTGTGACACATAACAATTTTTCTTACGATTTAGTCACGTAACATAATTTTTTTAACATGGCTGCTAAGACGCCATCAAATGTAAGACGCACCCGGATTTCAGAAAATTTAAAATTCCCCTTAGAACCCATGAAATAGGTATATACCTTAATCATGTATACAAACCTGAAAAAGACGATGCTATATTTTTCTATAGACAGCAGCATTCATCTTCTAACTACCTCACGAGGATGGACAGCTGTCAATTTAGATGCAGCTGAAAGTGATCGAATACTACGGACTGTCAACTCGGAAGCTGTGTTGACATAACCTCTCATGACCTACGAAACCCCTCCTTCCTGCTTAAGGATTATAAACATAGCGGCAGGCAGAAAGCGCAACATACACAAGACGGAATTCTCATCTGTAAAAACAATTCTCTGCGCCAAGGCGGTCCCTACGACCATGTCGTTCACAAAAGCACCGCAACGCCCGTTTCCAGAATCCTACTCTCGCACGGTACATAGCCTTACTTTTGCTTTTAATATTACCGGAAATCCGTTAGCGATGACAGACCGCATGCAACTCAGCTTACATGTTTTCCTCAAGTTTCCAGCGATTTATAGCTGAAGTACAGGCAAAGAGTCAACAAGTGTTTCCTTTCCGTCGAATACCAGCCCAATGTGACAGGACAGTCTGCATGTTCAGCTAATTCCGTTACGGTACTGTTTGTTGAATTGTGGGAAGAACACAGACTGAAGGTGTTTGAAAACACGGTGCAGAAGGGAGTATCTGTGGCTGAATGTGAGGAGATGACAGCAGGTTGGAGAAAAATTCACAATGAAAACTTCATAATTACACGCTTCATCAAAAACAACTAGTGGGCCCCAATTACGGGTGATGATAGGGGCAGAAAATGTCACAGATAGGAAAGATGAGAAATGTACGCCCATACAAGCGCTTAGTTCGGAAGCACGAAAAGGAAGCATAGGTTCGATGATAATATTAAAACTGATGTTACAGAAATTAGGTAAGGATGTGGATTGGATTCATCTGGCTCTTAATTTGGCATAAAATACATCACAAATGGAGAATATAAGAATCGTAGACCTATGCAAGCGTTTAGTTCTCAAACGCGAAAAGGAGGCATAAACTCAAGGACAGCATTAAGATCGATGTTTCAGAAATCAGGCAAGGATGTGCACTGGATTCATCTGGCTGCTAATCAGGTCCAGTTCCGGGCTCTGACTGACGCTGTAATGAAACTCTGGATTCTGTACAAGGTGAAGCATTTCTTAACCGCCTGAACGATTGTCGAGAACTCTCTTCCGTGATTAATACATTAACCAACTTATGCACTTAACACAATACATTTAAAAGCAAGCACAAAACTCCTAAACGTTTCGGCACCGAGGTGCCATCATCAGGGAATTATATGAATAGAGAAATACAAGGCCAGCACGCTTATGTAGGTATTGCGTCACCTTCATTAAAACGATTAAATTAATTACAACATTAAAATTCTAAAATGTACACAAAGTTAATAACCATACAAATCACAATATTGTAAATTTAAAATGTTTTAAAGTGAGATGTTCCAAGTTTTCCGTTGCTTACACACTTCATGGACCATGCATTCAAACATCTTTCTCACTCTATTATGATCTGAAGAGATACCGTCCTGCTACAGAATGTGAGATGTATATTGCGTCAGCAGGTGTTGTATACTGATTCAGTATACAACACCTCCTGACATCGGCGTAAATACAGTACAGGTAAGTGAATAAAGTCAACAGAGTAGCCTATGCGACATTCTACACAAGGAAAAGTTACTGCAACGAATGTGAGCCCACCATCTGCAACGCCATGATTCTGACAGTGAAGACTACGCATATGATGCTTCAGTCGTTATTGGCGTATATCTTTGAACCTATTATTGACAGCAGCATTGAATGCTGAATGTTGTTATGCAGCACTTACAAGTTAGTATTTCGTTACGAATGCAGCTGTGTTTCCACAAATTTTCACACTTGTTATGACTCGGTATTACTGACGACGCCGATCCCAGCGGCCGCGCAGTCTAAGGCGTAGGTCTGCGGCCGAGCGCTTGCTGGGATCGTGGGTTCGAATCCCACCGGGGGCATGGATGTTTGTCTCGTGTGAGTGTTTTTGTGTTGTCAGGTAGGGGTCTCTGCGACGGGCCGATTCCTCGTCCAGAGGAGTCCTACTGAATGTGGTGTGTGTCTGAGTGTGATCAAGTTAAAATAAAAACAACCTCGACACCTACTGTGAGTAGGTAGAAGAGGTCAGGACTACAAAAAGCCTACAATTAGTGACGACACTGTTTTTCAACAATCTGTGATTACAGTTTCACCATTTTATATACCTACTAGCATCGAAATAATTCCAGAAGAGAACAGCGAGTGTTTCTAAACGATATATGACGCACGTAGCAGCGACGTTATTTTATCCAGTATCGAAACAACGCTCCATTAACTTTTAAAAACAAAAATTAACCTGAATTACAGTACACATTCAGCTCGTACCGCGCAGTTAACCCTTTAAAGACGAAGCGTATCTGTTTTATATAAGGACTCAGTGCGTACCGCGCTGTAAACACTCTCCATTTCGGTTATAAAAACCAATCTCTTGATGTTTTATAAGGCTAAAGTTGCTGTTTGTTCTGAGATCCGCACAAAACACATAAACGCAATGTGGGCACCACGTACAGTTTTTTAATGTTAAACCTGGTGGTACGTAAAGTTACCGCTAGGCTTTAAAAGGTTAATGCACAGCATCTCGATTCAGAATCCAGTCACTTAAAAGCTGTATGGCAGAGGAATGATCGCTGTTTGCTGTCAGGTCCACACAGAACACAGAAATACACTCTGTGGGCGGAATGTAGAATTAGAGGAATGTTAAGCCTGGCAGCGCGTAAAGTAACCATTGCGCTTTAACACTTTAAAGGATCAGATACCTTTGTTTAAATATTCCCGATTTTCGTGCTTAAATTGAGCTTTCTTTGAAAAAATAAATAACAAGGAAAAACGCATTGTAAGATGGATACAATATGCGCCGTGCATAAACAAGTTACTTCCGAGACTTCAACATTCATCTTCGTGGTTTGACATGAAAAGAAAATAAAAGGAACACCGAAACAAAAACACACAGTGACCTCCGCGGTTTCGGAAGGAAACACTGGATACAAGCAAAGTGTCCCTGTCAAGCCGGTGACCGCAACCATTTGGCGGTGGGCGTATATCCCCCCCCCCCCCGCTCGGTATTGGGTTCAGTCTTCGTGGGAATGGTAACATCCCCCACACACCAGGGGTGTCAGCTGCCATTAACTACACATTTAATAATGCTGCTCTGAAGTGGCTAGCATGTGGTTACAATCACCCGCACATGTCCCACAATTTGTCTCATTATACAGACAAAATTTTTAGGCAGACTCCAGTGAATAAAAGCAAGATTTAATATAAGATATTACAAGGTCACAGCAGGATGTTCGCTGTAGTCTTGCAAAAACATCTTTATATTATTCCCTTTCCTCTCCTCTTCTCCTTCATCCTCCTCTTCTTCTGTGTCTCACCTTCTTTATCCGTACTTCCCCGGCTTCACTCTAACCTTTAAGACGTAAACACACATCTGTTCGTCGTCGGGGACTTCAATTTAACGTAGATTTGACAAACACTTCGTTCAGCATTCTATCTCAATATTCTTCCACAGTCTTCGAGTTGATTTTGTCTCTCAAGAGAAATATATGCAGGTAATGTATACTTAGCCGATCGCGGTGGCCGTGCTGATTTTGGCGTAGTCTGCAGCCGTTTCAATGCTGCGATCGCGGGTTCGAATGCCGCCGAGGGCATGGTTGTTCGTCTGTTGTGTTTGTTGCGTGTTGTGTAAGTAGCGGCCTCTGCAACGAGCTGATCACTCGTTTAGAGGAATCCTACTGCGCGCGCGCGGGCGCGTGTGTGCGTGCGTGCGTGCGCGCGCGCGCTCGCGCGTGTGTGTGTGTTTAACTGTGTGTGATCAAGGACCCGAACAAAGAGCCGGCTTAGGCCCGAGGTAGGTTGTTGCGCCACAAGAAGGTATACTAATGCCTTAACTCCCCCGGCAGGACTACATAAATTAAGAAGCTGAGTAATGACGCGGCTTTGATTTTACAAAAAAGAAATCAGTATTAGCTAGGCTAAGTTCCGAAATTAATTAACTAAGTATATTTTGTGTGATACATGCCTGCTTATTTTTTTGTCTTTCTGACCACTTTAAAAATACCTGATAAAGAGTAGGAATGGAACTCCTCATGAACAGAATAGTTCTTATCTACGCTGAAGATTAGAGGCAGTGCGTTCCTCCGAATTATTGGTACTTACCTACCAAACTACACGGCGCCACATTCCTAAAGACAGCGGAGTTCATTATCACGACAGTCAGAACTTCAAATTGCATGGTCAGAGACGTAGTTCTCCACACACAGACCAAGAAACAGAAACAAAATAGGCAATGTACTATAACGTAACACTGCGACGCGTCCCAGTAACCACCGTTACCACAGAAAATAAAATTAATTTCCTTTGTACTTTTGACGTATATATGGCGATGTCAACAATACAATAAATACTGCAAGTGTTGACATGGAACCACAGCAATTCTTTCTATATATTGCTGCGCTACGTACGAATGTCGTTGCCAACAATATGGAACACACTTAAGTGTTCATGTAAGGCACCCGATATTTTTGTGCGATTTTAACTAAATCTGGAATGTTCCAACAGAGTTTCGTAAAATCATATAACGTCAAATTTCAGGAAACTCCACCCAGTGAGATCCGTGCTGATAACTGCGCACAGACAGAAAGGACAGGCGTGAGGAAGCTAACAGGCACTTTCCGCCACGTACACGAACGCGCATAAAAATCCTGACTCTAACCGATGATTTTGTTTCCCCAAATCTATGGAAAACACTATAAACTTATTTAGGCTTTTTTATGTAAAGTGCTCAATATTTTTGTCCGATTTTAACGAAATTTGGGGTTTCGACAGATTTTTGTAATCTCCAATATAAAGTTTCACTAAAATCCGCCCAGTGGAAGCGGCGCTGTTACGACGACAGACTGACAGACATGACGAATGTAAGTCGCTTTTCGCTGCTTATGCCAGCGCACCTAACAGGGGCCTGAGGTTTGGTGCACTTTTACTTTGAAACAGGCATAAAATATGAAGTATAGTGTTCCAGTGCTCTTATGATTAATTTGGAAAATAAGACACTCTGCACTTAAGGCCTGCCCCACGGAGATACGGCTGATTTAGTGGGCCCGTAGCCAGACCATGGACACAGTGGTTGCAGCGTCTTCCAGTGCGGGTGCATGTACGTACATAGGTTTACATACGCATGCAATGCTCTATTATACATATAATGTATATATACATATTATGCATGCATAAGCGTGAAAAGCTCCTTTGTCAGGACAACAAAGCCAACACTTTAATTACATAAGGCGCTCTGTATCATTGCACGAAATATCTTGCATATACACGCATTTTTTTAAAAGAGTTGCTTCCAACCATGGCAGTTCAACAGAGGAAACACGTGCATGCCGTAGAGTATCGCAGGTTTTTTAGCGGGCTAATCAGCATATTTGATATACTATATTTTCCAAATTCCTAGTGGGCGCACTCAGATTTTTAGTGGGTGCATTCCATCCACTTGCAGTTCCCTGACTATAGATCTGCTGTCGACACTTACTCTAGGCCTACTTTCCTACACAACAATAAGGGGTGGACATTTTTCGATATTCCACCCTACGTATTATGGATTCAACAGCGGTGGGCACCCCTGAGAGTAGCACCGTTCTTTACCACAAGTTCGGAGTAATATTCCTCACCACAGCTTGTGTTTTCCATGCAGCTACCGCACCATTTGGCGTGTCTCACGCCGTCCTACTCTACTGCCTAATCGCAGCAACTCAGGGACACTATACGGAACGCTTACTATGATCTCCGTCAGGAAAAGATTTGGGGAATACGTCAGTGAGAAGCAAACAGACTGCAATATTAATATCTAATTTGTACACTTCAATTTCGATTTTTTTGTGGAAGTTTTCTTCCCAAATATTGTGAACACATATATTTCATTTTGAAGTTCTAAAGGTTTACGTATTAAATTGTACTTACTCTTCAAGTCTTATGTATTCTTCGAGAAGTGCTAATTCTTCCATGTTTTGTACTTCTTGTTGCATGTTATATTACTTTGTTACAGAAAATAATCGAAAAGTACAAGCGATCTGCGATTTGTTGCCGGAGCAAGTTAATTATTAATAAATCCAGTACACAATAATACTTCCCATTAAATGTTATTAAACTTAAAAAAAGAATGGTAATTAAATTCTAATATAAATGTACGTAACTTTCTGCAAAATGTGTGACATCTTTCGATAGAACATGGCAGTCTTATTTCGCAGTGGCACCGAGCTTCGTTGTTGAAGACAAAATATTGAACCTCACTTTAATGGCATCAATATCATATTCAGAACTTACACCCGTATTTTTGCAGGACGGTTTTCTGTGGTGATGCTTGAAGTGGATATCTAATTCAGAACTAAATCAGCAATGAAACCTGTCTAAAACATATCCACGATTAAACAAAAATTTTCTCCAATCTCAGCATTCCTATCGGAAGTGGACAGTAACTTAATTCCAAGCTCTAACAAATAATGTTACGGGAAAACTGGGAAATGAAATAAGAAGTCACGAAGAAGGAAAATAAATGTGTAATGCAGTTGTACATTTTTGTTTACGTTATGGTCTCAATCACATATTGCAAGCAGGTACACTGTGCCTGTCCTTAGTTATGCATCGCAGCAGGCAGACGTACTGACGACACAGTAGCATTACCCCGGGCTAAAGACGCATGTAACCTTTTGGACAGAACACTAGGTGGGTCGCAGAGCCGGTCTAAACGATGTGGGTGAAGAGAAAAATCTGTGCTTCTGCCTAGCATCGAACCCGATTCGTCTGGCGTCCAGCCTACAGCACAACCATTGTAGTAAGTCAGCTCATGGCATAGGCTTCAGAAAATAACACAGTATATATAAAAGCAAATACCTGTTGTTTGTCCAAGACGGACAGCAGCGGCTTTGATTCACTGCTAAAGCTAACGCTGCCAACTACAGAACGCTCCACCCCAATTTGCTCTTGAAGTCTTCAAAGTCAGAAAGATAAACGTAAGGGACTAGGTAACTATCAGTATATCTTTAGTGACATAATACTTATTAGATATTTAACACAGATACCTTGTTATATCGATAAACATTAACTCGTCATTATGAAGTCACTGCAAAAAGTTTCGTACTGGAATATGCTTAGTTATGAAATCATGTTTTAGCCTGGTAGGAGGATAACGACCTTTCGGAGGAACATAAGCCAGAAGGTCATAATGTATGAATGAAACTCATATTTAACAACTTCATCTCCTTGATGAATTTCTTCTCTTACAGTTTCTAAAGGCGATCCATAGGTCTAGCATATCTGAAATTCTCAGAAAGTTTAAGTCGTAGTCCAAAGACTTCCCACTTGCTGTTTCAAGAAGAAATAACCCGAAATGTCCCGCTTACCAAACGAACGAATATTCGAAGCACGAACTCCACACCACACAAAGCTGGAATTCATTAATAGGATTTTAACATTCCTCTCATATACATTAATGTAATCTCGTGTATGTTTAAAATAGTACACGTAAGGAATAACTGAAGAAGTGGATGAATGAATTCGGGGAAGCGACTGACTGTATCAGTGTTACTGTAGTTACTGAAAGAAAGCTGGCTTTGCTTCAACTTAAAGAATTCTCTCATTCGGAAATCACGTACGTTAACTGTTTAGCAGTTTGGTCGTGCCCACAGCTTCACTAGAAGCACAATAATGTGACTTTTCTAAGATATTGTGATAATATTCATGAAAAGGCTCTATGTACAGAGCCAACGAAGTAAGGACATATTACGTAGGCGATTCTTCATCTGACCAGCACACAGAACCCATTTTAGGAACGCTAAGATGATGAACACGTTTGAGCCTAACAACCAGGGCTGTGGAGTCGGTGCACAAAAGCTCCGACTCCGACTCCTCGACTTTTAAAACTCCGACTCCAACTCCTTCATAAAAGCTCAATATGTATTAATAACGGTAAACCTATAAGACATTTCATCGCCACCACGTGAATCATCAGGCTACTTTTTTGACTTATAACCTATATTTAAGTATAAGTCTAAGAGTTGCTGTAGCTATCTGGGCTCTGGATTTGGAGTGTCTAGTTAAGATTTTAGACTGAGGTCGGAGTCGGAGTCGGTACACTTTTACCGACTCCGACTCCATCTAAAATTTCCTTCCGACTCCGACTCCGACCCCGCCTATAATTCCTTCCGACTCCGACACCGACGCCACAGCCGTGCTAACAACCCTAACTCTCTGACGCCTGATATTCATATAAGTAACATATGAAAAAACTTAGGTCCTAACCTCATGGAAGACACAATTCATGTCGATTACAAAGAAAACTAGGTTGATTACACAAGAAAAAGACGGATATTCACTGTGAGAATGAAATAAAGCACATAAATGTATTCGGTGGTTTTATAGAAAGTCTTCAATGTTAACACATTTTATACATACAGCAGCCACTGTAGGCATACTTTAAAGATTCAAACGTACTGTTATACTAACTCTTAAGGAGCAAAATCCCTTCCAAAAGTAACAGTTCTTAAGCAGCGCCGAGGGTGCGAGTGGGTTGAAACTATGCCTCCGCCTCCTGTCTGTGCCTGCATAGGCATGTCACGCGGTGACTTTATAGTTCCCAGGCTAGTCAATGAATTCCCCGCGTTTTATGGAACACGAAGTTCATTACAGTGTTACGAAGAGGCCGCCATTTTTACATATCTCAGCCAGGTGTATCGCGTTCAGGTCCTCTCATCCTGCATATGCTCTACCGAATTAAATATTGTCCGTCCGTTTAAGAAGTCTCTTACTACAGGTTTCCCTATCAAAACCCTGTAACGAATTTTCTGATCTCCCCCACGCGTGTCACATGTCCTGCCCATTTCTACCCCGACTGATTTAGGCCTATCCGAATAATATTTACAGAGTAGAAATCATGAAGCTGTTCATCGCTCTTAGTCCAAATACCAACCTCAGCACCCTATTCTCAAACACCCTCAGACTACGTTCCTCCCTCAGTGTGAGACACCAAGTTGCATAGTCATACAAAAGAAGAGAACATTACAGTTCTGTATATTTTCATCTTTATGATTTAAGCAGCAAAAGGAATGACAAAATATTGTGAACAGAATGACCGTACGCATTCCCCGAATTTAATCTGCTGTTAATTTGTTCGTGCATGCAATTTTGATCTGTTACTGCCATTCACAAATATTTTCATTTTGTTGCATTTTCCAAAGAAGCTGGCCTTCCCGTTAGTTATATTTATCTACAGCCTGCTTACGACACGTGTACGTACACTTAGTTCTACCAGCATTTTCCTATGGAACAACCTCCTTACCAGCAATAAACAAAACTTCCCATGTTTTTTGTCTGCAGTAGAGCCCCTATGTTTGCAGCCACCAAGTTAGCGTCATCAGCGTGGACGAGAAGCTGATGTATCCCATTAAATTTCATTCCCTCCGATTTTTTAACCTTCCTAACGGCGTATTCGTTGAATCTCATTATACTTAAATAACTTGAAACTTACTCTTTTAAACGCTTAGTATTTCCGATTTGTCCTCAAGAGAAGAAAGTTTACCTACGTTAAACGTAAAAATGGAATTAACTAATTAATTAACATACAATTTGTAAAACTGCATATCTCCTTTGACATGCAAACTGGTTTTTCATTATTTTGTTGGTTTGCTGCCAGAATGTATAGCCAACAGTTCATGCAACTGTCTACCAGAATACACCAACGAAATATTGTCCTTAGTGCACATGAAGAAGCAAAGTCTTGTAATCTGAATGAGACACGAAATGAACTTGTATATTTTGGAAGGAGCATCCTAAGTACGCGGTGCCGTCAGTTTTTTCGGGTTACTTGTTGCACTGTTAAGAAACAATGAGATGGCACTTAAGGCACTGGCTACATGTGGCGTAGCAGAATAAAACTGAGTTAGGTACTAAGGAGTGGTTTGAGTAAGGAGCGCTAACCACAGTAAGAGCAGACCACAAGAAAATATTTGATGTCACCTTTAAAATGGGCAACAAGTTTTCACCGATTCCATTCACAAGGGAAAGCAGAAGAAGCAATTTTCTTCCACCGACAAATACGAGATGAACAGCCAGTATCAATTACGTCATTCTCCCTTTTCCATTGTTTTAACTCGACCACTCCATCCGATATTTCTGTTCACAACACTCACCAAATATTTCTTTATGATTCATTTACATATTCCTGCACCCTCAATTCCTCTCTCTCATAAGCGGTATCTCTTATCCAGCATTTCATCACAATTTTGTCTCCGTCGTTTGAGGTTTGCAAATAGTCCTATATTCAGCAGTGTAATTCTTCCACGGTGGTGGTGTGTTGAACGTCACCATCTCAAAATATACAGCATGGAATAACAGGGATACTTTATTATTTGAAGTAAGGCTGTTGCTATAGAATACTGAGAGAACTAAGAATATATACGTGGCCTAGTATGATCTTATTTCGTGACCAGAATGCAAAACATAGTCACAACTTAATGGCAGCTAACAAGTCCTTTGAAAATGGGGCATGTTCAAATATTTCGGAACTCTAATAAGACATAATCACATTCATTAAGAAATTTGTAGCAGATTAATCGGGGAATGCGCGCTAGCATTCGGCCCGGAATGTTTTGTTATCCTGCCTGCTATCCGAAAATATAAATATTAAAATATACAGAACTATAACTTTGCCTGGTACTTGACATGGCTTGAAACTTCGTCTCTCACATTGAGGGAGGACCATTAGCTGATGGTATTTGAGAATAGGACGCTGAGGAAGCTATATGGACCTAAGGAGGAGGAGGAAACAGGAACTGCGGTAAACTGCATAATGAGGAGCTTGGTGATTTGTAAACCTTACAAATATTACTGGGGCGATAAAATCAACAGGAATTAGAGTAACTTGTTAAGTAGCATAAACGGGAGAAAGGAGAGGTTCATATAGGTTTTTGGTGAGAACCGCTGATGGGAAAGTAACACTTGGGGAGACCTGAATGTAGATGGGAGAAAATATCGAAGGGGATCTAAAGAGATAGATGGGAGGTGTGTTCCTACCGGATTTGTGTGGTTCAGGACAAAGAAAAGCGGCGAGACCCTGTGAAAAATAGAATGAAATTTCGGATTCCATAAAATGTGGCGAATTTCTTGACCAGTTGAGGGACTAATAGCTTTCCAAGGACTCCCCTCCAAAGAGTCAGTTATACAGTGTGGAATGGTAGAATAATACTTTAGAAATCATTTGGCAGGAAAGAGTCGTGGAGTAATTGTCGTGTGGTCTCTTCCCGGTATTTGCCTGGACGGGCTGTGAAGGCCAAGACAGACATGACGAGATAGGCGACGATCCGGCTGAAATTCGAAACAGCCATTAGCCCGGAATATAAATGTACAGCGTGCTGCTACATCAACATTTTTTATTCTAAAACAGGGGAGCACAAATTTTCCAAAAAAAACTAGCAGCCAACTCAAAATTGTACGCGCCAGAAGAGTGACATGAAGCAAGTTCCCATACTGAGGACCCACAGATATTAGGGGACACCTTACAAAATTTAGCCGCAGCGGTGACCTGGCGCCTGGGCCTTGAGCACCGCAGTTCTAAGACTTAGCCATTTAATAAATTCATCAATACAAACCGCGAAGTTTCTCAGTACGTATTATTCTCCTTTACCCCGTTATTTCGTTTGTCTTGAGATCCAAGTAGCTCTATTGTCCACCGTATGTCAGAAGGCCTCTAGCCCCGTTAGTTATACTAAAGACAACATACCTCTATGAACGAAGGATGTAAATTCTTATAGGCCTAATCACATACTGCATTATTAAGTTACTATTTCATTACTCATTTAAGGTCATAACGTGTGAATACCATGGTAATTATTTCTATCTATGCGTGTTTCCAGTTTCAGTTTAGTTCATTTCCGATAAACAGTGTTCCAGGTTATTTGATCATTATGAATCTAAATGAGTAATACATCCACGCAAAGTAATGCTACATTTCTCCCCTCCCCATCCCACAAGATTTGTAATTCGTTGCACTCTTGTCAAAATATTCTTAACGGTTGCAGTTCCGACTTACCAACTCCGGTTTCAGGCGGTTCCCCAAGAGACAAACACCGCGTCACGTCATGCACAGCTACAGCGTTGACCTGAAAGCAAAAGACACACTTCTCACTTCATGGGCTCACATGCTGTCGGTAAATGACCTGCTTCATCAAACAACGGCCTCCACATCTGATGCCATTTTAGCGAAGAAATCAACAAGACTTGAGAGTGATAAATGCATTCGTTATCAGTCCCGTTCTTGTTACTCTCAAGAAAAGTCTGTACCGGGATCATGCATAGGCAAACAAAGTCTGCACCGGGCTTCTGCATAGGCCATGAAAGTCTGCACCGGGCTTCTGCATAGGCAATGGAAGTCTGCACCGGGCTTCTGCATAGGCAATGAAAGTCTCTTCTAGAATACGTAATACTTATTGATTTCCACGGCAACAATGGTTACGCGAACGTGCCTCAGTGTTGCGTTACAGGTACGTACATTGCCCCTCTTGCTGGAGGAATTTCCTATATCCATATGCAGAGCAGGCTACAAGTGTCTCTTTCTTAAACTTTTCTTTAGGATAGGGAATATATTTTCAAATATTTTGCCGAATTCCAGGCTCCAGACGGTTAAGGAATATATACGACATTGGAATTTCCCGAGGACACACCACAATTCTTTGGAAAGCAGTGTCAAAATAATCTGAGGATCCAAATCAACAGGATGCGACTGTACAAGGACTAGGTTGTGCCGTTTAAAATAATTAAAGGTTGGGCGCTGATTAGCTAGATCTTGCGTCATTAGCCCTTCCACCGACGGATGCGTATATATAGATGAGAAATGAGAGGGAACCTAGATTATCCTTCGCGGATGGGGGATACTGTTTTAAGGGGAGAGGGGAGGTGGTGACTATTACTGTCTAGTGAAACGAATCGAGTTACGGTAGAAGGGGACGAGGTTATCAGACTTTTCCCCCCCATTTCTACCTCTCCCTCTCTTTTGCTACTACCCCTGTAGGGCCACTAATGACGACCGACCACGCGCCTATAATAATGCTAAAGCTCTACGCGCCCGGACAAACTTGTGCGTAATTATCTCACTTCCAAAAACCCGCTTCGGTTCTTGCTTTCCTCATTGATGATTATGGAATAACTCCCCTTACACCGACGCATCAGTAGGCATTCTGTACGCACTTATGTTATGTATTTATGTACATGGTAGCTGAAGCAGCAAGCATGCACCATTTGTCTGATTACAACATGTCAGTGAACGAATTTACAGTTCTCTCAAAGTTATCCCCTTTATGTTTCCTCTGAAACTTTAATTTGAAAGGTTTCCTCGAGGGTGAAACTTTCGAGAGGCTACTTAAGATATGGTCTGAAGTTAATGCTACTGGATAATTATGCTTGTCAAGGGATAAAGGCTTGTTATTAAATGCCTGGATACATGGTCAAAAGTTTCTCCTCCCCTGTTCTTAGCTGGCAATATAGAACTCAACTCTGAGAGGGCTGCTGACCCTTAGAAGCCGTAACGACGCAACACAACAAAAACCCTATGTTACAGGAATAACTACGTTTAAAAGGAAATTTGATAATTAGTAACAATAGCATATTACCCTGTCTAAGCTAGAAGAATTACATTTTAACTGTACGTAAATGCTTGCGTCTGTCAGCATCTGAAGACCTTTAGTCTGGTGAAAAGAAATTAAGGTTGTAAGGGAACGCGGTGCTTCCATTTTCGGGACCTTTCCACCGTGAAGATGAAGACAGCAGGTTCCTACAAAACTCTGCAGCGTATTACATCGTACCGCGTCACAAACCGAAGACTTAGTTTAACATTCAGCTCCTTACTAACCTCAAATCTGGCACTTAAATAGAGGGACTGAAACATGTAGGCTACCTATGGGGCTACTGGCTAATAATAAATTTGTCCATACCTTTAGCGTTTAATGGCTTAACATTAATTCACTAATTTGTCCAAATGAAAAACTTATAACCCGAATATTTAATTAATAGGTACACACATAATAAAAATGGACTAAAACTTTGAATCAGCAATTAATAACCTGTTTACAGACCAGAGAACAGAGCTGCACCATAAGAAAGACATTTTCAAGTTAAACACTTTCAATCGAGGTTTCAAAGCGAATGGGCATATATACACATTTTCATTAAATCGCCCACCGTTCGGAAATGAAGACAGCTGTATACACGTGCGCAAATCGGAGGTTTTCATAAAGGAAAAAATGAGAACTGCCGTCTTCTGAGTTATGGCTACGTGTGGGCTGGTAGAGACTTAGCGACTGCCCCCAGCTTCAAGGCAGGTTCCTCCAAAGCACAGGTAAATATTTGCAGGCTACATGGCGCCACGTCACAGAAGATGGTAAATTTTCATAAAGCGGCTCCACTCATCACATGAAATGAAATAAATGTGAGCAGGTCGTTTAAAAACTACTAGAAGTCTACTCCATTAATCGCCCTCAAAGTGACAACGCTACGGGCTGACAACCGTGGGACCACTCTTCCATTCCTGGCAAAGGCAAAGAAATATTTCTGTTCTCCAAAGCGCTCAGACCGGTTTCGGAACTCACCCAGACTCCTATTTAATGTGTGGCGGGGATCCTTCTCCGGGGTTCAGTGTTCGGCGTGTGACGCTGACCACTTGCTTCCATCCACTGCCGAGAGTTAAAAATGGGGGGACAGACGTGAACTCTATCTGCGTTGTCTACTACACCGTCACAGCGTGCACAAGGACAACGTTACCTTTACAACAGTTTTTTCAGGCTTCGGTGGGAATTAAAAGTAAAGATAAGGTTTACCCTATAATCTGGTAATCTGCCATGAACGTACAGAAGGGGAGTAGGCGTATAGCTCTACTCTTTCTTTAACCTTGGTGATAGATAAGGATGGGTGGTCAAGGCCACGTCCCGGCCGCTTTACCGCCGGGAAAGAGATCCCGTACCCATTTTACAGAAGGCTAGGTGGGCCCCAGGACCGGTCTGGACAGGTGCGGAAAATTTCGCCCCCACTGTGATTCGAACCCCGGGCCACCCAGCCCATAAGAACAGTTTCAAAAGTTCCCGAACACAAACTAATGGGACACAGAACTTGCATATCGTGTTAATTAAAGGCAACATTTACTATTCAAAGTATTTCCAAATATATAAATTTGGAGATATGTTTCACCAGCTTTTCCCCTTTTAAATAATATTCTGATACATTTGAAAATAATTTGCATGAACTCCATAAATACCTCCACGATGTATTTAGCTACTGATCTTGGAGTAAAAGAGGGGACTTACTAGAAAAATTATTGAAATAAAATATCTACGAATCTGAGAAGACTATATGCCCGTGTCCAGGAAAATTCCCACCTTCTGTGAGGTCACCTAGGTTAAGCCCCTTTCTCATCACCACATTCAGTAAAACTCATTTAACAGACGTTCCTTATTGAGCCAATACCATCACCTTGATCACAGTATGCTCACAACGTTCGTGGAACACAATATATTACAAAGGACTTAGTTATGCAATGGTTTCTTTCCCCAATTAACTAATTTCTCTATACGCATTATAAATTTTCTAGCAATTTATTAAAACTTTCTTTTTAAATTACGATCATTTGTACTAAGAGATAAGTTTATCCACGATACAAAACGGATGTTTTATTTAGCCTTAATTAATTAATATACGCTTTCATATCCAAACTACAGAAGACACTAAAAGCTTCTGAATTCAATAATAAACTTATTTTACACTTAACTGACGCATATGTTTTATTTCTACAATATTCTGTGGTGCCATAAGAGTATTAGAATCAATAGCAATAACTATAATATTTGCTGAAAGTACTTTCCAGTCTCCACTTTTGCCGCGCTGGTAGTTCAGCGACCTGCAGAACTACAGGACTTGAACACAGTGATGGATATGAGATTTATCTTTTCTACTAACTTAACTTGCAGAAATTCAGAAAACCCTCCCACCCCATGCTTCATTCCGCCCTCCAACCCCTCAGGAATCATAGTGGTAGCATCAACATGCCGAACAACGTCATTACTGACATCTGGTGCAAAACAAGCCTTGTGTACCAGAAGACTACCTCTGCCAGCAACACGCCACCACGACCACAACTGCTGTACCGATGCCGCAGTCCAACGAGCAATGCTATTTGCATAATCGGGAAAAGTAGGGGTGAAGGAGGAAGGGATGGAGTGAAAGTAGAAACCTTTCTGAGATTACAGACGTGCACTGGCTGGCTCTCTTGAAGTAGAACCCACAAGAGAATTAACTAACCACTGCATGCCATCAGTTGCATATTTAACCAAATTTGATACAAGAATAAAAACTGTAGCAGGGATATAACAAATTAAAAAGTTAAACATGAAAAAATGAAGCTACGCTTCTCGTAAAATGAATGCAACACGAAAAAGTTCAAGTGATGAAAAATAACATGGAAAGCTATGCGCAGAAATTTTCGCCCATACCCTTCAGTAATCTTGTTATTTCGAAATGGCAGAGAGAACAAATTGTGGATTTGAGCCTTACGTTTGGATTAAAATTTCACACAACGGTAAGGGGATTCTTAGTTTTGGAAGTGAGAAAATTATTAGTTTTGCCTTAAGAATAACAAATGTAAAGGAAATAAAGTAAGAGTTGCAAACAATGACTAAGTTTGAAGACCATTATTCTCTTTGGAATTAATGATGCAGTAGTGACAGCGAAGGAAAGAATAGGGTTTGCAAAAGATGGATAGAAAGGAAGAAAATATAACCTACAGGCTTTATAAATTTACATCTTAAAATGCAGTTTTTCTTTTCCGTTAATTTTCTTCCCGCTGACTATGTTTCCACTTCATCTTCATATATAATACAAACTTCAGTTCCACTGCCTGCCTGTGTCTCGAAACTTAAAATGTTGTTCCAAAGAAGAAATGAAGGAATTATCCAATTTAAAAAAGGCTGCGTGTACCCTGGTTTTGTCAGAACGGAATGAGATAGTCAAATTACCTACATTACAAGTACAGCCTTCTTGGTCCTAAGTTATTACATTTATCTTTACCTTGACTTTCAGCTGGGCATAAATTCCTGTACCTTAATTATTGTTTGCCTTGTCAAGTAAAATGTGTACGTATTCGTACTGTGGCCATAACATACCGCCAGTGTTACTGTCCTATTTAGCGAAGCTGTCAGCTACAAAAACGAGACATCGTCGATAGATGGAAGGACAGCAGTACGGAGCCCACTGACGGGAAAGTAATAACAGTGAACAAGCAAAGTACTCGGACAGATACCTGCCATCCACAGCGCCAGAAACTTCTGGTGTTTCACATTTGCAAATATCGCCAGTAACATACTTCCCTTATTACAGACATTCCCCGAATTACGCAACTTCAAGCTACGCAATTCCGGACTTAGCAATTTTAAAATTAGCATAAAAATTTAACTTGTTACATTTTCTACTGCGCGCCAGATCTTTCCTTGCGAGAATGAAAGCGCGGTGAGACGCAGGCGGCGGAAGAATACCGCTGGGCGATAACACAGGCTACGGAGCCGTCATGCAGCGGCCGATGAGGTTGCAGTGTGGTGGAGTCTGGATTTCAACTGGGCCCCATTGTAGGTGCATACGGGTGACCACACGTAGGCCTGCAGGCCTACTCAATTCCGACGTGCGCCAGTCCTTGCGGAACGTAACTACGTAAGACAGGGCGCGTCTCTGTAACTCTCTATGACATTTGCAGTCTTGACGTAAGCGCAGAAACTAATATCATATTTAATACGTCACGTTTATTTTACCTCAAATTTTAGCATCTGATGCATCAATTAGCCCAGTCTTTTATCCTCCATCCTGTTATCTGTAAATCTAACATTAATTTTACCTCCTGTCTTACGGGGATTTAACAATAATTTCACCCCCCCCCCTCATTGGAAGAAAAATAGATTGAGAGCATTTAGGAAATAAAGTCTCATGGGAATATTTGCACCTACAGAAGGAACATAGAGGAAGAGAAGTAAAGGTATACAGTGAGGAGCTGCACAATTGGCACTCTTCATCAAAATTATAAGGGCGATCAAATTCAAGGAGGAAGAAATAAATGAGTGGAGTAGCACACATGGAATAGAGATATTTATACAAAAATTTGGCTCGAAAACCTGAATGGACAGGAGTAACTGAAAGACCCTGTAATACACGGGATTCATTCATAACGTACTCTGTCTTGCGACAAGTCCACAGTCCCTTCCAAAGCAAGTTCTTCAGAGGGGCGATCTAGTGCTTCCTCTTTCAAATTCCAGTACCTTCTCTTTTCGTTAAGGTAGCTGCTTACGTCTTCTTTTTAGTATGACTTTTTCCTTTCCTTCAATTGCGTATTTTATAAGGCAGTTCCTACGCAAATTGTGACCCATCTAGTCAGCGTTTCTTTGTCCTACTGTACGTAGGATATTCCTTTCCCCCTTGACTCACGTTAAACTTCATGACATGGACGGATAAATAATATTAAAATGGACACGAAAAGGGTGTGAGGGTGTGAATTTGATTAATCTGACAAAGAGGATAAGTCAATGGCCGGTTCTTTTGAACGGGGTACTGACGTTTATGGTTCCATAAAATGCAACACACAAAATGAAGGGCACTCGTGCGACTAAAGCCTTAGCCAGGAACAACACGATGCATACCGTTACGATAGGATTATGAACATGCTAGGTTACATATGAGTTTTGAACGGTACTCTCCTTATCATCAAAATACATTTTTGTCACATCCATTTCATACTATTCAGCAGCAAAAATCTCACATATCTACCTTACATGACAAGTTATGGGCAGCTAAATTAGCGAAAAATATACAATGCAATCTTATTACAGATGCTAGCCCTTGATAGTTAATTATTCTCAGCTAGTAACATGGGCTTTCATTAATTTTTAAACGTATCCTTTATGATCTCGTGTTGATACCACTGACACTATTTAACAAGTCACAGCTATGAAAGTGTCAAAATATGACACGTTATGGCTCCCAGAGGACAATTAAGAAATATTTTATGTCACTTATAGGCACGACGTAAGGTGTTTAGTACAGTACAATCTAGTAGACATGTGGAGCTTCTGAGTTTCGTAATTTAAACATGATGACAAATGCCTATTTATACTATGTATTAGGAGACGGAAGTGATCGGCAGAAGCTAGAAGTAGCACAGAGACCCACACAAGTTAAACTTTGTGTCAACCAACCAGTTCTTGTTCTGCAAAATATACTGTAAAAGCTGTGTGTGTAAATTTTAATTAACTTTTAACCTCGAATGAGTCCCCGATGATGATCCTATGGGATCGAAATATGTAAACTAAGATGTGAAAATACTGTACGTGTTGTAATGTAAAGACATTGAATAGAGTGCATTGGTTCGACAAGTATTGTATTGAATAATAATCAAGCACAGGATAAGCAATGTTAAACAAATGAAAGTAACAAAGGAAACATCGATCGGCTAACTTCCCGATCCCCCTCATGATCACACATATGTCAATAACAAATATTATTCTGGTGCAAAGTTTCCTTCCCTCTTCCAGCTTCAAATTTACTGCTTCATATCTCGCATCTCCTTCCAATAACGTGCAAAATGTGTGCCCCATTAAATAAATTCTACTTTTTCAACTGGAAAAATTGGACAGCCAACAGGAGTTGAGTGGCTACCACAATCATCTTACAAAATGTCAATGGAGAAAGCAATGTGATGGCTCCTGTCTGTGTATCCACACGGATTATCCGCACATCGCTTCACGCCGCCCCGCTCAACTCGCAGCTCGCGGGCAACATGTTGCCCACGGACATATTTGCAATGAGAAAACCTTTCCCTGGCAAAGCCGAAATAGAATACCGAAACAACTGTGCAAACGCAGGAGCTGTTTATTTATGGAGACGTTCATTACATTGCTAATTCATATTGCAAAAACCTGCTCAAAGAGCGACACTCTAGCCTAGGTTGTAAAGTGTATATTTTGTAAATGTTTGCTATTGTGATAAATGGATTTTACTGCACATTATGTATAGAAAAACACAAGGTAAAATTGTAGGCGTAATTACACATATGCTTATTAATTCTTAATTCTGTGTATTGAACCTATTCAGTACACAGAACGAAGCATTACTGTTGCCCGCACGCAGACCAAATGTTGCCGAAGTTGCCCGCACCACATAAAAAGTTTGAGCGGGCCTGGCTTAACGTATAAGTAACGTCTCAGTTTCCGTGTACGTTCGATAATGTAATGTATTTCTCTCCGAATTTTATGATTTTATCTGTACAATTAATCTGTACAGCCTCATGGTTGGTAGCTATGTGTTTGTACAGGCTTACTGTTCATAAAATCTGTTAATAACGGTGGGATTTGGGGTGCACACGGCTTCAGAATTGGGCGCAAATATGAAACTACTGATTGTGATTGAACGTAACATAAATTTAAACGCTGCAGAACTCTTTAGAAAAAAAAAACACTTTTTCACCCCAAAACTTACCCTCATGCGATGCCTTCTCCATTTGAATGATCTGCACCAGGCATATAACGCACTCCTGCTGTGGCCTTCTGCACAATACGAGCGTGCAGCCTGATTGCTATCACTATTAGGAGAAACGTGCTGCCTCTTGCCAACAATGGTAACCATTCATGACCCTGAAGACTTCAATATGAAACCTCACAGCCATTAAGATTTCAAATGGTATGTCGAATGGATTCGGACGACTGACACAAAATAAACAGGCGACCGATATTTTGTTAGGCGCCTCAAGAATATAACGTGTTACCTGTTTTCAAAAGACCTTCGAAATCACAAGCAGTACCTCCAAAGTACGTACTGGCGCACGTATAAAACATTACCAACATTTTTCATTTCAAACCGTGTTTTGTAAATGCATTTACAACCTTTGATTCAGTTCAATTACGTAGTTCCAGTTGTGCACGTAAACTGCCCGATACGAGCACACAGCCTGTGACGATCTGAAGTACCTTACGGACAAGATCTGAGAACGCAAAGGGCCGCAAATCCAATAAACGGAACGCATACTGCAGGTTTCACTGTGTTGCTAGGGAATGTCGAGACAGGAGCTGAAGAATATTCAGCAAGACTGAAGAAGCAGATGGAATGAATATATTACGTGTCTGGATGCTATTTGGCATGGATGAAGTGCCATATGAAGGCCCCCCCCCCCCCGACATACCATCCATGCTGGAAGACTATCATCTGCGACAGTCTGCCCCAACAACCGACAGTTGCATCACTCCCAGATTATTCAACTCCACCCAAAACGTAACACAGAAATTTCTTTTGTGTAATTTCTGCATTCTTTTCCCGTACTTGCCATCTCAAATTCTCATTCTTTCAACACCATTGCACTTCCCTTTGCTTTCTGTGGTGGACAAAAGCATAATGATTCTGGATTAATGCGTAGCCCCCTTATATTTTTATAAGGGTGGAGAACTGTGGATTGGGGGATAAAGCTATTGCTGTTGAGGGGTAGCACTGAATAACCTCTATTCATTTTTGGAGGTTAGAAGTAGAAATAATGCCCCGCTTTGTGTTGGTGAGAAATGTCCACGTGTGAAGCTACATCATTCCCTTGCCAAGCAATGAAGACGTACGCACAACACTTCCTCAGACTACTTACCTACACCAATACTACCCACAATTCCTCTTGTTCACCCTCCTAATGTGATTCTTCGTCTCTGCCTTCCCTTTTTCTCTCTTCATCGCTTTATTTCTGTGCCCATTATTATTCCAGTGGTCACAGAAACGGCATCTATCGACCCACCAGCTCGCTGCATTATTTGACGCACGAAGAGGGAAGAAAGCGGACACGGAAATAAATGAAGAAAAAGGGAAGAAATCCAATAGACAGAAATCACATGATTTCAAGAAGCAGCTGAAGCAGTGGCTTGGAAAGAATAAGACAGTTGGAGAAATGATGACAGAAAATCAGTATTTGATCTATGTAGACTTCTCTACAGACATACAGAAATGACTGGCGAAATATGAAGTCTGAGATTGTGGTGTTTGTGTTTAGTGTTTCAAGCAACTCTCATATCACAGAATGCAGCAGAACGCTGAGCTCAAAACTGGCATTACAGTTTATGACACGCATGATTTCTCTGGTTCTAGCTGAAATTCCAACGACTTGAATGAAACAGACGACTTGCCATAAATAACACTCGTAACTTAGGATTTCTATTCTATTCCAGACATAGCGACTTGAGAAATTTCGCCTTCAAGAACAAGCAGATTGGTCTCTGAGAAACTGTTCTGCGTATCATAAGGCACTGTCATAAACTGTGTAACATTTTACACATGCTTTATCGCAACAGCAAATTCTGCCCATGGGTACGTGTGCAGTAGATTTGTCTCATACATATTTATCCAGCATAATTAAGTACATATTACCAATACATACAATTCTGTTAACAACTCGCCGATCGTTCAACTCTTTTAAACAGAATTTACGAAACGATTTCATTTACGCTGCAGGCGTTACGTCATAAACACATTACGAACTACAGTATGCACGCACAAATCCCGTGAGGCAGATAGCCCGAGCAACTAAATTTTACACTTTGGTGACTAATCTGTGTGAGTCTTCAGTATGGAACTGTTTCATATCAACATTCCGGTGCCTAGAATTTTGAAGGGACTCCTAGATTCTTAGAAAAGCTCTTGAACCCTGAACGACTATAAGTGGAATTCTTAAATTTCGAATTATTCCAATTCCTTTCATTCCCTTCATTCATTTCTATTTATCACAACTGTTATGGTATGACTTACACGCTTGAGTTAATACCACTAGCAAGCAGTCTAGTAAACTCGAGGGAATTGTTTTCACAATTATCACAAGCTTTCTATGTTCTTTCCAAATCACATTCTCATTGGACGACCGACGAATCGTGGTTCGATTTTCAGACGGGGCACTGTGGGAAGACCGGTTCTAGGGCCCACCTAGCCTCCTATTCCACCGGCAATGGGGATCTCCCGCCAGGCGTGAAGTTAAAAACACACCTACGTCTAACATCGAGATTAAGAATGATTGGAGCTGCCCCACCACACCCCCATATGCCTTCATGGTTTGTCCAGGAACAACTTTACCTTCACCTTTGCCGCTATGAAACAAAACATAAGAGTAAACACTTTGTTAAGTCGCTGGATTCCCAAACAATCATAAGGCAAAAATCATCACACCGCATTACTCTACATGCAGAAATTTACTAATGGTATTTACATAAATTTAGAGACCTTTTACAAACCTTATTGATTCAGGTCAATACATATTACAGCCATTACACTTGTCCTGCATGTCAGTAAATCTACACAAGAAATTAAAAAATCATAATATTTAAGAATATGATGTGGGTTAGAAAACGGGTTCCATTACAGTAGCGTCTTAAGGTGTGGAAATATTCTGAATTCTGAAGTAGCTTTTCATTGCTGGGACGTAGATATTTCAACACTCACTTTGAGAGTGGAAACAGGTACGTCCCCGTATCAGCCAACCACATTTCAACACTGCTAAAACAAGCTCTCCGTTTCATAATGGTATTGAAATTTTAATCCTGAAATTGATTTGCTCTTTAGACAAAACACGCCGGTACGTTGACCTGTTGTCAAACTTGCAAAGACATATCACATTCATACTTCTGCAAACTCTTTGTCAGATCTTCTTAAGTTTGACCCTTCCTGTGTTTCAAAGCGATAAGATTTTAAATAAAATTAGATTTTCGAAAACATCAACGCCAGATCTGCTTAAGTGTTCCCGGAGTTAACAAAACAGGACCTACTTAAATCCGATTACAACTATTTGAAGGTTTACATCTGATACAATGGCTGTATAATTATTCTGTATTTGTAACGACATTTCTTCAAACTTTACAAGACGAAATTCAAAGACTCATATCTTTTGGGGCACAAGCACGTATAGAGTGAAATATGTAACATTTTCTAACAGCTTGGCGCCTCCATTTTCGGGGTAGTGCAAGCACAGACTGCAGCATTAGGGAAGCTAATTGAGTCCGCAGGAGTGAACGCCTTAGAAATAAGACAGCCAGCTGCCCAGTCCGTTATACTTAACTCCTCTCGGACTACCCTGACGACGGAGGCAAAATGCTCCTCCAGAAGGATCGCATATATTTGCAAATTACCGGACCTAATATCACCGGAACACTGGAATCTTAATGAGAACCGCTTTAAGAATGCCAACTCTCGCAAGATTAAATGCTCTGTGAGAGCCACAAAGCAGCACAACTCAAATTGTGTGGATGTGAAGAAGACATCAGGACCGAAGGGCAAGTTAGTAACGCAGAGAGAAGTCTTTGTGTAAGGCGTACACAAGCAAATACCTTTAACGTAAAAACAGACCGAACTCACAAGGCAATAAATAATACCGTTCAGACTAGTTAAGCAGCAACACAGAACTACATTATAAGCAGAAACATCAACGTAAAAAGCACGAAAAATACTCTGTTTCTTGGAGTAAACCTGTTTGAAATTTCCTCTTGAAATTACACAGCTCAGCTCTGCAGGCATACTGCGTCAGTCTTTCTCTATTGGCCACGAGTTTTAATCCCCTTTAAATTGGCAAAGATTTACGCCATATTTCTCTTTGTTCATTTAGCAGGGGATGAAAAACACGAAGCGAAAACAGACATATCAATTCTTCCATTAATTTCGTCTTTCCTGAAGAACGTAAACAGGAATACCGTCCAATGCGACTTCGTTATATTTCCATAATAGTGCTCGAAACATCCAGCGACTGTAAATTAATTTCATTTCGTAAACAGAATAACAAAAAATTTCTTCTGTACAGCCGTATCTTCAATCCGGTAGCTACAAAAATGGCTGCACTGGAGTCAATATTTGTATAACCAACAGCATATTCGTACAGGGACCTGCGTACCCAAACATAAAAAACAGCGCCATTATTTTGGAGTTAAAACAGTTTAACTACCAGTTCTTTGGAAATAAAATATTAAAACCAAATCAATAATCTAAAGCAGAAGGCTTTAATGGCCTGCGATATCTTTAGGTCGATACATTACTGTTTCTGTGACATTATAAACTGAATTCAAAGGACGGCAAAGTGCATTAAAAGAGAGACTAAATCTACTACACGAGTTAAAAGAACAGCCTACCGTGGAACGCCTTCTGCAGTTTGGTATGAAGTACAGCGCTAACCAGTAATATTTTCGACTTACATAAGTGAGGCGCCCGTCCGAATCTCGTCCAAAACACAGACCACCCTACACGAATACCTGGTTTTCCTCAGTCCCTCCAGGCAAACATGGGGTAATACGTGATATAACACGACGCCTGATGCCTGCCACATCCTTTCCATTCACTATTCTTCAGCGTTATCCGTAACACTAGTGTCCACATTACAACTGACTGGAGCTATACCTCCACTAGCTCATATCCACGGCAAGCTGCTTAGTTAAATACATGGACAACGCCCCATCTAAATAACCTTATAGGCTATGGTTATTCTAAAAATAAATACCTTATACTCAGCGATTCAATTTAAACATACGAGTAGTAATGGCTGTGTTCAACGATAGCATAGAGTCTTGTAAAAAAAAATAACATGTTACCCCTTAAATATAACAAGGCCGAAATGTTGTAATAAACAGACGCCGGGTGTGAACGAACTGTCGCAGGGGCTGTTTATTCCGTCGCGGCCATAAACTATTCCACCCAGGTCCCGTAATTCTAAAAATCGTTGCGGTCATTTCTGGGGCATGTCGCACTGGCGCTGTCGGTTCTCTGTTTCGCGGTACAGTACTATCATTACTGGCCGCCGTCCATCTTGTTAATTGTAATTTAGCCTATTTTCATCAAAAGCAGTGCAAAAATTTGGGGGTATTTGTAAGTATTCGCAAGGGCCGTGCCTCTGAAGTTGTCGGTAAATCGTACGGTAGAATTTCAAATTCCTTTCAATCAATACAAAACCAGTGAATCGGAACAGCGTTCCTCTGGACCGCCTACACGGAAGTTTAGTCCAACGCCTTCGCTCCACCACACTTTCCTTGGTAATTGCGGCCACAGATAACGGCCTACGTTCTCCGTAGTTCCCGAAACATGACAGACACCGAAAACTGTAAATTTTGTTTAAAATTTTAGACAATTCTTGAAGGTATCGGTGTTTTGGTAGGCAACCACGAACAGCAAGGAATTTGAGTACTGTCAGTCATAGCAGTTAAAATAACAGTAAAAGATATAAATTCCATTTCAACAAAAGTTCTTGCCAAAGGCACATACGCAAGTTACCACCATTTATCATCAAAACAATTACTACTAATAAAGCAGTCAATAAGGGGAATGTAATTACAATTTATCAAGCGTTCGTAATCCTTCGTGGTCCTTACCTCTTCTGCCTACTTGTTCACAGCAGGTGTCGAAGTTGTTTATTTTCACTTGATGACAATCATACACACACCACAGTCGGTAGGACTCCTCTGGACGAGGGATCGACCAGTCCCAGAGACCTCCACCAGACAACACAAACACTCACAACAGACAAACATCCATGTCCCCGGTGGGATTCGAACCCATGATCCCAGCAAGCGCTCCGCCGCAGACCTAGGCCTTAGACCGCGCTGTCACTGGTCAAGCGTTCTGGCAGGTTATCTGTCGCTTTAGTTATGTTCCTATCAGCTGCTGAGAGAAAATTGCATGGTGAAAGCACTGGCCATCACGCCAGTGTGGCATCCGCTGAGAATTTTCACGCTGTGTAAGATAAGATAATTAGTGACTCGAATGAGACTTCAAAATAATCACGACTTGAAAACAATCCCTAGATGTTCAGTAACAGATCTACAGTCTGTGAAAATGTACACATTTCAAGTTCAGCCAGATGTGGGGCGGAATCTCGCTTTATCCACATAGTGAAGGGTACCCCCTCCAACACTTTACAACATCTAACAGTACCACAATTCAAGCAGCGCCCTACTCATCCTATCTATACGTAAATTTATAACCACGCATATTTCAATTCCAGAATAATACCAAATATGCATAACTGCACGTTAATAAGCCATAATATGATCCACCCTCCACTTACACATCTGCACTCAACAGGCAATAGATACGCACTGAAATATTTTTATATACCTCAAACCTTGTTAGCGTGGCGCGAAGTTGTGTTAATATTAGACAACAGTGCAACAAACGCTCTGAATGCTTGTTCACCAGCTGTCACTTCTGTATGCATACTTGAATATTGAAACTGTATTACTGTACCAAAAGGGTGGGTAGGGGGCGTGCTTCAACTGCTACTGGGGTCTGTTACTGCTGCATGTGGCATATTTTGTGCCTGTGTGGATGATTCGAAGGGAGGTCGGAATGGGGCCTCTTGTAATTCATCATTCATATGTAAATGCAAACATACACATATACGTATACACACAGTAACACCATATGAGCAAGCTAGCACACAGGACACATAATTTGTAGCACTGCGCTTGCAGCTGTGGGTGTGATTTTACTGTCACACCTTTTACAATCGTCACACCGTCACGTACCGTGCAGGGGGTGGTTTAAATACAGACATATGCCAATAATTCTCATCCCCCCTTTCACCTTCCCCATACCACTTGCTTCCTCCAATTTCATCTGGTACATACTGAACAGTTTAACAAACTCTATCCTACCACAATGTTAGAGAGTACTAATTACAACTGTAGACATATCACGCAATGGAAATGTTTGGTGTTGTTTAAAAATTCGTTGTAATCAAAATGTGTTGCATCCTAGAGGCGAATATGTGGCGTGGTGTTTTCAATTTCCATCTGTAAACTTGTTCAACAATTATTACGAACTTCTCATGTGAGGGTTCATTTATACAGCTGCGTGTAACGTGTATGCCATATTGGATTTTTGCTCCATCACGAAACCCACAGTTATGCACAATACATGCCCTTTATTTCGTCTGTATGTTTTAGCTTACAATTTATTTAACTGCGCTTTGAATATCTCAGATTATAGAGTGTCAACTGTAGAGTAAGAATTTCCATTACACCAGGAATTGAAGGATTTAAACATTATTCTTTTTTAGATTCAGCAAAATCGGCACATAAAAAACAGTATTCTTTCCATATATCTGAGATGAATTCCCACTACACAACATATGGAAAATAAATTGTTCACACACATATACCTGTCTTTCATACAGAAATGCTTAGATTTAGACAACGGAGAGTAATTATTGTATCTAAAGAATGAAGACAAATGAAAGAACAACGATTGGGTTGGGAGATTTGGGGTTTCCACTGCATTTTTTTCTGCAAATTTCTGTGTTCTTGTATGTGACGCTATCACTAGGTTAGATTTTCCCAACTTTCCACAGTACCTCAGATCTTAATTTCTTACGTTTGAGGAGCCCAAGCAGAATCAACTCTTAAATATGAAGGCACTAGGTTATTTCGAAACGTCCAGACACTCAGCGACATAGCGTCACATCTGGAACACCCGAAGACCCTCGGTGTTCCCCACTGAACAATGAGACACACTGTATAAGAAATCAATGCATTCATACCCTTCACGCAGCTGTGCACTAATTTTCCTCTTTTCAATAGCTCTCGTAACTCACAAAGCGAAGTTTATGCAGAGTTTGAGGCAAACGTAGCAGAACTTTACAAATGTGTTCTGTTACTTGGAGGGACGAACATATATTACATAGGTTTCAAACAAAACACTCCTGGAAAGATTTAGACCCAAGAAGAATAAAGTTAGAGAAGGATTTTGGGCATCGCATAACGAGGGATTTCTTCTGTTATGCACCATCTAGTGCTGTTATGAGAGTAAAAAAAAATACTTAAAATGTGGTGAACATATAGGCCTACCGCACCATTCAGACAAGAACACAGTACTTAAGCACCTAACTTAAGCAACTAGCTTACCAAGTGACAAAGTATCGGACTGGCTCCACGGAGCAGTCTTCCCTCAGTAGCTAATATTCTTTAGACAGTCTGAACTTCCATGCACTTAAAGCAACATCAAGGTTCATTACCATCCACAACATCCAGTCACATATTCCGAGACTGTTTAAGACCTTCATCTACTGCCGAGATTAAGAATGAGTGGAGATAACCTCCTCTCCCCTTCTATCCTTCATGGAAAGTACAGCAAAAACTTTACCTTTCCACTTTAGTATTATCTTCCCCCACACACCTGTCTCTCAAGTCGTCTCGTTTCTTCCGGTTTGCGACCAAAATTTTGTGGCTGAAGCAGGAAATGCATAAGGAATTTGAGGTTCTGGGCGTGGTATTCATGCATATTACGTCGTGTCGACTGGTAAATAGCGACGTTTCGACGGCACTATGCGCCTCCAAAACATCAGTAACCATTTACCAGTCGACATGGCGTAACATCTCAGAAGACTTTAACTTTCAACAAATGCGTACACAATTTTGACTCAGAAACATCTGGGACCAGAGTTGCAGGTTCATAGTACGAAGATGTGTCTTACAGCCATTAATCTAGGTAGTTAGGATGAGAGGCTGACAAAACTTACAAGATGATAATTTTTTTGACTGCTGAAACTCAAAATTTGAATTGAAAAAAAATAACATTTTAGGAGTGTAACAACTTCTTAAATTTTATTTTCGGCCTGTAGGAAATTACGTTGGCGTTGGCGTTGGCGGCGGCGGCGGCGGCGGTGGTGGTGATGGTGGTGATGGTAGTAGTAGTATAGTAGTAGTAGTAGGAATAGTAGCAGTAGCTGCAATTGTTGTACTTATAAAGAGTAAAGTTTAGGCTATTGCAGGCCATGAAAGCCCAGAGGGGGAGTAGAGCTATAGCTCTACTCTTTCTTTAACCTTGACGCTAGATTAGGATGGGTGGTTAACGCCACGCCCCGGCCTCTTCACTCCCGGGAAAGAGACCCGGTATCCACTTACTTTACAGGAGACTTGGTGGGTAACAGGGCAAGGCCGGACGGGTGCGGAAAATTTTCCCCAACCGGGATTCCAACCCCGGACCGACCAGCAAGTTGGGAATCGCTAAACCGACAAAGTGTAGTACTTAACAGCCTCAAGCACTTGCGGTAATCGTGGTAGTAAGAGTAGCGGAGACTTCGAGCATCAGCAGCTGGAAAATGATACGTTGGAACGTTCAAACCCGGTCCGAGAATGACAATGTCAGCATTCCTTCCAGCACTGAACAGCGCAGCCTCTAACGATGCACGTATGTAGATATCGCCCACTCACTTGGCAGTAGCACTTGAGTGTTTCACTACTTCAGAAAATTGGCCTTACTGTCACGTCATGCTCATTCGCAGGCTGAAAGTAACTTTACAATGTAACACTATGGGGTCCTTTTTGAGAAGCTAACAGTAGTTTATCGTACCAAAAAAAATTCCCTACATTATACGAAACTGAAAGCTTCATTACCGTGTTCATAAGAAACCATCAGCGTCTTTGATCTGAAGCACATAGGCCTAAATCCTGTCCAGAATCTACCTCAGTTTGAGAACCATTTTAATTTCATCTTCCTATCGTCGCCGACGTCTTCAAGCTGGCATCTTCGGTTAGGTTATTGTGACTGTAATTTTCTATGCATTTCTCATCTCTGTCAAGCGTGCTTCATTTCTCTCCTCTCTCACTCTCCTTCACTTAACCGTCGTACTAATACGTATCTGGTGTGGAGAACAACCTGACGTTCCGTACCGTGCTTTTTTCTCCAGCTTCCTCGAGGTTCCGTATGTGTTATTTTCTCCCGCTTCCTCGAGGGTCCGTAACGTGCAATTTTCTCCAGCTTCCGTGAAGGTGTGTAAAGTTCAATTTTCTCCAGCTTCCGCGAGAGTCCGTAACGTGCAGTTTTCTCCAGCCTCTTCGAGTGTCTGTAAAGTTCAATTTCCTCCAGCTTCCTCGAGCATCCGTAACGTGCAGTTTTCTCCATCTTCCTAGAGCATCCGTAACGTGCAGTCTTCTCCATCTTCCTCGACGGTTCGTAAAGTGCAATTTTCTCCAGCTTCCTCGAGGATATGTAAAGTTCAACTTTCTCCAGCTTCCTCGAGGGTCTGTAACGTAGAGTTTTCTCCAGCTTCTCTCGAGGGTCCGTAATGTGCAATTTTCTACAGTTTCCACAATGTTCCGTAGTGTACTATTTTCTCCAGCGTTCTCGAGATTCCATAATATGCTATTTTCTCCAGCTCCCCATTACGTCCTCCCGCTTACGTCCTATTATTAGCCTGTTTCTAATACTGCCTTGTGGTTGGAGCCACCTTCATTAGTAAACATTACGCACAAAGTTTTGACTCTATTCAGGATTCCTTTTTTACTTAAATATATTAATCTTCATACTTGTATCTTTTGTTGTGGGCTACACATGCACGTCGGTAGTACACAGTGTAACACTTAACGTAAGACAGGCTCACAGAATCTACATTAGCAACTTTATTATAACTGACCGCACGTTAAAGCAAGAATTTTAAACGACCTCGTCCAAGTCTCATATATGACACCCAGCGAACGTATTATTACAAAATTAAAGCTGTTATCTAGAAATTCCTGACCATCCGCGATTTATTACTTCTTTAAAGCTGTCCTCTGTATGCGGATAGCTATCATAAATGTCTTTTTTTAGACTTCACCACGGAGAATAATCAGTTCGCATAAGATCAGACAAGCCGCCATAACAGACGACTGATCATTCGGTCGCCAAAAATGCTACGTGGGGCGACCAATGAAATGTAGGCTGTATGGGCGGTTGCACCATCTTGCTGTACGAAAACGTAATCATTTCCGAAGCGCTTAAATTCTCATTTTGTTCAACGTGTCCTTCAGAAAATACTGTAACCGAAAAGAGGACAGGCCTTATTATTCCTGTTGCACTGACAGCACACCATACTCCAGAATGCCGTGTAATGGTACGTCATTTATTTTTCTGGGATTATCTGCCGATCAGTATCCGTTACTTTCAGTATTTACGTGCCTGTTTAAACAAAATCATGCCTCACTTGTAGAATAAGTTAGCAGTGGATCGAGTTCACCACTACACACTGTTTCACAAAACCAGTTACAAAACCGTACTGCCGTACTCTACTGCTGATTTAGAGGAAACTGAAGCACCGGGACACAGACGTCTAAATTGCCTGAGACACTTTCTACACTTCTTCCTCATATTGGTTTCCAGAACAAACTCCCTCTATTTTACACTGTACCTCATATCCACGAACAATAATTTACTCCTGTTCAAGGCACAGACTGTACAGTTCCGAAGTCATGTCAATACGACTGAATAATTTTAATACCGTATAAGCCTTTATATGATGCTATGTAGGGGCACAGGCAGCGACCTAACTACCGGGGGACAGTCATATGCACCTAATAAGCTGCCCGCTAGCGTGGGATCTGCGATAAATGGTATTCCCAGTATTACCGCGCTTCAGAAGTACAGGAAGTACTCAAATAGAAACGTTAATGCGTTTCTGGAAAATGCATTGTCATCTTAAAGTCGTTATACGGATTATATTTTCCCATGCGTTAGGTATACATATAAAGTGGGATTTACCCCCTGAACCTAGGACAAGCAATTTTGGATCCATTACTGGCAAAATAAATGAATGGTTTAACAACCTTGGTGTGTTACGCTGTACAGTAGTAAAAAACTAATTATTCTTACTCGGACCATCATATTAATCACAAGTGAATAATTGTTACAAAAACACAAAAATAATGAATATTTTGTTAACACAGGAGTGACGCTTTCAAAATGGCGATACTTGCTCAAATTAACATTCCAGATTCCCTGACAACGGAAGATGCCGAAACTTACATAAGCTACGGTGCTATGACCGACTGAGATGAAATTCCCCAAATGTCGATATTTCCAGGAAAGAGCGCTGATAGCCGGGTTGGACTTTGTTAATGTATAAACGTCCTTATTACTAGAATGTTATGTTGCACTGTAGCGTTTTAAAGTACAGTACATGGCGCCTTCCAACTTTCCTTTAAACATGTACGTGAAGCCTCAGTCTTGTACACATTATTTCCTGCAAACGTTTTCCGCTCGTGTTCCACTGGCTGCGTAGTTTTCTTTGGCGCGCCATTACCCAACACCGCTCAAAAACACCTTACACACTCAGAATTTCCTGAGCCCACTATGGATCTTTCCCCCTTTCACAACCCTCTCATGATTTTTATTATAAGTCTGCCAAGGTATTATAAGGTATTCATGTAATCAGCAGGCGGGGTATGCCGAACGGAGGTTGGAAGGAGAGAATCTAATCTGCGTTTTGTCTCTCGTTTTCTTTTTCTTTCCATCTTTGTTCCAACATCTCTGCCGGTATCTCCCTCTCGTTTCTGCCACGATGGTGCCGCTTCCACATCTATGCTTCCCTTACTTCCCCTCTCCTTTTTTCGAAATCAAAACAAGACTTTAATTACCGCAGGGAGTGAAGGCAGATCTTAGGCCTAACGGTTTGCTCTCCAGTTCCAAGTTTCACCATCTTTAAAAAGTGTGCAGGGGAGAAAAGGAAATGAGATTTGATATTCGACTTTCTCCAGCTTCTTCAGAAATAGGACTATTTGACGAATCCCACAAAAAAAAAATCTAATTTGTGGACTTCTGACTACTATAGAGTTTGCTGAATACCATTTATAGTATAAGTCTCAAAGTTAATGTGACAATCGTAGGAAAGTACAATTGAAACCAGTCATTCTCAAGTCCGTGCAGGACATTTGAGACCGGAACTGCACGCAACTGCATGAACAACTGTGTACGGCAGAACATTTTTAATGTACTCAGCATAAACCTGTCATCTAGAGGTACTCGGTTTGGATCTCTGATAATTATTAACCTTAAAACAGGCCAAGACCGCCTCATTTCAAATTCTTAACTATTCACCATTCACGAAAGGGCAATAATGACATTATTTAACCTCTAAAACGGTGTCTTTAAGTAAAATAATTATTGATAATCTGTTACTTTAAGCTCTCTCTTAACCTTCCATCCAACATTTCCAAGCAGCAGGTTCGTTCTTGACAGTCACTGAGCCAATCAAGAAATCTCCCGCATTTTCGTTTCGTTTCGTAGTCCTTACCTCTTCTTCCTACTCACAGTAGGCGTCGAGGTTGTTTATTTTCACTTGATCACACTCAGACACGCACCACAGTTGGTAGGACTCCTCTGGACGAGGGATCGGCCCGTCACAGAGACCTCTACCTGACAACACAAACACTCACAAGAGACAAATATCCATGTCCCCTGTGGGATTCGAACCCACGATACCAGCAAGCGCTCGGCCGCAGACCTACGCCTTAGACCGCGCGGCCACTGGGATCGGCCTCCCGCATTTTATGGCACTTAAATCTTGGTTACCATATTCAAACGCCCACACCACTGGTACGTCTCCTAAGCCAGATAAAACCAATGCACGCACTTCAAACCTGTTCTTTAAGGAAATTTCAGTAATACCTTCACCCTAAGCCCAGTTATACCAATGAGCTTTCTGAACAAAATTTTTATTCAATTTATTTCTCTCAATGAGCCCCCACTTCAACCACCTGGAGTTGATCACACTAACAACATATCGTGAAGAGTGCGAACTATGAAGCGCCGCATTAAGCAACTCTCTAGGGCATATATATTCCCTTCGCCGCTTGTAAAATATATTCTACAGTCGTACAAAAGGTGAACAGATCGAGTGCAGCGAAACATGTCTATAACGAAAGCGTAACGGATCGCATTCCACCTCACCCCCTTTCTGGTAGGTTCCGTTTAACATGGGTACTCGAAGTTAAATTAAAGATGGTCGGGACTATGAAAGTTTTCCTGCTAAAGACAGGATTCTGCTATATTCAAGTTCGTTTTAAGACATTTTTCACTGTAGTTAACTGACGTTTTATAAGACATAAGAACATTTAGTTCAACTGCATATTTGGCAAGGAAAAGAAAATGATTCAGTAGGCACGTACAAGGAATAGATGGTAAAGCAGAATGATTTAAATGTACGAAATACATAGTTTTATTCCAGGCCTAAATACTGACAATTAAATAAAGAAGATCCAACGTCTCAAGTGGAAGGAAATAAAAAAAAGTGGTCTTACAAAACCTTGAAATTTCAGGATCTGCTGTGAAGACAAGCTGTCACGTCTACTAAGGACCCCCTGCTGCAACATGAGTGGAGCGGCCTCGTTAACTCGGCTTTACGACGCTTTTCTGGAGCTACGCGTCTACGTAATGAACGGCAACATTATGGATACCACGAAACAGCGCGATACAGTTTCGTCTTTTGCTTCTGCAGCATCATTCAATATCGTTGATATGAGGAGGGAGTAAAACTTGGTGGTAGGGGGTGTCTCCGTGGCACGGTTCATAAGGAGAACAGCGTAATTTCATATAATGATGAAACACTTTAATTTCACCTTCATACAGCCGACACCACCTGCCGTCTAAAATGTATCACTTCTGCTGCTAATCGGTTTGTATGAAGTTTATGGACTAAATGTCGTAAGTTGAAGCAAACAGCCTTTGGAGATGTCACTAGAAACGCTTCACAGAATTGGTCCGCTTATTTATAATCTACTCACCAAATTTTTCACTTGTGCATTAATTAGTCATGACTTGTTCCCTTTCAGCACTCATTTATCAGCTTCAAATATGAAGCCTTTAACTCCGTTATCATTACGACATGCTCCAATTAAGTTGTAATTTATTAGTATTTTTACTTACACCGGAACGACATTTTGAAACTGCAAAGGAATGATGCAACTTGGGAAACGTATGTGGATGGATTAATATTAAAATGGATAACAAGGGAGCAGCGTTTCAGGATACGAATTGATCTCAGTTTCTCTTATACTATCCTCTCAAAGGTGCATAGTTCCCAAGCAGTCTCTTCCATTCCTGTTTCCTCACTACAATAAGCATCAATACTTCATTTCCCCCATCGGTTTTCACGTGTCTCGAATCTCATCTTTTCTTATTTTATAAGCACAATAACATCTGTTAAAGAATCCAGGTTGTGAATTTCCTGTTATGCATTTCTCTCTGACCTTTCCTTATCTTCCCCTGTGCGTGTCTGCGCGCGCATCAAGCGTCCATAAATTTTTCGCTTTCCTCTTATGGAAACGCTGGTCATGGGAAGAAGAAGAAGAAGATGATGATGATGATGATGATGACGACGACGACGACGACGACGAGGAAACATGATCATGATGATGAGGATTACTACAACAATGGAAAGGGAAATATTACCAAACCTGACTCTTGCGCCGCATACATGCGGAAATCCATAAACAATTCCGTAAGATCTAGCAAACCCCTGCACGTATTCAAACCATCTATTTACGCAGCAATACTCAGTAATGAATACATTCCAATCATCCATTTCCAAGAGAACTATTTCAGGAGCACAAACATGTCTCTTCTTTATTGCCTGAAGTAGTACAAATTCTCTGTAAAATGTGTTACATTTTCAAATAATTTCTCAACACAGACACTACATCACGGCATTACAGTATTTATACATAATGATGTAAAATGCGCACACATAATATGTCCAGCTTCGAAATGGGTGATAAGAGAATTTTTACAATTAATATGAAAACAATATGACACTTCACTCTTTGTTACTAACAGCATTTGAGCCTACAAAAAATAATTTTTTGTGGCACAAATAAGTCAATATAATGTAGAAAGAATTAAGACCCCAGTAATAATCTGTTGATATATAAGCCTACACACACACACGCACGCACGCACGCACGCACACTCACTCACTCACTCACTCACTCACTCACACATCCATCATAATTCGAAGTAATCCACTAATTACCGTAACAACAATTTTTAAATCATCATCAAATGTCACGTTTGAATCAGAACGAACAGCCCAAAGAAATTTGATTTGAATGAACTATTATGCTCTGTCGGACAAGAAGCGCTGTACTTTTATTGTTACTGGGATGACACAGCATGTTGCTAAACAAACAATAGGCTAACTATCCTGTCTACTGAGGACTGTATTTTTCTCCACTAGCGTAAATACAAGAGGCATTGTGTGCGCAAGACGACATTAATTAAGCAGTATCATGGCAGCTTGATATTACGGACAGGATCGGAAGTCACAGTCTGAAACAAATTGCCAGCTACAGATTATGCATGGCTATCACAGACTGAGTGATTGCACTACGAGCAAAATAAATGATGAGGAGAGGGACGTTCAATACGAAATGACTCACCGTTCCAACCCCTGTCTAATTTAATAGATTAGTTCGCTGAAACTTTTCTTCCTTAACCTTCTACGTTGAAAAGTTGATCACAAAGTTTGTTTTCCTTCCTGTTTGAGACACAGAATCTAACATCAACAAGGATATTCAGATAATATGGAAGGCCCGATTCATAGAGAAAAATCTGGTTGTAGAATATCACAGATAAACCGCAGCCGAGATAGCGTAGTCAGTATTGCGACTAGCAGACGGGCTGAACGACCAATGAAACGAATTCCCATTCCAGGCACGGATAAAAGAGACATTTTTCCAAAAGCGTCCAGACTGAAGCCGGGGCCCACCTAGTCCCCTATTCAGTGGGTGGCAGGAGTTCTTCCCCCCCCCCCCCCTGGTAAAGTAACCTGGGCGTGAAGCTCACCACTCACTTCCACGTGGTACCACGGTCATGAAAGCTTGGAGCTATACCTCCACTTCCCCATATACCTTCATAGTGTGCACAGGGACTACTTCACTTGTACCATAGGAAAATAAATGCGAAGACCTGCAAAATCAATGAACGCCATGTTTCGACGTACGGAAACAATGGCAAAATTTGCAGGACTATTGTGATGAAAAGCAACAGCCACACCTTCGGGTTATGCATTTTAAGACTTTCATATCTGGAAAGGTTTAAGAATTCTTTGAAGAATCAAAACATTGACGTGGTTTACAATCATCACAGCGATATTTTTACTGTTGTTTGAATCTGAGTGAACAAAAGCACTGACAAAGGCGCATGTCGCCAAAGAATGTATGCTAATGCAAAAGGCAACTGAACGTACAGCGTGTATGATTTTACTAGAATTAAATTCTTGAAGGCACGGACCAAATCAGGTGGCGTCATGAACGCCTGAAGTCTCAGTTGGAATCCTGTAATGTACATCGTGTGACAGACAGCGGTTCGTAGCAGGTACAATGTAGACCCCATTTCTAGTTCAAGAATTAGCGCTGATGCCATAATGCAACGACGTTTACAACAGTCAGTTGACAGTTCTTTTTAACGGCATGCAGGCAAATCCGTCTCACGATGAACAATAATTTCTTCCTTGATGACACATTTGTCGAAGTGATGAAAGGGTATCAGTACTCCTCTGTTCACTTGCTTCGCCTTTAAAGGTACCCCTCTTAGCTGGAACAAGGAAGTCTTTTGAAATAAATGACGGAGTCTTGTAAAGTAGAGGCATAAAAACTCACATGGCTTCCAGATACTGTTTGAAAACGGAAACATTTGTTCGCAAGAAACAGCTTGCAGGGGGTTGGGATGGGGGTTGTATTCCACGTCCGGTCACTTAACACGCACTAGGCTGGGGCGGGGGGGGGGGAGGGGGTGTTAAAAATGGGGCAGAGGGCAAGTCAAAATTTACGATTTGTCATTTTCCTTCAAACCCCTCAACTAAGTATATGAACAGGTCTGTGGACTGAACGGTGAAACTGTCAAGAATATAACAATAACAATGCAACTGGCAATTGATGGAGCTAATGGTGTCGTGGTACAATGTAATTTCCTTCTTCAGTTAAGATATGATATATAGCAATTATGCACAAAGCCATAATTTTTTTTGTAAACGATAGAAAGAACGGTTCTCTGAAAACTCGAAGTTAACGTTCCTTCGAAACGTCGGTATATACCTATCACACTACACGACGCATATCTTCAGCCTCTGCCTTTAGAATTTCATACTCCGGTTTAATGACCTTACCTTACCTCATATCAAATGTGAGCCGAGACAGGCTGACGAATACCAGCACCATCTGTCTCCAGTTAAGCCTGCACATAAGTTCTGTAAATTACTTAGGCCTACCCCCATATTTAGTCCACTTCATAGCCTACTTACAATGCCGCCTGTGCGCGTGCCTGTATGTCCTCCATTTCAAGTCTTCAACCAGATGACCGAATTTAACGAAGCTTAGTACGAAAAAAGTGGCACTGGATTCCGCCCAAACGCCATACATTTCAATTTCCTACAATCAGTAATAACGTCACGTCCAATGCGTAAACTTCAGAAGAGGTGAAGGGATGATGTGCAATTTATGCGTTCTACTCGGGGAAAACACATAGATCAGGAGATACAAAAGCAAGAGCCGTTACTACGATACGGGAAAAAATACATACAGGAAATTCATCCTGTTCGAGGAGAACCCACCGCTTCATTGTAGCACTTTTAGTAAGATACCTGGACATTACAAAATATGGATGCAGAATTGTCTGAACGGGCTATTAGCTTATACTACACTGTCAGCAATAACACGGCTGTCATTATTACTTACTTTAAAAACTCATTCTGGGAAAAGGGGAAAACATATACATACAAACGCACACACACACACACACACACACACGAGAGTGTCTGATGAAACAATGGACTATCTTCATTGAATTCTGTACAGTGTGAAATGAGGCTCCGTGAGTATTGCTTGGAAAAAAAACTGTTTAAAATTTATACTCTTCATCAGATTTCATCAGGACAAAATATGAGTACAAAATTTTAATTAGAAATATGAAGGGAATAGGGCACTATGTAGACCTAGGTCTTAGTGTAAGGAAAATGTTACAACGCATCTTAAAGAATTAACTGGACTTATAAGTCCAAAGTTGAGAACCAGTGGCGGGCGGTTGTGAATATGGCGCGGAAATTGCTGGTTCCATAAAGGGAAAAGGGCAGTAGAAACAGTACCACGGATAGTGGGGACGACAGCGCTAGCTGCTTCCCATATTCTGACTGACTGACTGACTAACTGACTGACTAACTAACTAACTAACTGACTAACTAACTAAGTACATGGAGCAGAGTCCTTCCTGAGAACCTAACATTTCCCCAGCCAGTCAAGACATTCCCCGCATTTTATAGAACCCGAAGGTTCATTACCACATTCATAAGCGCCTGCCACCTGTCCCTATTTTTCGCCAGATCAATCCAATCCAAGCCCCTCCCACTTCTTGAAAATCCCCTATAATACTATCTTCCCACCTACGCCCAGGTCTTCAAAGCGTTCTCTTTCCCTCAAATCTCCCCACCAAAACTCTGTACACACCTCGTCTGTCTCCCATACGTGCAACATGTCCCACCCATCTCATTCTTCTTGATTTGTTCACCCGAATAATATTTGGTGAGGAGTACAGATCATAAATTTCCTCGTTATGTAGTCTTCTCCACTCCCTGTTACTTCGTCCCTCTTGGGCCGAAGTACGTTTCTCAGCACCCTCTTCTCGAACACCCTCCGCCTATGTTCCTCCCTCAATGTGGGAGACCAAAATTCACACCCATCCAAAACAACGCGTAAAACTAGAGTACTGCATATCGTAATCTTTATATTTTCGGATAGCAAACAGAAAGACAAAACATTGCGCACCAAATGATAGCACGTATTCCCTGACTGCTATGGGCTCTTAATTTCTTCATGAATGGATTTTTGATCTGTTAGGGTTGTTTCCAAATATCTGAACTGTTCCATCCTCGCAAAGGAGTTATTACCCATCTTAATGTTGTGATTTTTTCTTTCCTGCATGCTGGCCTTAAGACATGACCATATACAGTACTTAGTTCTCTCAGCATTTATTTCTAGACCCATTTACTTACTTACGACTACTAAAGCTCTGTGTTTTTCTTTATATTACGTAGGGTACGCTTTCACGCAATATATTAAAATCACTAGCATAAACCAAAAGCTGGTGTGCACCATTTAATTTCAAGCGCTCCTCGTTTGCCCGAAACTTCCTAATGGCATATTCTAAAGAAAGCCTGAAAAGCAATAGCGACTCTTAAAACGAAACGTGTCAGACAAATGTCTTCCTACACCGGACTCTACTATAGATTTCACTTAGACACATTTTTGTTAGCTATACTAGTTCCATAGAGACATCAAACTCAATGAGAATATTAAACAATACTTTCGCCCTTTCTGCCTATTCATCTATTAACCTTTAAAAGCCTAGCGGTAACTTTACGCGCCATGCGGTTTAAATTTAAAAAACTCTACGTGGTGTCCACATTGCGTTTATGTGTTTTGTACGGATGTCAGAACAAACAGCAACTTTTGCCTTATAACATATTAACTGACTGGTTTTTATAACTGAGATGTAGTGTTTACTGCGCGGTACGCACTGAGTCCTTATATAAAACAGACATGTTTCTCCTTCAAAAGGTTAATCTCCAGCACCCTCTGACCTAAATCAACGAGTCCACTAGCTTTGCACTGCAGTTACCTCCTACAGTGTGTCTGAAACATCTCTTGGATCATATCTTGAGTTTGGCAACTTTACGGAAGAAGTCAACATGGTTCCCGTATGGCTGTAATGAAAACGATCGTTTCGGTCCTTCACAATTAAGTATTAATATCACGAAACAAGAAAAAAGATACGAAGGTGTGGCTGTAAATACTATTGTCACACTCCGTCCCAAACACATCTGTTGTACAAAACCATGGACGAAACAACAAAATATGCGTTATTTGTGTTAATTTCTCTCATGAATACAGCTTTCTTGTGATCTTTCTTTCCTTGATATTGTGGCAGAAAAATGGTTGTCTTCGGCCAGCCGCCTGACCTATGCCTCACAGGAATCCAGACAACACATCACTTCTATGACAGTAAATAGTCTCTACGTAAGTATTATTAGCCAGCTATGTTCAAATTTCCTACTGGCGTGTAGTACGTTGAAAATAGTAACTTTCTATTGATGACGCAAGGATCTGAGTCACATCCTGATGATGACGTAACCTCAAATATATTTTAGACACACATACTACTTACCAGCATTTCTGTGAACACGATTTAGGAAACAGAGGTGAATACAGAATAGCCTGCTGCAGAATGAAGTGTAATAACTCTAGATGAAAAAGGGGTCAGGTCCATGGGATGTCTCACTGTGTCTTTCGTACAGCTGTACTATGCTTACCCCAACGATTTAGAGATAAATGTCTCATTCTCGTCACAAAACTTTCATACAAGATTATTACATTCTACCAGTACTGGATTCTCTCTATAGGCACCCTGTAATGGGATTTACAACGGTTACAAAATCTTTACGTCGCTTGCTGCACGGCGATACAACATTCTTCTCACACAGCCTGAACAACACTGACGCAAGGGACACTTATTGATCCCTGGTCACCACCCCACCCAACTTCGAAGTGTACTTAAGTCTTACGTTCCAGGAAAACTGTATGTTGGACAGAAATTTACGACCACAAATAGCGGCTTTTATTGTACGTAACGGCAGCGAACTTGCCATGAGCGGGAGAATAGCGCTGCTCTGTGGTACCATACACTGTGCTGGACTGCGTTCATTGAAACTCATTTGTTAGGTGAACCTCAGTTAAGAAAGACGAAAGGTCAATAATTGGAGATATGGTGACCCCAGATACGGCAGAGCCTCGCATCAATAAACCAGGGGGAAAGGGGGGTAAGTGTAGCCACAAATCCTTTAAAGACCAGTGGTTAGTTTTTGTACCACAGAGTAAAACATTCAAAAAATCACCAGGCGCATACCAGGCAACACAACACACGTTTTACGATGAAGGAACTAAACGTTTCGGCTTCATTACATAGCCATTGTTAGACAACAACTCAAGAATTACAAGTATATAGCGACTAAAGGCAATTCGATTTGTGTGTGTTTAGACGTTGGATTGCTACAGGTCACTGTAACGGTAACGGGTCACTGCTCGCTACATGAAGCCATATAGAGGGGAAGCAGAGGTATAGCTGCACTCGCTCTTTACCTTTTCTCTTGAAGAAGGTAAGAGGTTAACTTCACGCTCCGACCGCTTTACCCCAGGGAAATAACCCACGTATCCGCTGAACAAGTGGCTGGGTGGACCCAGAGCCAGCCTGGACGTTCTCAATAAGAGAGAGTCTCTTGCCCCCGCAGGTTTCAAACCCCACACCACCCAGCCAGCAGCCCAGTCGCTATACCGACTACCCGAAACCGGCTCCCTGTTACTGGTCACTCTATCCTTGCAATTCCTGAGTTGATCTTATAAAAGCTTTGTAATTAGGCCGAAACATGTAGCCACTGCATCGTAAAATAAGTTGTGTTATTTATCATGCACCTTGTTATGCACTGAATTTACATACAACGGGATGACTCAGATACATACTGACAATTTAAATATGATATAGCGATATGAAACAACGAAACGTACAGCGTAGGCAGTAAGAGACAGAAGTATTGGCACAGTAGTCTGCGTTATGTAGAAATGAGACGCTAGCGAATAGTAAAGACGTGAAATTTGAAATGAGTGATGGGGACAGACAGAACGTCGTTGCTGAGTAGCATTTACTTCTGTGTACTCGGCATGTTCTCCCGTCTCACATAAATTTACTCAGTTTCTAAACTTATCTCTGGGGTCACTGACGTTATTCCTTAACGTTTTAGCGCCCAGCAGTAAATATGTTTACCGTGTGCTGTAACACTCAGAAACTCTGCATCTTTGTCACAGAATATGTGGATGTACTGAACGTAACAAACTGTATTAAAGTATCAAATACGCTGTGTTTAGGGAAAGCCATTGATAGGCTCTGCATCTGTTGGTTTGATTCAGTACACAAGGTTCGATTATAAGTACAGGGAAACATGCAACACCGTAATGTGTTGATACATTTCTTACGATTCTATCAATAAATACCGATTAAACAGCATTAGCCGACGGATGTTTCTAAGGGACACGGAATGTGTTCTTCGTGAGGTACGGACAAAGCCTTTATATAAAATTTAATAGAATGCTAGTCTTCAAAGGGTAAACCACTATTTCCGTGTCTTCATCTTCCCTTTAAAAAACATTTTCACGTATGAAATTAAAAAAATTCTTATAAATTCCTTTTAAGAAATTGGATGTTATATTATTTTTCATGGCCTGAGTTGGCAAGGAAGAGAGGTTTTATACATCCTACAGCCAGAAAGCGGCGAACCGGGTCAGTAGCCAGGCGAACGCTGGCAGCAGGAATGGTCACGCTACATTACCAGTGCTGTGGCCAGATGGAAAGAAATTCAATTTTTCACAGCAAACATACCGCTTAACAAGAAGGCCGTAAAGCATCCGGACTAATATATGGCGTGACGAACGCTTTGCTTATGCACAGCCTTGACCTTTGGTGAACTTTTCGGAATATCAGGACATAATTTAGGATCCAGAAGTACGAGTTAAAATAACTTTCTTAAAGCTAGCCCAAAAGGACAGACTTTATGTAAAGAGGTTACGACATCCTTATGGTTCTACATACATTAATGGGTTTCTTATCCTGACCTACACGACAAAAGACACAGCTCGTCTACGAACACATCCTTGACCCTCCAGTTCCAAATGGCCAACGGGAAACAAGAATGTTAAGGAGAATTTACAGACACAAGTCTTAAAAGTCTGGTAGCCAATAAAACGGATTTTCTGTGAAAGCTTATGAAGCCTTGAATAAAAGTAATTAATAATTATTATTTTCATATAATATTAGATGCATAAATATTAGATGCATATAATATCAGATACATGTAATATTAGTTGCATATAATATTAGACGCATATAATATTAAATGCATATAATACTAGATGTGGTTCGTATGGTTAATACGGTTATTGGATTTTGAAATTATAATAATATAATATATAATAATAATTTCAAACTAATTCCAAAATACAAGGACCTTAATAACCACACGAAACACAGCATGCACAAGGCCTGCTATACGCAATTAATGCCCTTCGAGTCTCAAATCATGTTTCTTAAACTACTAAAAGATATTCCGACATACAAGCAAGATTTAATATTAACATACGTATTAAGAGATTTAAGGATACCAACATAACTGGAAAAATCATTTGGAGAGAAAGAAAAGAGGCCACCTTCCACAGCTGGGTACAGTGAGACGCAGGACGGGCAAAGCAATGAGGGGGAGGGGCCACGACAGTTTTGAGATCCACAACCAAACAGGCACTGCACGAATAATTTAACACAGAGGCGCGTTCGAGTAACAATTGTTGCCATGGAAAAGCAATAAATATTACATATTATGAATGTGTCTGTAGCCGTAGTTATCCAGTAAGCAACGTACATGAGCCGTCACATATTGCTGTCCGTGGCCTGTCAGGCTCTGCCATATTTCTCTACATTACGTCATAAAAGGCACGATTTTCGGGAAAACCCCTTTTGTCTAAAACAGTTCTCGTTCTAAAAAGAATTGAGCGAGATGTCATAAATGTACGTTAATTCTTCATGTAAAGTGCTCGTTATTCTTGTCAGGTTTAATGGAACTTGAAGTATCTCGAGAGATTTTCGAAAAATTCTCAAATATCAAATTTCATGAGAATCCATCCACTGGGAGCCGAGTTGTACCACGCGGACAGGCAGATTGTTAGACACGACAAAGCCAATACCTGGTTTTTGCAGTTTTGCGCCTAAAAACAGGCCTCAGTGACTGAATCGTACGAAGTTGGTGGTGGTGGTATTGGTGGTGTGGTTTTGTTGTTGTTGTTGTTGGTGGTGGTGGTATTGGTGGTGTTGGTGGTGTGGTTTCGTTGTTGTTGTTGTTGTTGTTGTTGTTGTTGTTGTTGTTGTTGTTGTTGTTGTTGTTGTTGTTGTTGTTGTTGCTGCTGCTGTTGTTGTTGTTGCTGCTGTTGTTGTTGTTGGTGGTGGTGGTGGTAGTGGTGGTGGTGGTGCCAGGAGCGTAAATAACCGGTTCTTGGCTCTCCCGATTGCATAATCTCAGGTATCCCCCATATTAAATAATCGGGCCACCCTATAGCTATTGGCGAAGTTTCTCCACACCTCGTACCAGGGATGCACAATACCGCCTTATTTCAGAAAAAAGGAATCCAATCCAAAATAACACATAACGAAGCTTAGAATTCTAAACGTTTGGCGGGGAAGGGGGGCGGGGAGTACGACCCACAGGGCCGCATCACAGCAGAATTTGCGGGGGTCTCTCTCTTCTCCAATGGATGGTGGTGGCGGCGGCGACGGCGATGATAATGATCATGGCGACGACGTCCCATTTACGTTTGACATAAATCGGTCCTACTCGCAAAATTCCACCGTCACCTTAACTTCACGTTGGGAGTGTTCGCTGCAGTTCATGCAGCGGGTGACTGGGCGCTTTTACAAAACGAACCAACATGCGAAGTCTATTATTCTTCTTCGTTCCATCATCCTTACCCTCTGGATGTGTCCTAGGATCACATTCATCTCTTCTTCACCCCCCTCACAGTCTGTAAATTCTATTTCCGGGCGACTCGGGTAAATCTTTACGTTAGGGGGCGTATCATCGACACTGCCATAGATCCACCCCAGTTAGCTACAACCCAGCTGGAGGTTCTGAAGGAGTGGCAATCACATGTTACTCTCTCAAATTCAGGGGACACTAAAAAGATCGATTTCTTCAGAGTGATTAGCGATATTTCAAGGTTAAGTCGGCGTGGTTTCGTAAATACTGAGACCTTTAAGTCATCACTCCTTTATCACTTGAATAATTTACGAACTCGAAAAGTAAAATTTCTTAATTTCTACTTACATAGTTTTTATTACAGTTTCTCATAAGAGCAACGACTACAATCGCGTTATATCCGTGTGGGCCCGTCTTCTTCCTTGAAACATAAACGCGACACATTCAACTACAATAGTCAATCGTGTCAAATTTTATTCAGTCTCCGTTTTCATTCGTGACAATATGGCATCCGCGTAAATTTAATACACTAAAGCACCATAGAATTTACACTTAAAATACCATATCGCAATATATGTTGAAAAATGGGTAAAAGTGTTTAACTTCATACTACAAAACGAACGTCACAGTAGCAAATAAATCGGCAGAATTACATTTAGGCACATGGTACCGGGGAAAAAAGGACGATACACTAAGCCACAAACTTTGTCATGAACTATGTTCTGTGCGAACGTTCACGTTATGTTTGAAAATTCTGAGGAAATTAAAACCTGCGATTGCATGAATTATGAACACAAATATAGGGCACAGACCTGTACTAAGTAACATCATTCATTCATTCATTCATTCATTCTTTCTTTCTTTCTTTCATTCATTCATTTACTCATTTATTTATTTATTCATTCATTCATTCATTCATTCATTCCGTATTCTTACGACAGGTCCATAGCCACTTCCAAAGCGAGTTCTCCACAGAGTGTGATCTAGTGCTTCCTCTTTCAATTTCCAGCACCCTCTCGTTTACTTAGTGTAATCCAGTAGCTGCTTACGTCTTCTTCATCTTACCGTCACTTCTATCATTACCTCTATTTTTCCTTAAATAACCTGTTTTACAAGGCAGTTACTAGGCAAGATGTGGCCGATCCAGTTAACCTTCCTCCTTTTTTAATGTCTGTAGGATATTCCTCTCCTCCTTGACGCTACGAAATACTTCTGCATTTCTCACACTATCGGTCCAACTGATATTTTACATTCTTCTCCAGCACTACATTTAAAACTTTCCAGGTATTTATGATTTACTTTCCGAAGCGTCAATGTTTCAGCGCCATAAAAGTCCATGCTCCAAATGCAGCACTTTACTAGTTACTCAGTTTTAATTTGTGTTATTGACTAAGGACTACCAGACTTTGTTGAACGGGGCACAATTTGATACGAAATGACTTTGAGTAGGTTTAAAAGCGGCAGGATTGCAAGGTTGCATTAAGTCAAGCTCTGGAAACCCTTAAAAGATTGGCCACACGCTACACATCTTGATAGGCCTAGCAATACTTATAAGTATCAGAAACCAACAGGAATTCTGAAATTACATTTGTGGAAAAAGTGCTGGATTAATGAATTATTTCTGAAGTTATTTGTGTTTTTAAACTAATAAACTCACGATAAATCGTCAAAATTGTAGTAAAAACATGTTCAACTTCCTTTAAAATTACCCGATGAAGAATTCTGACATCAATCGCACTAAAGTTCTAGTGTTTCACCCATACGCACGACTCGTGTGAAGAAAGCTCTCCGTCGGCGTATACGGCCAATGCACGCATGCAAGCGTACATGCACACACTAACTCCATATAGCAGAGGCTTTCTTGAGAAGCTAACAGTTTATCAGCTAGTCAAGAAATTCCCCGTATTTTATGGAATCCCGAGGTTCAGTACAGCATTCACAAGAGCCCGTCACCTGTCCCTATCCTGAGCCAGCCCAATCCAGTCCCTGCCCCATCCCACTTCTTGAAGATCCATTTTAATATCATCCTTCCATCTATGCCTGGGTCTCCCAAGTTGTAGCCTTCCATCAGGTCTCCCCACCAAAATCCTGTATGTGCCGCTCTTTTGCTCCATGAGTGCTACATACCCCGCCCCTCTCATCCTCGATTTGATTATCCGAATAATATTTGGTGACGAGTACAGGTCATTACGTTCTTTGTTATGTAGTCTTCTCCACTCCCCTGTCGCCTCGTCCCTCTTAGGCCCAAATATCCTCCTCACCACCCTATTCTCGAACACATGCACACACAACTAGCGAAATTCGCCCTATGTATACTAGTCCGTCGCGCTTTGAATGCCTCAGGGATTGTTTTTATTTGTGGTTTATTTAACGAAGCTGTCAGCAGTCCAGACTAATACTAACATGACAAGCGAAAGAGAAACCGCAAAAATGTGGACCAGGAAGATCGCGAATAAACTGTAAAGTGTCACCCCGGAATGTGTTTAGAGGTTCTGATCGAAAACACGACAAAACGCGCGTGAGTTCTGGCGTCCCTCGTCATGTACGTAGTAGATGAGATCTGCGCTGTTATGGAATATTACGCAGCTTTGAGCGATAGATCTGTACCGACGTTTCGGGACAGCCTATCGGTCCCATCCTCAAGGGCCAAGAAGTTCAAGAACAGGGCTTTTTCTTGGACTTTTTGACCCTTAAAATTGGGACTGATAGGTTGTCCCGAAACGTCGGAACAGAACTACAACTCAATGCTTCATAATATCCCAGATGAGCGCAGAGCGCATGAAGAAACACTTTCCGAATACCAGGTCTCCAGACCGTGATTTGAAGCGAGGACTTCCCAAATAAGATGGAGTGCTGATCAGCTGACTGCTGTGTTTGCTAACAAACTTACCTGACAGTGTACTGACATAACATATATCCTAGAATGTGACTGGTAACTTAACGAAATTGTCGTGGCATCTTTCAAATTACAACTACGTTTCACGAACTGAGTTAAAAGGAATAAATTTTTATCCGAAAAAACAAATTGGAAATTGTGCAAGATACTTCCAAAATAAAAAATACCTTGTTAGTCACTTTTGTTGATAAAGACTTGACTTAGAGTACAAGGAAATTCTCAGCATGAATCCAGACCCCAGAGTTCCTCTGTACATCGTACGTGATGTGGAACCGAGTGTTAGCCTGGGTTAAATTCAAGTTTGTACAGATAAAACCCAATTACTTCCAATTACAAACAACTTCGTATTAACTACATCATGGTAATGTTATCTCATTAGAGATAATTAAGGATTGCTTGACTGAGTGTTCCAAACCGGCTAGCAGAGCAGGCACACTATTCCCGCTGAGAGCAAGAAAGCCGTGTACAGCCACCTTGCATCCTCTACGCGCAGTCTACTGACTGCGATAAAGACCACCGCGTCTGTAAGTTTCGTAGTCAGACGTTAACGGTTGAGAAATACAAATTCTGTCATGCACGTTGCAACTGGACCTGCTGGCGAGATGCAGCTATATGGCTGTATTCTAAAAACTGCAACTTACTGCTTGGAGCACAGCAGTAGTTCTTAAGATGTTATCACTCCGTGAACTGATCAATAAACTCTCCATCTTTTCTGGAACACGGAGTTAATTACGGTGTTTGAAAGATCCATAACTTGTCCCGATCATCATCGTTCATCCTGGATCTAATTTCACGCCTACATCTTGCAGAATCATTGGTGTCTCAATCCTAGCCAAACGAACACAACACGCCTTATTTCTCTAAAATCCGTTTTAATATCATCCTCTCATCTGTCATTCCGACGTCTCCCGAGTAGTGTCTTCTCTTCAGAATTACCGATTACGATTTTTACCCCGGTTTTATCCGTATCACGAGTGCTACACGATCCGGCTGTAGCATTAACTTTGAGTTGATTGCCGTAACATTCCGAATAGAAATTATGGAAAATACGTGCATGAGGTCTCCTGTGTCCCTGTGTCATTTCCTCTGTCTTAGCTCCAAATAACTAACTCCATGGAGCAGAGTCCTTCCTGAGAAGCTGCTAGGTCCTCAGCTAGTCAAGAAATTCTCCGCATTTTATGCAAACTGATGGTTCATTACTGCATTCACAGGCGTCCCTCACCTGTCCCTATCCTCAGCCAGATTAATCCAGTCCATGCTCCATCCCACTTCTTGGAGATCCTTTTTAATATTATCTTCCATCTACGCCTAGGTTTTTCAAGTGGTCTCTTTCCTTCAGGTCCCCTCACCAAAACCGTATATGCACCTCTCCTGTTAGCTCGTTATATTTGTCATGAATTTATTCTCAAATACTTTTAATCTATGTTCCTTCCTTTGTGAACAACCACTCTTTCACACTCATGCAAAGCGATATCATGAACTCTACTGCAGGAAACATTCTGCCAACACAACTCGTTATTCCAGTTTGACGACGATCACAGTGCGTCGCCTCCGTATTGTATCGAAGACGACGTAGTCTGTTCTACAAAATTCTGACATAATAACGAGGAGGTGCCCTGTCTGACCACGCTAAAAAATACATTAGCTTAAGCAGCACGTAACAAACTGTGATCACTACAATATGGGCAGCTTAGTACAGGATTCTTCAGATCCGGGGATACGTAATACACGCACGAAGCTCGACCACACCTGCCTCTTACTTTCACAGGGTGCTGGCACTCCGTTTTATACTTCCTCTTTCTCAATTTTTAAGGACACTGCCTAACAGTTTTTAATACACTTACACAGTATATTTCATCTGTTTGAAACACGGCTACTAAAATTTGACAAAAAATTCGATTATTATATTTTATTATATTATATATTATTATATTACAATCGATGGTAACTTTATTTTATTGTTCTGTTTATAAATATTATACGTAATACAGTATATGAACAAAGCAGATTGACAAAATTGAGATGTCGTTTTAACAACACTATGTACACAGTTTTACACGCTCTCTTTACACAGTTACACACAGCCCGGGGATCACTTGATATCGCTCAAACATGCAGTTAAGTGTGGATCTTAATAAATAAATGTTGTCTTAAAACGGTTAATTATTGGCGTCTATATTGTGCATAAACCAAAGGGACGAATCGTTTTAAATTAATATTAGTTTTCGTTAAGTTACCCTTCGGTTTATTAGTCTATATATTTAGGTAATCAATTTATATGTTGATGATTACAACTATACCACGTGTCAAATATTAAGTCTTCTACTTTCTTTTAATATCTGTAACATTATTAGATACATCTGACATAATCACAATGTCATTCTGTCAGATCAGGATAGCTTAGACTGGTTTCTTGCTACCTTACATGTCGGCGGATTGCATACGAAATCCACTACCTCAGCCATATATTTTTCCCAGCACACAGTTTCATAAAGCAGCACAGTAGCTGACCTGAACTTTAACCCTTTTCCTTCTTTATACCTCTATTCCCCTTCAGCGTGAAGATTACTTCTCCCTTTGTCCTCCGCCTCTTCCTTATCACTTTACACATACACAAACTCCCGACGCCTTCTGTTCTCGACACAGGAGCCTACGAGGCTAATCTGCTTGTTATTCTGCTCGTGTGCCCTCTGGGATTTCGCGGCCTCCTTTTGGAATTCAAAAGGAAGAATAAGACGGGATCATAATGCCATATCTCAGTTAATATATACGCGATGTGGCAAGAGCCCCTGTTAATTGAAACACACAATCAGGCATGAGACCTAAGGCATTGAGAAGAAACTCTGTAACAACGATGCAACTATAACGCAACAATGTAAAGCATATCAAGGGTAGCCAAATATTACTCAGCCGCGTGATCAAGTTCATTTATTTATTACGATTTATTGAAACACGCTTTAGATGTCTCAGACCAGAGGCTGATGTCGAATGATAGGATAATTAGAGAATAACGAATTCGACACGGCCGATCCCAGTGGTCGCGCGGTCTAAGGCATAGGTCTGAAGCCGAGCGCTTGCTGGGATTGTGGGTTCGAATCCCACCGGGGGCATGGATGTTTGTCTCTTGTTAATGTGTGTGTGTGTTGTCAGGTAGAGGTCTCTGCGACGGGCCGATCCCAAGTCCAGAGGAGTCACACCGACTATGGTGTGTGTCTGAGTGTGATCAAGTGAAAATAAACAACCTCGACACCTACTGTGGGTAGGTAGAAGAGTTAAGGACTACGACGGCACGACGATGAATTGGACACAATATGGAAGAAGATGGTCACGGTTCATTAGAGGTACATTAATGTTCTGGCATTTTCATAGGAGCGAGGAAAGAGAAGAGAGTCTGAACAAGACCGTCAGTGTCACTTCTAGGATTCGAACGAGGCCTCCCGAACACAATCGATAAACTTTACTGAGTGACACAGAAATATAAATGGCAAACATTTGGGAATCTGGAAAGAGGATTTCTTGATCTAATGTAATCTTTTGAGGCACAAAATATCTAAATTATATTTCAAAATTCAGTTGCTACCTCAAATACAAGACACCCCATGTCCGTTTAAAGACCGTACGGTTAGTGCGGTTTAGGGAAATGATTTCTGTACGTTTTGAGAAATATACAAAACAAATACACTGTACTAGCAGAATTCCGAATAGCGTAATGTTAAAATATACACTTATGGTGCACGCAGCAATCACCAATGGGCAATTTGTGTGTACTGTATGGTTTACGTAACACACAGCGACTATTGTCCTGTACAGCATTAAATTATTGGCTTTATAACCGAGACAAAATGTGTTTACTTTGCGGTACGGACTGAGTCTTTACATATAATTCAGTTTCACCTCAATTTTTAAGTCTTAAGCAGATATGCACCCGAACATATGCAGGAAAGCAACTGACAGCCTGAGTCAAGTACAGCCAGTACGTGGGCAATACTGAACCCAGGTGCATCTACACAGCGTTATCACTACATCAACTTCCTCGACGTTTTCTTTAAATTACACTATAATTCCGAACTTATAAACTGTAATATCACCGAAATTACAAAACAAGTGCATGAAAAAAGCTTCAGTTTTCTTTTTGATTTTTTTTCTACATTGTAGCACCGCTTTTGGTCATACCGACATACAGAAGAGAAAAGGCGTACAAGGAAATACAGCCTGCACATTACTCATAAAAAGCACAAAACGCGAAAGTCTTTCGTTTGTTTTGATGTGTAAAATGCGGACACTGAGTGTGAGATTACAAGAATCAGACTACAGCGCAAAGCCGAACGAAAACAGAATATTGAAACGTTTGAGAGAGAAATTTTAATTAAAATGAACAAGAAAAAAAAAGCAATATCACACAACTTGTACGAGAATGTAATAAAAACATTAACAAACGTTGCTTCTGTAAATGCTAGATCTTTATCAGAAATACTTCTGCCGGGATACAGTCATCAGATTTTACGTTCCCACTTCATGTGACGTTGAAATTAACGCAATGCCAGATTACAAATTTCATTAGAGACGATGTATAAGACTTGGGCTTCTCACAGTGTGATAAATGCCAACACAAGCCTAATGGCCTTTAAGCATACAAAACCATGTAGTCTGACAGATACGAATCTACTGCCTTCATCTCTTTGGCCATTCTTGTACCCTGAGAATAGAGGTAGCACTTTCCTCCGAAATATTAGTACCTGCCTACCACACTGCACGGTGTCACACCCCAGGACACCGTTATGTTACAGTATGTACAGTACAACTTTCCCATCTGTGAATAAGTATCCCACGTTTACAGCGACATGTTTTTCTATTATGAATGGTCAATAAAATTCTGATTCTGCTTACCCAAACCTTTCTTCACAGCAGACATAAAGGTGGGGCAGACGTGCGCAATGATGACACGGGATTGGCGTGCCAACTTCTCCATTATTACTACTGTTATGGCCGAAGTTAGCATTTATTTAACGTTACTTACAAAGTCTACCACCAACTCCTCGCAAAATCACATATAACCGCAGAAAACTACACAGAACCTACATTAATCTACTGCAAGTTAGTCTTCGGGGTACTGTTGGTCTGAGTTAAAAGACTTTTTGGAAACTGCTCCTAACAGGGTCATCTAATTAATGCTTACTGGTAGATTAATCTTTCTGTTTTCGAGATTAAGAGTAATGATAGCGATCGAGTGTCAAACCGCCTGAGTATTAAGTTTGTATTGTACACATGCAGAATGGGCCAAACCGACTAATACTTTTTCGACACAAGATAATATTTTACAGGACAAGAAAGGGATGGAATTAAATGTACCAATTTTACGTAAAGAGCAAGCAAATTTGTTAACATCCTGAAGTTGGGCTCACACTGTCTTTAACGATTCATAAAACTGTCAAAAACTTGGCACAATAGACCTTGATTTATGGTCGCAATTTCATCTCGAATAGCATAATTCAGTTCCTGTATTGCGTCTGGGCGATTCCTGCATTCGCTTTCATTCAAGTACCTCCACAGAAAGAAAGCTGCGACCGTGAGGTCAGGCGACCGCACGGGCCATGGGATACCCGATATATAAAAATGCTCTTCGTCGCTCATTAACATTCTGCATACTCCACCGATCCACTGTCACTGAACAGGTTTTGAAATGGCATGTCATCGTCTCTTTCTCGGTGTGCAGACTCTGTCCTCTACAACCCTCGCAGGGCAAAAGCGCGTTCTGAAATGTGTCAGTCGGGTCTGCGCCACTCCGTATTTATTTGACTTCAAGATATCCGCTTTCGATTCTGAGGCGCTGCCATCATTCTTCAACTGTAAAACTTCAGTTCATTAAGTTATCGGCCATAAATAATATTTCCACCGCATAACACCTGTGTTACTGTAACGCCATATCTTCAAGAAACAGCAGAAGTAAATCAGAGCCACCCCTGTGACATGCGATTTCTCACAACGCTCCTGACGAATGTTCAAGTCTCGCAGGAATTTCTATTTCATGAGGGAAGAAAAAAACCTCAGCCAGTTAAGACTTAATATTCAAGCGTCCTATGCAACCGCCAAGTAAAGGCACCAAAGCGTCTCAAAAGAACGAACTCGGCAGTTAATTAACTCTGAATTCTCGAACAGCAAATTACAATCTATGAATCACTATCACATACGTACACATATTTCACGTGGCTGCACTTCTCAAACCAAAATAGCAACTGGTATTACACAGTTTGTGGGTTCAGAGAAAAACACATTCTCACTGGTCCTCTACCGTAGTTCAGTTTAACCTAAAATATTTTTGAGCTCCTTCTCCGTGTTAAAAAACTGATGTACAGACAGACACACACAGGCACACAAATTAACTACCCCATGATCACATACGTACAATGTTAACGGCTGCATATTTTTCCATCGCCATTCCTAAAATTCCCGAATAGAAAAATTGCCTCGTTAGGGTGGAAGTAGTCTCAGATTACTCGGCAGTTCTATTGAGAAGCGGAAATTAATGTCAAGCAACACTGATCGTGTTGTTGCCCCCATATACGAGACGAACTATTATGAGGGAGTGGACGTGTAACTCCACTCATTTTTAAACCCGGCTCAAGATGGGGGTGAGTGGTCAGCTTCACGACCTGGATGCCTTGACAGTATCTATATGAGTCATGTACGGGTCTATAATAAAGAATGTGTTCTCTGAGAGACACGAGCCGAGGCTGAAAAAAAGAGACATCTGAGCATCGAATATATAATACAACATAATACAACCAGAGGGCAGGGCTCCATTGCTTGAAATTTACACTCTGTTTCCTCTAAGACCCAATAAACGACCAGTGAAAGGAGACAGTGGAGTAACGCGTGGATATACGGCAGCCTTTCATGAGACGGGCAAGCGCACGTGGTACATACAAGTGGGATCTTATGACACTTACATTTCTGCCTCCGATTTAAAATTGCACTCATCCGTAGCTTTTCGCGGTTCGTACTTCGCGGTTTCGCAATTTTGCGGGGTCGCCCCAAGAATAAAAATATATCACTCGGACCCTTCAACTAATAGAAGCATCAGAATTGTTCGACACCTCGAACAGGCCTTCGGGCCATACCCCATGATGTTCATGGAGCTGAAAGAAATAAAGAAGCACTTCCCATTACACTGTGTCTGCAAAGAAAAGAAAAACACTAAAACATATAAACATTTTTTTTTTGGAGGAGGTAGTCAATTATTCGCGTATTTCCACTTTTCGTGGAGGATCTTGAAACCTAACCCCCACGAAAAGCGAGGGATGAGTGTATTCTCTTGTCTTAAATCCTCGTTACATTTGGTTAGAAGAGTCTAACTGATCTCATGGTACAGAAAATTAATTCTCAGACGTTGCACCTTGTCGCTGTGCGGTAGGATTCTTCAACATGAGCTCAGTCCACTGTTAAGACTTACAGATATTTTCCACTTACAATAAACAGCTTCATACAAGAGAACTAATAATGATTCTGCTATATGACACTCAAGACTGCGAACAATCGCAGTGTGGGTGTCAAGTAATATGATGACACGAAGATGGCACGATTAAAGGAATGTATCCTTAAGAACTGACTGAGGGTGTTCGAGAATAGGATGCTGAGGAGGATATTTGGGTCTAAGAAGGACGAGGCGACAGGGAAGTGGACAAGACTGCATAACGAGGAACTTAATGTCCTTTACTCATCACCAAATATTATTCAGGTAATCAAGTCGAGAAGAATGAGATGGAAGGGGCATATACCACGTATGGGGGAAAAGCGAGGTGCATACAGGATTTTGGTGGGGAGACCTAAGGGAAGGCGACAACTTTGGAGACCCAGGCGTAGATGGGAGGATAATATTAAAATGGATTTCAAGACGTGGGATGCGGCCATGGACTGGATTCAGCTGGCTCAATATACGGACAGGTGGCGGGCTATTGTGAATGCGGTAATGAACCTCCGAGTTCCATAAAATGCGGGGAATTTCTTGACTAGCTGAGAAATTGTTAGCTTCTCAAGAAGGTCTGGAGTTAGTCCCTTATCCTTAAGCATTATGAAAATTATCTACGTATTATTACGCCGCTAATAAAACTTACAGCCTAACAAATGTGCCGCCTACATGAAACCAGAATAAATAACTGCACTGTAATTTTACAACCTCTGTCGAGATTTAGCCCTCACTTTTTTACATATGGATACCCCTGAAACATAAAAAAACTTTATACAGTCATTTTTTTTAAATGAGAGAGATGACATGTCTAATGTTGATACATCTCTGACTGGCTACCTTAGCGCTTAGTAATTCTTTTCAACCCCAGCACACACGGACAATGGCAATAGTGTTCGGTTATGTCTTAAAGGGACTATATCGCTGGGTCGGATCGGCCAGCGCCTCCCTCCTGTTACTTAGCGAAGTACTCCTTTGGCGTCTGTTCTGAATATTTCATCGAAACTTGTATGCGCAGAATCCTCTAAATGCAGAATAAGAATTGCAAGTTCAGTTAAACAGACCTCCACTAGCGAATCCTTATCTAAAAACAGTCATGCGGTATCCTGCGGAATCCTGAAGCCAGTTCTGCAAGCAGTAACTGCATTCTCTCCCTTACTTGCTCACGGTGACGCATGCAGGACAGCAAAGTTCTGGCCTGCAGCTGAGCGGTGTATCTAACCACTCTCCCGGCTCGGCACATTAGAAGAAAAACTCTATGGCACATAGCTGATACCAACACATATAAGCAACGTCAAGAAAAATATTAGAACTTTTAGAGAATAAAGAAACCTTTTGTGCTTTTCAAATTTTAGTGGACATTCTGTGTATCACTAACCAGAACAGAGCATTTGCCCTTGCAAACCACCTAAGATTAAAACCGAGAACTGAATAAAGCGTGAACGCAAATGACTTTTAAATATACCAGCTATGCCTGTTTGAGATTTTTAAAGAACAGAAAATAACTTGAAATTTGCGTAATATTCACGGAGGAAAAGAAGAAATCTGATAAAAATTCTACAAAAAAAAGGCACCAGATTTTTTGTTTCTGGCACCTTTGACAGTCGGGGAAAAAATGACAAGAAATCACAATTCCGCCATCCTTTCCAAAGCTTTAGTGCCTTCGGAAACAGTTGTCTTTCTTGAGCGGTATGTCCTTTGGAAACGCAGCAAACTTAAAGTAATTGCGAATGACAGTGACAGGTTAAATGGCATTCAAGAAGAAATTATATCTGACTAAATTCATGCTTGTTATCAATCACTTCAGAATCTCCCGTCTTTCCACTTCCTATATGTAAACATAAAGATTCAAATGAAATGTACGATTTTATCCGCTGTTCTGTAAGAGTGGGAATGTTTGTGTCTTACATAAAAGCCAGAACACAGATTGAGGCTGGGTCAGTTAAAAGTGCCGAGGAGAACACTTAGCTAGCAGTAGGAGGAAGTAAGGGGGAGGAAATGAAAGGGTTTAGATAGGAGGGGTCATACCGCATCCATAAGACAGATGGAAAATGCCTACAACACGAAGAAGGACCAGGCGCCCAAGCGTCTGCAACACACTAAGCTATCAGTCTCATGAAGAGACAATGCAGTTATTCAAATAATCTGGAGAATCCGTTGAAGACGGCTGCTTGTGTAGTTAGTTTACTATGCTGACATTCGCAAAACGTCAGTACCAATCTTCTGTCGAGTATGATAGCACAACACGCAGTACGGACCGAGACGTTTTAACCAACCGAGGTATCAGTTATTATCGTTAACGTAGAGCGGGGATACCTCAGACCACACAGTGACTAGACTACTGGGTGGATAACCGACAAATCGTGTTCAATTTCTGGCAGGGAAAAAAGATCCCTCTTTTCTCACAAGCGTTCACACCAACAGCGGGACCCAGCCCGCCCTCTATTCGATGATAATGGGAGGCCGATTCCCTGGGTAACAGCGGCCGGGGCGTGAAGATGGCTATTCACCCTCATCTCGTGCCGTCATTAAGAATTAATAGTCAATACCTTCACTCCCCAATATGCCTTAATGGCATGCATAAAGGCCGTACTACCTTTATTAACGTTTAAAAATAAAAACAGAAATTACATACCTCAGTGACAGTGAAACGCATAATAAAATTAGCACCCTATCATACATTGAAACGAGCTCACGGTAACCTTAATGCCTTCGCAAGCACAGGAAGGGACGCTTTGTCTTTGTACTGTCAGGAAACCATAATGAGGCAGACAACTTCAGCGTCTGCTGACAGATAATAATAACAGGACGCAACACGTCATCACTAATGATTTACAATTCATTATCGTCACATCATCATCTACCAACGCCATTAGCGTCCAGCGAAAGTAGGTCGTTAAATAAAACAATATATTATGGATGGTTTTGGAGACTATGGTGATAATTGTGATGCGCCATCACAGCATACGTCTGCCTAAGCACGTAACTTACATTACCGTGACGTGCACATTCATGACAATTATTAAACACCTTATTTGGAAATCGAAAATTTAGTTTTTTTTTTTACTACCAGAAGAACAACAATAGGGTTTGAAAAATTACTTTTTAAGTTCATAATGTGAATACAGTTCCAAGTTCTGAATTGTTTTATAACCAATTTAGATCTGTGGCAAGAACATGTCTCAGAAATTGACTGTACCAACATACGTAAAGATTCGAGTGTTCGTGCCCTAAAATTAATACCGAGGCACAGAAATAGTGCCAAGAATTGACCCCCTCCACACAAATTCTTCGAGCTGTCCCTCCTTTCCCTCCAGCAAACTTCATTACTTCTTCCCCCAGACTTCTTGCCATTCTGCTCACAACCACGTTTGTACACACAACAGTTCAATACGGACAGGCGCTTAGGGCTAGTTGACAAAGGGCAGAGAGGACAACGAGGGCGAAACACAGAGCGACGAGGACAAGGCCGGCAGGCAGTGCCATGCCTCGAGCCTTCTTGAAGATCCATGCGAGTTCTTTCTGCCGTCGTTAATAAACTGCATCCCTTGCGTAATTATTTCCAAACATATCTGACAAGCAAAATAAAATTCGGTGCCAAAAATCAGCCGAGTCCCAATGGCCGCGCGGTCTAAGGCGTAGGTCTGCGGCCCAGCGCTTGCTGGGATCGTGGGTTCGAATTCCACCGGGGACATGGATGTTTGTCTCTTGTGAGTGTTTGTGTTGTCAGGTAGAGGTCTCTGCGACGGGCTGATCCCTCGTCCAGAGGAGTCCTACCGACTGTGGTGTGTGTCTTGAGTGTGATAAAATGAAAATAAACAACATCGACACCTACTGTGAGTAGGTAGAACAGGTAAGGACTACGAAAAGAAAGGAAACCAGACAAGTGCCAGGGAGACAAGTAGAAACTACAGGATTACCCGACGTCTTAAAGAACAGAGTTTGTAAATGTAACCACTTGAAGGCTCTTTGCTGAAGTACCAAAACAAAAAAGCAGTGGAATGTTAATTACACAAATACACGTCTCCTTCCGACTGCTGTAAAGGTTCCTGCAGTGGGCGATACCAGATATTTCACAGGCCCAAAGCCTGGAGTTCAACATCATCTCGAATGCTGAAATATGGAAATAAGTTCCATAACTATTTATTACCCATAACGAGAGACGGCATATCCCGAAGACCCCTTACATCCCCTGTAAGTGAAAAAGAAAAATTATGGTCGTACAAGCTTTCAGGAAAAAGAAAGTTAAAAAAAAACATATGAAGATCCTTGACAATGGGTCAATGACACACACATAAAGCATCTCAACAACTCACGTAATGAGAACAATGGCGGCAAAAAACCAAAACATAACCAAATATTTCAAGCAAATAACAAGCTTCCACGTTAACAAGGGGAAGAATAATTGCCGAGACAGGAAAAAACTACTACTAACATTCTGTATTTCTGTTATACTTTTTTGGTTCTTCAAGCTCTTGAAATTTATCGCTAGCTTTCAATGGCAAGGTTCCAGTAACACGGGCATTCAGACATGCCTGTGTTGGTTTTTACGGAAATTCTTTTAACATTTGCTTCTTCAGACGTAGCGAAAACTTGTACTGTGAGGCACACCCACGTGTAAACACGTGCAAGTGTAATTCAGTTGCCAGACACCGTATGAGTGTTTACACTTCGTGTGATTTAATTTCATGTTGTATTCAGCAGGACTGGTTTTACTTGTTTAGCAGTACATATTCTGTACCCCTTACATAGGCGTGTTAATTGATTCAGAACATAAGAAATCAGAGACAACATATTAGTGCAAAGGAACTTGTGAATACATGCAACAGTGTCGGCGGTGGCGGTGGCGGCGGCGGCGGCGGCGGTGGTGGTGGTGGTGGTGGCGGCGGCAGTAGTAATAGTAATAATAGTAGTAGCAGCTAGCAGAAAGAGCAGCGTACGTAATAATAACAATAATATTATTATTAGTAGTATCATTTATTATTCCCAAGGAATGATGGGTGATAAATGAATTATAAGTGAATTGTGAGAAAAACCACATTTTAGTTACGTTTCGTAGTCCTTACCTCTTCTGCCTACTCACAGCAGGTGTCGAGGTTGTTTATTTTCACTTGATCACAATCATACACACACCACAGTCGGTAGAACTCCGCTGGACGAGGGATCGGCCCGTCGCAGAGACGCCTACCTGACAACACAAATACTCACAAGAGGCAAACATCCATGCCCCTGATGGGATTCGAACCCACGATCCCAGCAAGCGCTCGGCCGCAGACCTACGCCTTAGACCGCGCGGCCACTGGGATTGGCAACATTTTAGTTAGAAGAAAAAAGTTTAATCGGTAGAGATGAATATGGGAGATCATTAACATAGGGCTCACTGCGCATGACAATCATATAACGGATCACATGGTTGAGGTATAATCTTGGAATTAACCGAATAACTATCTCTGCAGTAAAAACGCTTGAATAACTACCAGTTCCTCATCTGATTAAAACCCTTGCACCTTTTATAGAGTCTTAAGGCTTACTTCTCTGTTCGCAACAGACTTTAAATAAACTCCTTGTGCCAGACGAATCCAATCCACATTCTCCTAAGATCAATTACAACATCACACTCCAGTCTGAGCCTAGACCACTCAAGAAGTCTGTTGCGTTCTTCACCTTCTTGCACGCCCGCTGCATGGTGAACATGTACTGGTGTAAGAACATGTTAAAACGTTCAGCGTGAGACTAGAAAAAAATACAAACTATTTGTAGCAAGCAACAAACAAGATGAACTTTCCTGTTCGTTTGCGACTACCATACTGATATCTCATTCGGTCCCACGAAGTAACAAAAGCAAACATATCTTTAGGAGAATTACACACAGTACATAATTCCACGATGCAGAACCAATATTTTCAAATTATCGAACCCTCTTGGACAAGCAGGTTTTACTTAAACGGCTACGTCCCAGATTCGAAAGTTTGAAGGACCGTTTGTACAGAAAACGGAAAAAAATGTAACAGCTGATAGCAGCTCATCAGTAGAAGGGGTTATGTGTGGAAATTACACAGAGAGAAACTGTCCCGAGTTTTGCGCTGAATTTTCAAAGGGCTTGTTGCTAGTGCCTAATAACTCTCGTCTACATGAAGACGAAACTGCATCAGAGGTTAGACACTTCACTTTATTTGAAGTTAATTTGAGATGCCGAAATGCAATGTATATGTCACTCTATTACAACATTAAATCAGATGTAATAGTTGATTGTGAAGCCTATGTATCACATTCAAACATAAACCATTAATTATTAATATAAAAATATAACAAACTGTGTACAAACATAATAAGCTCTATTTTTATCTGCAACCGGTAGCCCCAGATTCACAACATCGCAGATTGAGCGTGGGTAAAAGAAGCGACTCAATACTATAGATATCCAAATCCGATTTTCAAAAGGTAAGATCAGGCTGTAAGCAGACAGACATCATCGGTGGCAAAAAGACGGCGGGTTGCCATGGAGACGGTGTTTGTATGAGACCACTGGAGGCTATATACGATCCTCAAGGCTCTCTCCATATTTCGTCCAAAACCGGGGGAAAAGAGTAAGAAATGAGGTAGGAATATTTGAACTTTGGGCGAAAAGTAGAGTAGGTGTGTATAAAGACAGCGAAGACGTACTAGAGAGGAAAATAAATAAAACATGCGGAAGAGTAGGAGGATGAGAAGAAAAGTCTACCGTTTTGGTGGAGGTTTATCCTCTCTTCTACTTGTATTCTTGATACTCCTTCAGGGCATCACATCTTCCTTTTAGCTTGCTCGGTTTCCTTCATATCCTCTTCGTGTTTTCAAAGGACAAGTGATCTAAGTGGAACAGCGACGCGCATACGAATCGTCATCCATACGTATAAATAAAATGCCCACAAAAATGACGACATCAAACGCATCTGCTGTCAGGAAGGTTTACTTCGTATGTCACATGGCTTTACCGGCTGACCAAGCGTGCGGGTCCTCAACCAGTGAAAAGAATGCGTACCAAATCGTTTAATAAAAGATGTATTGTAAAATTGGCTCTAAATACTTGTAGAAAAAAAATTAAAATATGCAAATTATGGTTAGTTTTAATAAACGACATGCATATTTTGAACAGGGTGGTGAAGAGAATATTTGGAATTAAGAGGGAATAAGTAATAGAAGGATACAGAAATTTACATAATGACGAACTCGATAACTTGTACTCTAACCAGATAATAATAGGGTGATCAAAGAAAGGCATAAACAAACTGGAAGGGCTAGGCGTGTACGGGAGAATAATATTACAAAGAATATCGAAGGAACACAGCGCAAGGTTGTTGACTGGTTTCATGCAACTAACGTAGGGATCACTGGCAAATTAATGTGACGAAGAAACCGTTAAACCGTCGTAAACGTAACTTGGGCGTAACGGAAACCTGTCTTTAACAGAAAACGTTTAGAGTCCCGGGGACCTGTACTCCCAAGGATTCGACCTTCAAGTACCTGTATGAAACGGAACATGCCTGAAAAAGGAGGGGGGGGGGGGCCAGGATGGGTCCCTTGCCGTTCCGTTATAGGAAGCTCTCACTTTACTAAAATTCACGTTCAATAAAGACGGAAACTATTCTTAAATGCGTGACTAACTACGAGATTCTCAAGGACGCTGCTTCATGAAGTTAGGTGGTTAGAATGAACATCTGTAGCTGAAGTCAAAAGGCGCCAGCCATTACTGTATTTCACAGGCAGTTACTTCAGTGTTCACACTGCATCACTCCTACTTCATCACTCATCCAATGAGCAGAAGCGATATAACGTACTCAACTGAAAAGGCATAATTCGGTAATTCAAGAACCGACCAACTTGTTCACACGTGACAGGCATCCAGTCCGCAAACAGTTTATTAAAATCGTCAACTCTATTCGTTTTTAAAAAATTGTATTGACAGTTTAGGTAACGTCTAGTTAATGAAAATGACGAACATGAAAAGATGTATACTTGGCCACGGCCTGTCTTACACTTAAACTGAGTATTAATTAGCATTGCGACACTTCAGTCAGGACTGCATTCGAGTCAGGTACCTTGCCACAGAGCCTGTATGGCCAACATATATTAGACGTTCCGCCTGTCATATAAAATTACACTTCCGGCGACTATAGGCGTACGGGTTAATGTAGGTAAAGAAATGCTTGCCAGAACCCTCAGCACTAGACTCAGGTAAGCGGTTAGCTGCACACCCCAGTCGTCGTAACCACTGGACACGAACTGGGTCGTCCCCACAACAGTTGTGGACACCATAGCGAAGATAAAATTTCTACCCATGCCTGAAACTGAACCCCGACTGTGGGGTCGTCCAGCCCGCAGTTCAGTCTACTTACCCTGCCCACAGTGCGTATAATGCAAGTGAATCATTTCTGCATTAAGTTCGTTCCCGCTGCATGAGTAACGATATAAATGCCTGCGAAGTTTTGAAATGTGATGCTGAAGAAGGAAGGAGATCAGTTGGACCGATCGTGTGAAAAATGAAGAAGTATTACAGACAGTCTAAGAGGAAAGGAATATCACACGAACAATAAAAGTAACGCTATCTGCGTTGGTCACATCTTGAGCAAGAAATGCCGTCTAAAACATGTTACTGAAGGAAAGATAAGGGGAAGGATAGACGTGAAGGAAAGAGGAGGAAGGAGACGTAAGAGGATACAGAATCACCTCAGGGAAGAGAAAGGACTTTGGAAATTGAAAGTGGAAGCAGTAGATCGCAATTTGTGGAGACGTCGCGTGGAAGAGGCTATGGACCTGTCGTAAGAGAGATGAAAGAAGGAAATAACGAGAAATGTTTTGTTTATAATTCTTCCAGTATGTTTTCTGGCAATACAAAATTTTTATCCTATTGTCTTCACTTTCTTCATTGTAAGTTCTTATTCTTATAATGTAGATCTTAAGTCAGTCCCTGACGACTGCAAATTCGGATGGCAGTTTCTCGCTGGAACAGAGCCAAACGCCGAATTCTACGCGTCATATCATGGACGCCGCGAACGACAGCCGTCACTACATATTTGTGAATTCACTACATGTGGTACAGCCCCCAAAGATACATTATTACACACTTACGTTAAAAATGTTTCCGTTACGCATCTTGGCGCACTTACACAGCACGTTCTAACTCATGGTGCCTCAGAAACATGCAGTTTGGCAGGTTAAAATTTGAGATTCAAGATGGTGAATATAACAACTATGGTGTTCCGAAATGTGACCCACTGAAGTCTAGTAAACACGTAAATATGTCAGAAGTCTTGTGCACTGAAGGGAACAGTTCGCTGTCCACAAGAATTTACAGCATCACATTACAGGCGATTTTATTAATCGTGGCATGTTTCTTTTCTGTCATTTCCCATGGACCGTGCTTCCCTTAGAAAATTCAGGAGAGGTTAACCTCCTACAACCATAAACAAAGACAACTCCAACAAGGTCAAGTACCTGTGCGCTAAATAGATCTCCTTCAGTGGTCACTGTCCAACACAGCATTAGGGTCGATTCATATTATACGGCACGACACGACACGACAAACACCAGCGTGCATTCACATCTAGTGTCAGTTAACAGACAGGCAAAATATTCTCTTCTCTCAAACCCAACGACACTGTCTTTGTCGATAGTCGTCGGTGACAGGCTAGTGTGAATTCGACCATGTGAAAACCACAAAAGAATGTTTTGTCGTGTCGTGTCGTGTTATGTCGTGTCGTACCGTGCTGTATAATGTGAATAAACCCTTAGGCTTATCCAGTACAATGACTCAACCAACGTCGTTCACTTCTAGAGAACTGTGGACGTACAAAGAAAGCGAGTTTGCCCATTCATTTTATGCTGCCGCGAGTGAAAATGGGATTAAAACTTTCTTTGTCATTTCCCCAAGGTACATTCCTAAATTGCATTTAGGAGAAAAGTTAAATTCACAATTCACAAGTGCTTCATACGTGCGCGGTCTTCTAAGAAGACCCCACAGTGACGAAACACTGGTGATGAAAGGAAGATGCGATGGGCGGTGAGCAGAAACGCACTCGAAATTTCATAACACAGATTGGATTCAAACCCGCGACACAACAAACTCAAAGCAAAAACATTAACAATTTTAATGCTCAGCTAATTACGACTCGAAGTAACGTAAGTACTGTGCAAATCTGGTGTCTTTCTACGTGTTTAATCTGTAAAACACATTACCTGAGCCATCATTATCATCCTTATACATATTTCGTAAAACAAACTCGGTTCTGTCAACTAGCTAACAGACACCACAGTGGTACGAGTATTGATTTTAGTGGATCCATTTTCAGTTGTTTCTATGGAACGTAGAACGAACATGAAACGTGCAAACGGAAGGAATGTGTTTAACAACACTTCAAGTCAATATTTCATTGAAGATTTGTGAAACGAAGCTAATAGGCTTTGTACCTCCCTACAGATGTTACTAAACATTAGTTTAATGATGTCGTCAATATTATGATATATAAACAAATCCAGTTCACACCTCAAAGAAAAAATTGTGTGTCCATTACAAAAACAAACAGCCTAGTGCTGTCAGGGAAAAATCACTGTTTACTTTACGGTACGAAAGTCTATTCCCACGGGAGTCCACCACTCTTAGACGAGTAGCAGAATCATTATAAAGTACTGTGTGAACAGTCTACAAAATCTATCCCTTCTTCACCCATCTCTGGCCCAAAGTGTGGCAGCACGTTCTTCTGAAACGTCGGAAAAAACTCCGCATCCTACGGAAAGAACCTCGTGTTATACAAAATATTTTCGCTAGCGTGCAATGAAAGTAGCAATGTGTACAAAAATAAATTCAGTGCAATTCACAGGGAGAGAGAAGATGCAGACACATCCAGTTCCAGCATATTTGTGTGTAGTCACATTTCATACAACGTGACCAACGTATTCCGGGTACAAATCCCTCCATACGAGAGGGATGTGTTGTTTTTCGCAACGGAACACACAGCGCTTTCACAATGTACATATAAAAGTATTTCTGTAATTTAATTGCACTGGGATACACAATCCATGCAGTACACAAAAAGTTCCATTGATTTGCGTCCGAAAATGGCATCCGATACTACAGAAACTACAAATGACATCCGCTGATAAATACAGCTAGGCTACAGGGTGTCACTGCGACCCGTCACACATCAGAAATAGGAACACCGATAATAATTTGAATTCACGAAACATCATTCAGCATTTTCGCAGTTCCCCTCCCAACCCCAAACCCCACTACCAAATCTACAGGCCGTCTATTCTACCCGCAACCCGATTACGTGCCCCACAATTGTGACAAGGTAAGATAAGACACGCGGCATATGTGGCGCGTTCGCGTAACCATTTTGCCGTGAAAAAGCAACAAGTATTAAATATTACGACCGTGTGTCTGTAGGCCTATTCTTGCCTTAGTTATCCGACATGTAGGCCTAAAGCGAAATCGCCGTGTTATATTGTCATCTGTGGTCTGTCTGGGTCTACCATATGTTTCCCCATTATCTCATACATGGCACATTTATTTAAAAAAAAAAACTTTATTCAACATAAATATGTTTTGATTTTCTATACAACTTTTGTCTTAGATATTTCTCATTATAAGAAGACTTCAGCGAGATATCATAAAAGTACATACGTCTTCACGTAAAATACGCGTTATGCTTTTCAGATTTTAAATGAAACATGAATTCTTTCAGAGATTTTCAAAAAATCTTCAAATATCAAATTTAATGAAAATCCGTCCAGTAGGAGCCAAGTTGTTCCATGCGGACAGACGGACAGACAGACATGACGAAGGTAGTAGTCGCCTTTCGCAATTTTGCGAAAGAACCTAAAAACTTAGTTGTCCCCGCAAGGCTATGGACGCATACAAGAAGAGCAGAGGTATGACTCCAATCGTTCTTAACTTCGGTATTAGATGGAAGTGAATGGTTAAGTTCACGCTTCGGCCCCTTTACCCTCGAGGAAAGATCCCAAGCTACCCATTTAATAAGAGGTCTGGGTGGGCCCCAAAGCCGGTCTGAACGTTTAGGAGAAGAGAAAAATTTCTTGGCCCTACCGGGAATCAATCCCCGAGCTCTTCGGTCCGTAGCCTCTTCACTACAAGGACTGCTCCACCCCGGCCGCCTCCAGTGACGAAGGGCCACACATCCTACTAAACACAGCTGTTATGCGCAGCGCCTGCTTTGATATAAAAAAAATTCCATTTTGCCCACACAAGTGTATTTGTATGTTTCGTGTGATTCTTAAAATAAACACAATTTCCGCACACATCATTAACAGAGTGGTGTTTGTAATGGTGACTCAGTGTGTTTACTGTGGGGAAGGAACTGAAATTTTATATATCACTCGGATTCATTCCATACTTGAAAGCTTAATTATCGTCGATGTACCGCTTGATGGTCGACAATCAGGCGGCTCCAAATATATGATCACGCCATTTTTCGCACTGGAGTAGTCTATTTAGAGAAACACAGGGAAAATTTAGAACATGTGAGACCCCGCGTATAAGGCAACCACCACTTTTCTGTACGGCTATTTGCAGGGGGACAGGGGGACTCGCCTGATATTCGGGATTATAAGGTCATTTCCAAGAACATTTGCCGTAATAATGATTACACCTGAAAGAACTTCCATCGTAACGATCAACATATCTAATTCAAGACCGTAACAAAGTGTGATGGGATAAAATTGATTCTAGGTTCGATTTAATATTCACTGAAGTTGGAAGCTAGATTCTTTTACGTTCGTGTTGATGAACCCTGCAGCACGCGTCTCAATTAGTACATGCGCTCCCAGTGGGTATGCACGGAAATTCGTTATTGGAGCCACAGAATTCGCAGAGGTCGAAATTTGTATCAGGTTTTGTGGCTTCTGGTGCCACGCACGTGAAGACAAGGCACAGTTACCTGTCGTCTTGTTCTTACATATTCGTTTGGACTACTCACGCTGATGATTCAAAAAACAGAATTAATACAAAGGTATTCCAAAGGTACGCGAAGACTATCGACATTTCTTATTGTCTACAATAATTAAATGAACCTAGTTTTCATAAAATTTACACGTCCTTACATACAGTGTCATTCACGAGGAACCTTCAATACTTTGGGAGGTGACAGTATCGGTCATTGTCAGAAAAATAATCATACGAACATGTTCCTAATTCTGAATGGTTATCGGGATACAGCTGCTTGGATCTCAGACCTATCTCCGGTAAATAATTGTTTGCAGGGTTGTGTGAAGAGCGAAGTTTACAAAAGGAAGGTGGATATACGAGACGAATTGCTAGCTCGCATTCTGGATGCTGCTGCCGGCATAAAGAAACGTGAAGATCAAATCAGACGAACAACACGCAATCTTTGCACACGAGCTACAAAGTGCATTGAGGTTGACTTCGGAATTTTCGAACATTTATTGTGAAATCTAAAAGAATTGTCACTATTGTGTAACAAAATTCTCATTTAAACATCAACATTAAAATAAAGTTAAGAGTAAGTAATTTATCTTTCTTTATTACCACGCACAATGCGTTTGTCTTGTAGATTCAAAGAGCTATAGCTTGGTACCCACTCAGAATTAGACGCATGTTCATATGAACTTTCTTCAGAGTGACCGATCGACTGACACATTCTCCTGAATCACCCTGTATATAATTAAAATACAAGTTAATGTGCTGCTATAACCACGAACTTAATCGTATTTAAAGTTTGTATTTTAGAGATAATTAAACAAAAGACACGGAATGTTCCAGAACTGTTTGGTTACGTGTTCAATTCCGGCTCGAGTCAGTTACCATTTCAGACTTCGAATGAGAGGACTTAGACTATGCAAAGCGTGATCAGACAATTTTGTCCCAGGACCTACTCGTTAGGCTGCAGAATGGACAATGGTAATGAGTGACGATGCTGCTGTTTGTACAGGTGTGGACACCACACAGATTGTGCTGGAAGAGACACACCTAGAATACAAGTAAACTGTGGTTACAGAACTCAAAACATACCTCATTAGGAACTGTGAGCTCAAGCATTAGTTCCCTTGCATAATTTATACACATTTCCTTGCCGTTTCAGTAATAGCAACATAATCCATAACGGTAAAGGTCAACCCACGACATGCCTATGCACACACTGACGGGAGTGGGGGAGGGCGGAGGTATAACTCCACCCTATTCTTAACATCGGTGATAGAAGGGAGTGGGTAGTCAGCACCACGCCCTGGCCTATTTAACCCCAGGAAAGACCCGGTACCCATTGTACAGGAGGCTGGGTGAGCGTCGGAATCGGTTTGGATGGGCACGGAAAATCTCGCCCCCACCGGAATTCGATCCCCGAACCGCCCAGGCAATAGCCAGTCGCTGCGCCAACTAGGCTATGCCGGCCGCCCAAACATCATTAATAACTGCATATTAATTTATTAACTTATGGCTTATCTAAATCTCTGAAGCATTCATCTGAGGCGGATTTGAGTATTCACGTCTATCCCAGCACACACGGTGCTACTCCGTTACAAGACTACTCAGCTCTTTCTGTAAAGGGAAATTATATTTGTCTAGTCGTAGCATTATGAGACGTATAAAGGCACTCCGTGCGAAACGCAGACATTCTTCAATAATAATGCAGGAGGCAGAATACAGTAATCACCGATCACAATAATCACACGGTTAAAGGTTCGATTATCTTCTCCATTTTTGAAACCTGAGAGATGATAGGCTAAAATACAACTCAGGGCAAAAATGTGCCTGTGTTATCCTTTGTATGTAGAGACCTTAAGACGGACCGATCCCTCGTCCAAGAAATCCTACAAAATGTCCACAAAGAAGCTAGAAAACCCGGAAATCGGAGATCGTGCGCAAAACCGGCCTGTGCGTGCGGCTGAAGGAAAATGTAGTCTGTCAACCACTGCGTTTGGAACAACTATTTCAATAGTTCAGACTACGTACAGTCGAATAAGGAATGATAAGTTAAAAACAAGCTGGAAAGCTTGTGTTCTAATTTGAAGTACTAGCCCGGATTTTGTGTGGAGGAACTCGGGAAAATCATGAAGAGCCTAATTCCGGATAAATGATCGTCGGCGCGAAATTTTAAGACGGGAGATGCGGAATATGCAGCAGGTGTCCTGGTCACTCGGCCGTTAACACTTGATAATACCGTAAAATAATCGAGCTACCAAACAGCATAATTACAACGTCACTGTTAAACATCCTGACTATTCTTACGTTTTGTGAGAGGGAAATTCTACGGAAAATATTTGACCCAGTACTTGAAAATGGATGTACGAAGAGGCGCAAAAACTCTGAAATACGTAAGGTCTATGATGAACAAGATGTTGCGAAATTTATTAAGCTTAGAAGACTTGGATGGGATGGACACGTGTTGAGGGTGGAGGAAAGTGACCCTGCAAAGAAATTCGTTTGTACTAAACCAGGAGGAAATGGAGACAGAAAAAAAAAGCAGACCAAAGTTGAGATGGTGCGACGAGTTAAAGGAGGACGTTGAACAGGCTGAATGCAGACAGTGCAGACTTAATATACAGTCAAGACAGGAATGGCGGAAGCTCATTGAAGAGGTCAAGTCCGCCCAGGGATGTAGCGCCATTGGAAGAAGAAAAAGTTAAAAACGTCCAGTAACACCGCAAAATAATTAAGCTAGCAAATGAAACCTTTCTCTCTGCACACCATGACCTCGGAACTAGATGAGGGTGGGTAGTCAGCTTCACGCCCCATCCACTTTATCCCCGGTCGAATAATCGCCGGTACCCTGCCTCATGGTGGACCTCTCACCTGGTCTGGACGCTTTGGTGAAGAAATAAAATTTCTTGCCCTTGCCGGAAGTCGGGCTGTCCAACCCGCAGAATGGTCACGATACCACCTACGTTCTTGCGGCTCCCGATCCGTCGGACAATATCAGCATAACATCACAGTTGAAGCATCTCTTCTACCCGAAAGTGTGTAACAGTAATGCACTTACAGGAAACCGCTTTCTCTGAACATATTTCAGCGTGTATACTACACAACAGTGGTTCCCAAACCATAATCCGTGGAGTCCTCGACTGTCCAGGAGCTCTGCAGGTACAGTACTTTTACTAATAACGAAATTTAACTTCACAGAATTCTTCAGTAAGCGATGTTGTGTTAGGCGAGGTATTTGATTGTTACAGTTCTGTGACACACTAAATTGGCAATGCCACTTACCCAGTGTACTTTTGAAAATGTAGTTCGCAAATTAAACAAGACACAATAAACCGTACTGGAAACTAAAGAATTCAGATGAATTACGCTACCCTTCATTGTGTTCCAGCAGTCTCTTCTATGATTTTAGACTAACATAAATGTGTTCAATCCCATTTCATTTGCTTACAGGTTATGCCTTTTACTCATCTGTTTATCCATCAATTATACGATAGCAAAATACTTCTCGCGCCAGCATTTCGGAAAACACTGCTATACCAATTAATATGCAGACAGATTAAAAGGTGTACCAGTCGGCATAACGACTACGCTACGGGAAAGGGCAGCCGAGGAACTGTGGTTCGATTCCCAGCAGCCGTACATTTTGCCATCGGCAAAGCGTTCCGACCAGCCATGCAGCTACTCAGCAGCCTATTCAATGGATACAGAATGCAAGAAGCAGGAGCATGAGTCTGGCCCCTCTCTTCTGCCTACTGTTAAGGACAAGGAAGCAAAGAACTGTATTTTAACTACCCTTATGCAGTTATGGCGTAGCGCTTCAATAATCACAACGAAAAATTCATCTTTATTTACTCCAACAAACTAAAAACTTGTGCAGTGAAGAACAGACATAATTTCATAAACCTCTTCCCACTGCTCATCATTTTCATCATCTCGAGTCTGGGCCCCGTCTTTCTGAAAGAATGCTGAGAGAAAGCTTCCTGATGTACCGGAAACCTACACCACTGATCCTCAGATGTTATGTCGAGATCTGTGCCGAAAACACTCCTGTTCGTGTTCTGCTATATACTGCGCGGCATTTTGTCATCAAAAGCAGGGGGAGCAAAAAGATCTGGAGATGGACCAAGCAAGCTCTGAATAACATCATATTGGTCTATACAGAATTGAAAGATGGACTCGGAGACTGAAGGCTGGGCTTATAAAGGCCCTACATTTCTCTGCCCACACAGACCGGCGCTATTCAGCTTTTGATGAAAACAGGAGACCCTCCTGATCTGCGAACACAAGAGTCAGCACGATCCAAGGAGCAAAGCGACTGCTCGTACCTGGTTCAAACGCATCATGCGCAGGAGAGAGAAACGTATACAAACGTGGCCAAGTTATTAAAACGTCACGTACGTCTTCACAAATATCAATGCTTCAGGGACCCCTTGACTCTGATACCCCCATTATCTCATTACAGCAAGTCGTTGTGGAGAATGCAGGAGCGTAACAGCAACATTTTACCGCATTCTTCTTATCCACAATGTGCCGACTGGTGACCAAAACCATTTTACATACACAGAAGTCAATACAGGAAGTTTGTTAACACAAATTCAGTGGTTACTGTACGCACCAGAAAGTTTAACGTTGACTTTTTTTTCATTTTGCCCAAAAAGTGTACTTATGTGTTTCATATATTCCTCACAAATAACAGCTGTTTCTGACATGAACAGAATTCACTAATATGTTTCTGTAATGGACATGCACTGTGTTCTCTGCAAGGCAGGAACGAAATCTTTAAATATAAATCAGATTAATTTCATTCTTCAGAAGTGGCACTGGTACAGGTTTCTTTCTCCGAGTACCTCGCTTTCTCCTGTCAGCCTCATGCGATCAGTACTCCATATTCGTCTTCGTCTTAATACTCTTATTGGAAGGAAAAGCGGGCGAAGCCTGAAAACATTCAATCAAAGCAAGGCTTTGTCGGATATTGGGTACCATTAGTCTTGAAAGAACTCCAGTCTTAAAGACTTAAAGAAACTCCAAAATCTGTCACGAATAAGGTCCTTATTATATAGGTTCAATAGTTACAGAAGGCAAAAATTCTTAACGTTTCATACTTATATCAGTCCTACAATTTTCGCCTTTCTTATTTCCCACACACTTGCGTCTGCCTTTACCGCAACCTGTTTCCAAATTTCCGGCTTTTCAGTTGTTAACATATAGTGCATTTTGTGGATCACGGACCACTGTGTTCCTGGCATACTTCAGTTAAAGTTCAGCACTTCTCATGGTTAAAATCCATCCTGCTAGCATTCTCACTGGAGGCCAATGCACGCGTGACAGGGCAACGAACACACAATGAGCCCTTCCGACTCGCGACAGTAGACATTCATAGGCTCAGTTCGTCAATCGTCGAGAATAGTACAAATAAGTGCGAACGCTCCGGCCAACCGCACAACACTTGCGCTAGGTTCCTTCGTCAGTGCTCACTGGCATGGGCGCACGTTTTTACGCGGCTTAACGTAATATAACGCGCTACTTTCGTTACATTGAGCGTTTGATAGCGTCCCAAACTCGAGGACCAGACCTTGGTCAGCTGACAGCAGTAGATTTCTCTATGTCCATAACCACCCTCTGCACGTGTATCATTGTCATTATTAGGGAACTGTATTTGTGAAGAATTACGCGTGTTGGAACATGCCTTTGTGGGAGAGTAACAGATGTTTACTCATAACTTTGTACACGTTGCCGGTATCTGAGGTGCCTACGCCAAGAGTGCTGCTGTGTTCTGACGTTAAAATGCTTCGTTCCTCTTGTAAGTAGGCCTAACATGTTTACAGTGAAGAAAAGGTGGCTTCTTGTGTATGAGCCGAAACATGTTGCATTAAAACCTTACCACATACTAAGAGAATTCAGTTGTGATTGACGGCTATTATCCGCACACATTGTGTAGAAAGGTCTGGAGTCAGGGCCGCCGCGAGCGGTTTCGGACCCCCAGGGAAAAATTTTTTTCGGACGCCCCAGTAGGGCGGAAGCACTGGCTCTCAGTTGCCGAGTGACTTGGGCTTGGTCTAAAAGGACTAAATTGCACAATCGACAAATAACGACACCACCGAGAAAGATAAAAACATATGCAACATAGTACAACCTGCGTCCCGGTAATTTGTACCGGTTTGACCCCCCCCCCCCCCCTCTTGTTGGCACTTCCTGCAGTTTTCCAGATCACCGGTATTGTTGTGTGGTTCTGAATACAAAATATCAGAAATTTTAAGTCTCTTGAAGCATAAGGTCGTTTTGTTTACGCTGTCTAAAAGATATAATTTTGTTATATGTCTTAAGCAGTAGTTCACCAACACCCCTCGGCGTTTCACGTACTGAGCAGCCTATAGGGTTGTACAAAGAAAACTAAGAACCCTGTGCTTCATCGCCCTATGTAAGCAGTGTTAAGCAAGCACTCAAGCTGATGTTTAACTGGTACCCATGAAGCTACACGAATCTTACAGTTGTCGTCGCGTGTACTTGCCCCCCCCCCCCCACCCTGTGTTTTCTCTGCTTTAAATAATTCTCATTACTTTCCTTTGTACAGCATGACGCATAACTTTATAAACACCCGTCATGAAGATTTACTTTGTAGCACTGCAGTATCCGTTATATGTCAAATAACAAAAGATTTAGTTTAGCATACCGCAGTTACGTGTGCAGGATGTGCTACTTAAATCTGCATAAATGGTAGACTGCACCTCTCCCTCCCTGTAAATAACAGGAAGAAATTGCTACGGATCGTGATGCTTCAGTCACAAACTTTGCAACTGAAAATTCAAAATCAACCTGTTTTTAAAGAAGGGGGAAGTAAGAACGACCAGTTCCAAGGTGTAGAGTACACTACTTCTTGAAAAGCTGATAGTGGGTCAGTAGTATAAGATATTAACTACCTCTTATGGGAATCAAAGCTCATTGCCACATATAAGAAATACAAATACTTACACCATACTTTGTTAAGCTTCATATCAATACGAATCCTCCCATCTACATCTTGATCTACTGAGTTGTCTGATCCCATTAAGCTTTGGGACTAAAATTCTGTAGTACCCGCACCTCTTTGCTCCCATGCGTGCTACATGCTTCGTTAATGTAATAGTTAGTGTTAGATTTAATGACCACAATAACATTTGGTGACTAATACAAATTAACATTTTGTTGTGGAGTTCTATTAACCTCGTGTGACTTTCTCAATCATGGGTTAAGCTATGCTCTCCAGCAACTTAGTAAGTAAAATAACAGATCAAATTCGACAGTCTCTTTATCTCAGAGGTGAAATCCTTCGTATTCAAAACATCAACTTCGAAAGTTAACATTTCAAGAATAATAAGCACATAAGGTGACTCAGTTGCTAATTTACACCATGAAGTACAGTCGTTTCTGACAGGCTAACAGATCCCCACATAGCCAAAAAATTCCCTGCATTTTGTGCAATAAGAAAGTTTATCACTTTCCTCACAACAGCCTGCCACTTGTCCCTAACCTGAGTCAGACAACAAAAATCCACGCCCACTCGTCCTATATTCTTAAGATACACTTCAGTGTTATCCTCCTGACCATGCCTAGGGGTCCCAGCGCTATCCTTCCTCTACGTTTCCCCCCCCCCCCCCCCCAGAATGTTTGAATTAATTTTCTGCCCTATGCATCTCGTGGCCGCCATAGCGTGGTAGGTATAGGGACTCACTACGGGCTGGATGGTCCGGGGTTCGAATCCCGGTGACGGCGCGATGTTCCGCACGCGTCCAGACTGGCCTCGGGGCCCACCCAGCCTCCTGTACAAACGATGCCGGGTTTCTTTCCCGGGGGTAAAGTGGCCAGGGTGTGGCATTGACCACCCATCCCATCTAGCGCCACGTTAAAGAAACAGCAGAGCTACACCCCTACTCCCCCTCTAGGTCTTCATGGCCTGTTATAGGGTGAATGTTACAATTACCGTTACCTTTATGCCCTACGCGTGCCACATGTTCTGCCCATCTCACCACCCACACAAAACACCAGGCAAAATTATAGTTTGTATATTTTAGTGTTTATGGTCTTAGATATGAAAGGGAAAGACAAAAGATTCTGTACTGAATTGTCAGCAAGCATTCCCTAACTCCAGTCTGCTCATAATGTCTTCATGCGCGCAGTTAATCCATTGCGTCACTAAATAGCATGGACCTTCTTGCTTCTGCATTCAGTATCGCCGCGAAAAAAAAAAATCTTAAATTCTTTCATCTGCATAGTTTAGAATCTGCGTTAAGACGTGTGGACTTACATAGATGCTTAAAGTTACGAAATTTACTTCGTCTTTCTGTGAACTTCGTCTTTCTGTGAATTCTATACGCAATTTGCACTGAATATTCGTTTCTGGAGATGCTTTTTTTTCTTTTGTAAAGAGACTCACGTTTAGCTATTCATCTCTCGTACAATCACTCGTAAAATATTATTCAAAAGAACCGATTAACGGAATGTATTGAAATTTAAAAATTATGTATCCCAATTTACTTCTAAATTTTGCAAGGTCCCCCCATTCATATGTGTGGGTGGGGGAAGGGTGGCGTCTCTACAGGAAATACTACGCAGTGCATCTACAGGGAGAAGATTTCTCGGACCGATCTTGTGAAAAATGACGAAGTACCACAAAGAGTCAAGGACGAATGGAACTTCGCACCTAGAATAAAACGAAGGATTCGTCACATGTTGCGTAGGAACTGCCATATAAAACATGTTATTGAAGGAAAGATAGAACAGACAGAAAGACGAGGAAGATGATGTAAGCAGCTACTGGGTGACCTTCAAGAAATGAAAAGATACTGGAAGATGGAAGAGGAAGCATCAGATCTCACTGTCTGCAGAACTCGCTTTGCAAGAGTCTGCAGACCTGCAGAAAGACAAACTACGTGTTGATGACGATACATTTCGTTATATATTTGTGAACGCGTTTAGTAGCCGATGGTGCCAGCAGGTGCCCTGTTAATATATTAACGAGACGACTAAGCCATATGTTCCTAGCAACATTAACTGCTACAGTCAGTGACCAGTAAGATAACTCAAAACGATAGAGCACGTACGAGCGGAATGATAGCAGAGTGTGCCTTTCTAGCAGTGGTTAAGTCTACACCCCCTCCCCCTAATAGAATTACCGCCATTCACACAGCACTTTATTACACACATTATGATTCCGGCAGACTATAAAATATTTCCAAGTGTTTTGGTACTGTGAGATAAGTATGGCAAAATAAACAGTTTTGTTGTTTCATAATAGGCCTACGTGTGCGTTTATGGGCAATATCAGGGTACAGCTGTTGAAATTGCTTGTCACACTCCACCTTGTGCTCTGTGTACGTACACACGGACCTTACGGTTTGGTGGAACTTCCTAAATCACAGATAAATATTAACTTGACAACACAAGCGTGGGATTTTAACCAAGAAGCAAAGAAACAAATATTCACAATATTACGTACTATGTGAACACAAGTTTGTACTCTGATCTAAACACAAAAGATATTACAACGATCCCTCGGAAATAAGCATAAAATACAGCTGAAATGTATTCGGAACTCAATGTTTTAATACGCCTTAAATTATTAGAATATAAGTTTATCAACTACATTAGTGTCTCTTATGCCGATGCCGGTGGCCGTGCGGTCTAAGACGTAGGTCTGCGGCCGACCGATTAATAGGATCGCGGGTTTGAATCCCGTTGAGGGCATGCATGCTTGTCTCTTCTGTTTGTCGTGTGTTGTGTAGGTAGCGGCCTCTGCGACCGCCGATCGCTCTTTCAAAGGAGTCGCACTGTATGTGATCGCGAGACTTCAACAATGAAGCGGCCTAGGTCCGGTTTGGGTTGTTGCACAACCGAAAAAAAAAAGAAGTGTGTTCATGATAAGCTCCAATCGCACGTTATGAACAGCTTTCACAGCATGCTTATTGTCTACTGAATGTTAGTTTGACAGAGAGACGCTGTACCACAGAAGTAGCATCCATTGCCTTTTAAGCCCTCAGAGCACGAAGTTTATGAAACCAATGCGTCTCTGTAGGTAAGACAAATCAATGTTGTTTAGGGTAATGGCATAAGAGTAGCACACAACGCACCCTCTACATGAAATACGAAGATTTAGTGTTAAAGTCCTTATCTCAGGGCTGTACAGGGCCAAGGATTAGAAAGTAATCATCAACATGCGTTACATCTTCCACAAACAGGTCACAAATAATTATCCGTCAATTTTAAATTTCTTCTCTTTACAGTATCCATACCGTTGTGAGTACAATAAATAAATATACAATGAACGCCGTCCTCACAACCCACGCTTTATTTACTAAAAGTTAAAAAATGTCAATGTGTAATGTCAATTGAGATCTCAATGGCAAGAACTGTTGTTTCCTGTTACGTTTTTATTAAGGCCTGATGATGACCACCTAGGTGGTCGAAACATGTTGCCATTTTTTAACCTGTAATAAATAAATAGTGCGTTGTGAGGGCGGCACTCATTGTATATGTACTTAAATTAGTTGTCACCCTGAAATCTCAGTATCTCTCGCCGGTACTGTCTTGGGGACAGTACCGCCGCGGTTTGGTGGCAAGCTGCCGAAGTTGCAGAGGCATCTGCTACCTCTGTTCAGAACAGATGCATAAGCCGCAGGATGGGCTATCACAACTACATATACAGCAAAAGGTGGACAGGAAGCGGGGATGCCGGCAATGTAGCACGAGATGATGGACATTAAAGGGACCAAAAGATGAGGAGAAGAGGTGAGAAGAGTATCAAAGGAGTGAGCGCAAAGGGTGAAGATTCGATGGCTCACCCAGCGCTGCGGTTCCTGTCCCGTCGTTTCTATATTTATACCTTCCTTTTCGAGCGTTGTTTCTTCTACCTGAACACGGTTCCTAAAGGGGCTCCTATCTACTAAATCACTAGGCGTAATATACCAAAATACCATAATATTTATGATGACCCACTCAACGATCACCGTCAGGGACGCTTTCAGCCCAGCAGCCTGCAACGTGACATTTCAACAAAACAGCTTAACAAAACGCCTGCTCTGACGCTTTGTTATTAAATACAACCACTCTTATCCTTGCAGAAGAGCCATGGTTTTTATTACTGTGAACAGTCCGTCAGTGTATGTGAAGTACTTTTTGGAGTACCCTATGGAAGGAATAAGCACTGTCTTGGACGATCTCCGCAAAGCCTATTACCTTTAAGGAGAAACGCGTTGAAGATAAGAGAGAAAGGACAAAGTTTGTCTACAGCAAACACACACACACACACACACACCTTGTTGGGAGGCTGTTTTTATTTCTATTTCCTATGTCTCTGTGGGAAAGAACGGGTCTGCCTCTTGAAGAGACTGTCATCAATGCGCTGGAAGTATGAATTCGAATTTGGCTAGTCGGAATATTAATTAACTTTGTTACTTCATTCCGTGTTTCCTAACGTAACTCCTTTTTCCATAAACTGTTAATTTTCTTATAAACTGGCAGTCACACCGGGTAATTCTAATAGCCTCGTAATGACATAAACGGTATGCCCTTCTAACCAATATCAGTCACTGACGAATTTTCGAAAGTCTTTCCTGTCGACTGGCGATGTAGGCTGGTAAGATACAAGCAGATTTACAGTTGTAGAACAAGAAAATTACCTTTCCGTGTAGCTGGGATTCTACAGGTATCAAAGTGGCCACGGAATGCACATACCGGGAAAGAGAGTCATATTTCAAGTGAAGACGATACACATCGATAGACATTAGTTGCTTCAATGGACATTTTTTGTAAACCAACAAGACACGACGGGAAATGCCCTGTGTCTGTTATATCCTGTCTTTTCTCGTAAAGCGTAGATGTAAACCAATCATAGTAAAGCTATGCAACAGTGTGGGTTCAGCCAGGTGTAGTCTTTCGCTACTTGGAAAATTCCCATCGGGTCACGTGGTACAGAGTCGAATTCACAAGTGTTGCCAAGCGTCTATCGTCACTCGAACCACTCATTTTCCTTGGCTAAAATGTAAAATGCGACAACACTGCTCTGCTCTAAATGTTCGGTACAGAAACTTTTCAAACGAATGCCAAAACAGAACTGAAAGCTTCGGAAGGCGGCTGTCCCCAGCACCGTACTGTGACTGCCGTTTGTCTCCCATCACGTGTCAAGTTTAATTTTCTTACTAACTTGTAGTGCTGGTACACCTACTTTCAAGAATTTTGGAAAAGAAGCCGGGATCATGGTAATTTAGGAAATATGTAAGGGGATGTTTTTCCATAATGTGTAATTTGAGGGTCCCATGTCAGTGACTATGAAGAGTCCTCTCTTCTGACATGTTACGATGTGTAATTTGGTTAATTTTCTGCCTCCTTCTTCAGGGAAGAATTTCTTCTACAACACTGGCATCTATTTAACAAACCATAATGATTCGTTTCTCAAAAGATAGTAATCCTCACTTCCAGAATTTATTATACTCCTGTTTTCATCATGCATTGCATTTTACTCTATCACTGATCGTCACAGACGACTACATAAAAACAGCATATTACAGTGCAGTTGAACAACTGAATGTTCTCGCCGCTGGTCTGTGTTTTACTTTGGTCCTTTTTTCTTAACCTTCCATCCATTTTTGAAGTACAGCCTTACGAAATTCCCCGAAGCATTATCTTAGATCTCGCAGAACCCAACTTCCCACAGACCTAATTCCTGTCTTCTCTTAAACCAAGAAGCCTGCAGCAGCCATTCTCTCCTGTGATATGGGGTAAGAAAGACCAAAAGGACTACAGTGATCCGTGTTGTTTACATTCAGAGGGAAGAGTTAGGGTGTTGCTTTTGAAGGATGGGAAGTAATATGGAGAGGGTGTGTTCTGACTTTAGTTTGGGGTTTAAAAGTACTACCTAACAGTTTCAATCTCTGTTCCTCGCATGTATTTAGGAAAAAGTCCACCCCATATGTGGAGAAACAATTAGGGAGTGTTGAAGGGTTAGAAACAGTTGCGTCTTTGGTTCTCTTTCCATGGGAACACACGAGAGCAGTGTACACTTAAGAACTAATGGCTTCAGAAACGTAACTCTTTGTCTAGTTCAAGATAATTGACTCTGTTAGCACTGAAGTGCAGCGAATTATAGAGCGCCCAGTCCTAAGTTTGAGGAGTGAAAAATGGTACTCTTTCAGCCTACAAATAAAATCGTCTGGGACAAGAGACATTAGGAGAGGCCTACTTGTATTAAATTTCATAAACCAGGGGCTCTGTCCGTTCGTTAGTCTGCGCTTTATTTTACTAAGCTGTTAGAATATATAAGATTAGGCTATACAGAACTTTAATTTTACCTGTTGTTTTGTATGGGTGTGAAACTTGGTCTCTCACACTGAGGGAGAAACAAAGACTGAGGGTATTCGAGAATAGAGTGCTGAGGAGGATATTTGGGCCTAAGAGGGACGAGGCGACAGGGGAGTGGAGAAGACTACATAAAGAGGAATTTAATGACCTGTACTCATCACCAAATACTATTCAGGTAACCAAATCGAGATGAATGAGATGGGCGGGGCATGTAGCACGTATGGGGGAAAAGAGAGGTGCATACAGGATTTTGGTGGGGAGACCTGAAGGAAGGCAACCACTTGGGAGACCCAGGCATAGATGGGAGGATAATATTAAAATGGATCTTCAAGAAGTGGGATGGGGACATGGACTGGATTGAGCTGGCTCAGGATAGGGACAGGTGGCGGGCTCTTCTGAATGTGGTAATGAACCTCCGGGTTCCATAAAATGCGGGGAATTTTTTGACTAGCTGAGAAACTGTTAGCTTCTCAAGAAGGCCTCTGCTCCATGGAGTTAGTTAGTTAGTTAGTTAGTTAGTTAGTTAGTTAGTTAGTTAGTTAGTTAGTTAGTTAGAATATATAAGACTGTAGTGTCTAACTGTAAGATCAAAAATGTATGATGATATGAGAGGATTTAGAAGGAAGCAGCCGTAGTGTAATCGATTTAACATCCCAGTGTTGCACGCAGAGACTACTAAAGACTACGAAAAGTCCTCAGTCATGACAGCCGGTGTCTCGGCCGATTCCAAACGGTTACCTTCCGAAAACGTCTACAGCTTTACGCTACACCAGCCTGCTCGATCTGTGCTGCTAGGGAAATGTACATACGCAACACGGCACTTGATGGATTACGACAGAATACAGAACACTGAAGTACGTTACTTAGATGCACACGGCTGTGAATGCGAATGTAAGAACAGAGTACATGTCGCGAGCAATGATCTGCAAAGAAGTGGGATGAGCTAACTCAGCATTTACTTCTAGACCAATGTCCTTACTAAGCGCCACTAAAGCTCCTGTGTTTTTCTTTTAGAGTATGTACGCTTCCAGTCGATCCCAGTGGCCGCCCGGTCTAATGTGTGGGTCTGCGTCCCTTCCCGTGCTGAAATTGCCGGTTTGAATACCGCCGGCGGAATGGATGTCTGTCTCTTGTGAATGTTGTGTGCTGTCAGGTAGAGCGCCCTGCGACGGGACTATCAAATCGTCCTGAGGAGTCCTACCGGGTGTGGCGTGTCTGAATGTGATCTCGAAATCTCAATGTGGAGACCACGCCCACTAGGATTTTCGAGCCATAAAAACATTTATGCTTCCACCCAATATACTTGTATTAACATCATCAGCATAAACCAGAAGCTGATGTGTACCATTTAATTTCAAGCCCTCCTGTTTTGCCTGAACCCTCCTAATGGCATATTCCAAAGCAAAGTTGAAAAGCAATGACGATAAAGCATATCCTTCCTTCAAACCATTCTTAACAGGAAACATGCCAGACAAATATTTGCCTACCCGGACTCTGCTATAGGTCTCATTTAGACATGTTTTTATTAGCCTTACTAGTTTCACAGGGATACCAAACGCAATGAGACTTTTATACAAGACCGCCCTCGTACAATGGAAGGAAGGAAGTTTGGTTAATTTTGGTATCTAACTGAGGTAATTTATATCCTATGTTGGTGTTGTGATCAGATCATTCAGTCTGCAGTGCGACTTCGGATAAGTTTGTAGCCCAGTTTTCTGGGAGACCAGCAGTCAACATACATTTGCTATGTCTCCACATGTGTGGAGTTCTCATTTCCTTTCATTTAACATTTACTGCAAACACGAACGGTCAGTTTCTGACGTCATAGCGCCGTTACACAATCACTGAGACACATAAGTTCTTGCTCCTACAGTTGGCATTAGTACAAACCTAACAACGAGCTGAACAGGGCACAGTTAACTTCAACATTACAGACCGTGAAGCCTCTCAGGTACTCATAAATGCTGCTCATTTTTCAATGTTAGAATTACTAGTTGGGAACGCACTGCGAAGCATAAAAACATCTTGAATATTCGACTCTTCTGGGATGTTACCACAGTAACTGTTTACCAGTAGACACGGCGTAACGTCCAAGAAGACGAGAATCTTCAGCAAAACCGCTGTGGGAAACTCGAATCTTGCAACAATGACCCTCAACAGGATAAGTTTAGCAGTAAAGGATAAAGAATATTACTCATAAGAATGTGGAGCAACTGCAGTGTATCAGTTCCTATTTTGTTTTATTAAATCAAGGGAAATGAGCGACGCAAATCTGCAGCATGCAGAGGAGACAAGAGAGATATACACGAAATTTCAGTCGGAATACCTAAACGGAAGAGATCATTTGTAACTGCAAAGCACGAATAGTAGTATCATGGTCTTACTATATATTTATGGCAGGGGTGCACAAATCTTGGGTGCCATATCGCCCTGGCGACTAAATTTCTTACGGTGGCGCCCAATATGTGTGTGGGTCCCTGGTACATAATTTGTTTCATGTCACACTCGTGACGCCTAGAATTTTGAAGTGGTTCCTTCATTTTTGGAAAACTTGTGTACGTTTTATTCTTGCTTTCTTTAACGAATCTATTGTTTGCACATAGTACGCAGCGTGTAAAGGTGCATCTTAGGAAGAAAGTAAGGGATTCGTGTCCTTCAGGAGAGGTTCATGTGGCCAGCGCTCGTGAACATGGAAATAAAACGTCTCGTTTCCTACAACGCGGAAAATTTCTTGCCTGGCAGACAGATTAGTGACCTGTCAAGAAGGACCGTGATGTATGGAGTCCCTGCAGTTCTTGAGGGACGAAGAACCAAGAATCTTAAGGTTAATTAAAAATGTCGAGAACAAGAATATTGAAGGAAGCGAGTTTTTTAAAGGAACTGCTTGTGACAATTTTTTAGAGACAAACCACCTGTAGATCCTCGTGTAATCAAGACTTGTTTGGTCACTGTAAAATTTAAACGAACGTTTATAACAGTAACGAAACACGTTTACGGTGCACAGATTCCGTGTTCAGATATTAGCATGTACCGCTATCACAGAACAAGTGGATCCGGTTGTTAGAAGACCATGTTTACTGCTCAAACATGTAGCCGCCTTGTAATTGGAAGGTGCAAGCTTCAATCTCTGACGTTTATTAGCTTGTTTGTTTCCGTAAATTATTCTTTGGCGGTTCACGGTTATAGTACGGGCCTACAAATCGGCAATACACTACTGGTATGTTGTCGTTGTCATGTTATAGTGCAATACTCCTGAATTTATGCCTATGTTTACGCACACGACATAACTGGTCTGGTGTTATAAAGTTGTGATACGTCTGTTGAACAGCGGCGGTTCGTGAGACTGTCTTATGGTATGGCGGGGTTAGTTTTGTTATATGACTAATCAGAAGGACTTAATTTAATTTTCCACGTAAGCTGTGCGTGATTCCAGGCTTCCAACGCTGTGTAAATGAGACACTTGGTCTTCTGGAATGTTACGCGTTAATTGGTAGTTAGTTACCGACGTTTCCGGGCAACATATCGGCCACATCTTCAACTGCTACACCCTTGAAGATGCAACTGATAGGTTCTCCCGAAACATCGGTCACTGCAAGTCAAAACTGCGTAACATACCAGAAAGACAAAGGCCTAATTTTTAAGCTATGATGAAAAACTGCAAATCTCTAAAGTTTGAAACACTGGACAAGGTAAGCAGATATAAAGTTCTCCTTGAAACGCTCTGTGGGCTACACTGCCTGTTAGCCCCACCAGTCCTCTAGCCTTCTTTGCTATATACCGAAGTTATCATAGCATACTTTGGTACAGCAAAGGAAGTAACATCTGGAAACAGTATTTATAACAGTTGTGATAGAACCTCTGTCCACACATGTTACGCCTGTTTATGACGATAAAATTTGCATTGTATTTTACGAACTTACATAATGTATATTTATTCCTTAATATGTTCTAAAAACCAACTGTAAACCTCGGTATGACCTGGGATAGGACGAAACATGTATTTCACTATAATGAATAGAATTCAGTTGTGTTTGGACAGATAGTGATTTATTTGTTGTGCTATTAACAACACAACAAGATGACGTTCTTGAAGATTAAGAATAGATTTTCTTAGACAGCTAGAATATAGTAGGCGTTTCCTTACTTTTGTGCTTGAGGACGGGAACCCATCTGTCGCCGAAACGTTATCTAAGCTTTTATCTTATCTTAACCTTTTAAAACCTAGCGGTAACTTTACGTACCACCAGCATTAACATTGAAAAATTCTACGTTGTGCTCACATTACATTTATGCGTTTTGAATGGATCTCTGAACAAACAGCGATTACTTTCCTATACACAATTAAGAGATTGGTTTTTATAACCGAGAAGGAGAGTGCTTACTGTGCGGTACGAACTGGGTCCTTATATATAAAACAGATATGCTTCATCTTTAAAGGGTTAAACATGGGACGATGGACGAAGTCCAAAGAGCCAACGATTCCACACGTGATGCTTCTCATTAAAATCCTACAGAACAGCAACCTGCTTTTCAGTATTTCTGACGAAGTGTATCACAGTTAGGTCTTCGTTTTTTGGAGCACTGTGCATTGTCTTGGTTTCTTTTATAAAAGCACACCGACGGTTGGTAAAAACATATTTTCTCTTAACCATTTAAAGACTAAGACTAACCTGAATTGTGCTTAAAGATTCAGTTCGTACTCACAGCAAATGCAATGCGCCTCGGTTTATATAAACCAATCTGTTAATAATATGTAGGGTAACAACTGCTGTTTGTTTTGAGAGCATATGAGGAGCCGTCCAACAATAAGTTTAAAAGGCACATAATGTCGTTAAAACTGGTGTGAAATGGAAAGACGTTTATAAAGTGATTATTCTCAGTTGGCAACTCTGCTTTGAAGGTCACCATAAAGCCACTGATATACACTCTGTGGGCAGAAAGTAGAATTTATGGATGTCAAAATTGGTAGTATATAAACTAAGCACTGCGATCTAAAGGATTCTGGGCCCTCCAATTAAGCTCCAAATACCAGGTCAGCTGGATGATCCAGTTTCCGAAACGTTATACATAATATGTCAAAATATGGAACTTATAATGATTTTGCTTATTAGTTGGAAGGTCACTGCTTTTAGGCGTTCTTCTTCTTGGCAATAAAGGCCATTCCTCCTTGTGTTCGCCTTCAACACCGCCATCTGTTCCGATGTACACACAAACTGTAACACCATATAAGTGCAATGCCACTCCTTCGTGATGGCATAAAGGGATTTTTAACACTAGCATATTTGGCCCTATTCAAACTTCCGGTAAAAAAATCCACACATACATTACACGAAGTCAATTGCTTTACATTGTAACATTCTGCGTTATGACACCGTACAGTCTGAGTGGTGGATACCAACATTTCAGAGGAACATACTGCCTGAAGATGGCAAATGTGTAGTTTCAATAATGTATGACGTTTAACTAATAGTGTTAAACATTCTTTTAGTTTTCAAAGACAAATTATTAACTAATAAGTGAATTTATTTTAAGTTATCTGCAATTGCGTATTAATAATATCAGTCACGGTAGTTTACATGTCAGAATGAAACTTTTTCTCTGACACTGTTTGCTTTGGGTTGGGGGGGGGAGGGAATTTCTATTAGATTAAATCGCAAATAACATTTTTACCTTATCACAGTTCTTCGAAGCTTCCGTCAGGGCTCCACAAACTTCAGGAACCATTAACACGATGACTTGCCTCGAAATTTTAGAGACGTACTAAAAATTGGTGGGACAGCGTAGTCGGTATAGCAGCTTGCTACGGGCTCGAAGGTCGGGGGATCGAATCCCAGTGGCAGTGGTACTTTCTGTGCCGTTAAGACCGGCTCTGATGCCCACACAACAACCTGCACAATGGGCACCGGGTCTTTCCCGGGGGTAAAGCGAGAGTAGCGTGGTGCTGACCACCCACCTTCTTCTAGCGCCGGGTTGGAAATGGATTGGAGCTACACCTCCGCCTCCCCTCTACGCCTACATAGGCATGTCATAGGGTGACCTTCACTTTTCACTACAAATTGGTATAGGAGTCTCGAGTCGCCAGGAAATTTAATATCCCAGCTAGGTTCACTTTGATGGGAACAGCTCGTCTCCAGTCCCTCGCTTCTAACGTTGGGCCTCAAAAAATTAATTTTCAGTTCACAGACACTTCATACCATTCTTGAGAAGTTCGTCAAGTGTTCATTGCCCTTTTCAAATTTCAGACCACTTCAAATGCATGAACCATTACAGTCGTTCCTGTTTCCGTACAGTTCAATTCCGTCATCTACCAGCATCTTTTTTGCCGATTCTTTTTCCCTTAAATAAAAATGTACTCGATAATGAAAGTCACGGCTCGAATAATTCCCCGTACGTGATGCTCTTCTCCTTCAACAGTCGTGAACCGCTGCACAAAACAGTGCGGCATCGGCAAACAAATCGTCCGATCATTCAGCGAATAATTCAGCGAACTGTACTGACCAGACGTAAGCAAGAACAGTCATGTGTGTAGCCTGTTCCCAATTGCACGTGCTAATGCATGCACACAGCGTTAGACAGAGCCGTGAGAGACATCTAATGAATACGATAAACTGCGGGTAAAACAAAAAGAGGCGAATTTCTTTTGCAGTAGAGTAGCTGTCAGCTTCTGAATAAAATAAAAACAACAAACAAGAAAAGCAGCAACGGCAAAGGCAGCAGCGCAGAAGTAACGTACTTTCAATCGTATTTAAATTAGGGTCTTGATTGTGCGCTTCAATTAAAATCAACTCTCAGTTCATACTAAAAGCGCAGCCAGGGGGGGGAGGGGCTGCCCGGGCTGCAGCCCCCCAAACCCCCAAAACCGAAATTTAAAAAATATAGACTTTGTAAATATTATGATATCAAAGGTTTCACATGATTTCTCCTTCAGCCAAAATCAGCCACTGAAGTCGGCTGAAGAATTTTGAAAAATGAATTAATAAAATTTAAAAAAAACAAGAAGATAGGACAATGTGATTGAGTCATGGAATATTTAATTTTAGTTGTATGTATATAAATGCAGCTGCAAAGAGAGTTATGTTGTACTTACAACATGATTCTTGTAACATAATTTTTAAAAACATATATAAATTATATATGGCTTCAGGGTCAGCCCCCACCCCCCCAAGGAAAAATTCTGGGTGCGCACCTGGTTCGTACCAAGCACAGATTTTTGTGTAAAATACTACAGACCGGTTCATCACGCTTGTAGGATTAATGAAACGAACAATTCTTAGCTCTTTCAGGTTTGCGACCGTTTTATATATTTCGTCAGGCCTGCTAAATGCGTCTTCATCGGCTAACACACGGCTGCACTTAAAGCCATCTGCGATGGCTAACGTATGGCTACATTAGGGCTGTCTTTAGGTCGAATTTCACGCTATCCGTACCAACAACATACTGTACTTATTGACTTTTTAGGCCAATATGAAAATCTACTGCAAACGCGCTTATTTTTAATCAACATTTGAAACAAGTTTGATTCGAAATATTCACTAACGCTTCCTAAGTCACCGGACATTGTTAACAAACTTATTAAATTAACAAAAACCAACGTCCTCGTGGCGAGCCACGTAGCTCAGTCAGTAAACAGATTATGTTACGGGCTTAAAGAGTTCACAATTAGGGGCACAGACTTCCCATCATTGTCGACTGCAGCCACACAGATACCCCAGGCTCCTTCCGCGTGCATACAGCAAAAGGGGGCGTGAAGCTGACAATTCGCCTACACAGTGCAGGAGACAAGTGTTGCGGCTGTGCCTGCCCTCCCCTTTGCATCATTCCTAGCGTGGTGTTTATTCATTTAAGAACAAGGCATTTTTGCCTTTACCCATTGTTTCTTTTGTGGAAAATGATGTGACACTACTCACCTCAGTATTTACTACTTCTTAAAACGAAACTGATAGGACACTTACACCCCGTGATCTAAGATACTAAAATATTGGATATATCAAACGAAATGTGATCATTTTCCAGGAAAGACATTAACCTTTTAAAGCCTAGCGGTAACTTTACGTACCACCAGGTTTAACATTAAAATATTCTACGTCGTGCCCACATTGCGTTTATGTGTTTTGTACGGATCTCAGAACAAACAGCAACTTTTGCCTCATAAAACATTAGGAGGTTGGTTTTTATAACCGAAGTGGAGAGTGTTTACAGCGCGGTACGCACCGAGTTCTTATATAAAACAGATACGTTTCGTCTTTAAAGGTTTAATTTATCTTTAATAACGATGTCGTTTAAAACGGTGCCGGTATTGCGTACTGTGATAGACCCTGGGCAGAGGACGCTGCCTGTATGTAGCAAACGGTCTACTAGCAGTAACCCTCGAGGTATAGAGGGCAGATCTGCAAAGACGTAACATAAACCATCCTTGGTTAAGCACAGGGACGGGTTCTCGTGATTATCGGATGTTTTATTTTAATGACCTAACCTTGGTAGGCAGTAAATGTATTCAATATGATTCAGCATGCCCAAAGAAGCGTCCTGAAAGAACGAATCCATATAGTAAATGGGTTAATGGCAGCACCAAATGTAACCAGTTGTCCCTTATGTATTTTGCGGTCACAAATACATCTCTCACTATCGGACTACTTACTCATAAGACTTTCGAAATCGCAACGTCGTAATTTGCATCAATATTTTCGTGGTATTACTCCGTATATGTTACCAGAGCCATAGTTGTCGTTCATAGTCGGCACTCACCACCCACCACTCAAGACTATCGTTCACAAATGCCTAGCGGTAGCATTGCTGATCGCAAAATCAACCACATCGCTGAATCAGTCATACATATTCTATCATTTCTACCTGAAGTTAATGTCGACGTCCAACTGTAAATGTTACCCCGTATCAATTGTAATTCATGAGAGTGAAATCCAATGGACCATCACTGTCAATTCATCGTGAAATTCACAATACAGACATTGAAATGCGACGCCAGTTTAGGCTGTTCAATATTTATACCTCTGCTGGGTAATCGATCGTGATACACTGCAGCAGTTCAGTGGCAGAGGGCCCTGCTATCTGCCTGGGAGGTACATGTTTCGATTCTAGCCCGGTATGCACTGCCTGGACATATTTATAAATTTCAAAGCTTCTAAATGTCGCATAAGGCACGATCAGTTAAGTTTCATTTCATCACATCTTCTTTTTGGTTTATTTACTCACTGCTGGGTGGAACTGATTAATTACCGACATGCAGAAAGTAGCCTACCTGTTCTCTGTCTGGGATATAGTTGCTTTCCCTCTCAATACTGCAACATACAAAGCAACATTTGCAGAAGGACTGAGGAATATCAGATAAATCCTCTTAGAAGTCAAAGTTACAGTACCTTCCAAAAGGCCTGCATACACCACAAGAGCGTCATGACAGTGAATCACTTCAGCTGCGCCCTTTGAACTAAGTAACAAACACAATTGCAATACTTGTGCACGGCATTATGAACTTGATCGCGTTGCGGCAGCCTTGAGTGAGGTCTCTTCGAAAGAATGCCGAATTAATGCACAGAAATCGGTGAGATAATCAGCACTGAAACCCTTACTCATGTCTACTTGAGACGCAAGATGATCTCACAACCTCATCTGACGCCATATAACATCTGCTGCTGAAAGATATTCGTTAAACAACCGAAGCATCAAACCGCCTCGCCTTTCGTTTTAATCGACACGCACTTCATTTCAAATCACGTTACACATGCAGTTTATATAGTGTCGTCAAACAAGCAACACCGTAACACCACGGGAAATTAAGACTGCCTCCACAAAGAGTATACACAGTCGCATCCCGTTATAACGATATCAGTTTATATGACACCTCACCTATAACGTCAGATATTCTGTGGTACCAATCAATTCGTCGGTATTAAACATAACATTATACTCCTTGGTTAGAACGACGCTCGTTTATAACGATACAAAATATTCAGTCCCTTCCATGACGTTATAACCGAGTTCGACTGTATATAAATTATCCGCATTTCACTGCTGTGGTCGATTAACTCACATTATTTAGCACGCCGAAAAATCCATACAAAACGACTCACACAGAGTCATCACAGAAGTTACTGTTAAAGTGTGTGGCCGGAGTAACACGAATGAAGACAAACATGAAGTACAATATTTTTCAGTTGTAGACAATTCAGACTGCAGGAAATGACGAATAGAAGGCTTGATAGAACTCAAAGTTAAAAGACTCGAAAATGTGCTTCGCAAGTGCATTCCGAGAGGGAAACGGGATCTTGCGCAAACATGAAAACAATATTTATTCTCAAACAGGAAAAACCTTCTTAGCTAATCCATAAAGTAAGGAAAAAAAAACAGAACAGGGGAAGTTGCTAAAAAGTGATGTTGAATAATAAACCAGCTGCAAAATGTTGAATGGCATTAATAATGTTTCATGTTACCTGCGGTACAACTCCATTTTACTCTCCCGCATATAAATATTCTCCCCTAATTTTAAGATAGTTTTCACTCCAAACACGTATAGTTGATTGCTCCGGAAGTCAGCTATATAACACGCAGACCCCAAGCTATTACTAAAGTGTGTGCAGGGGGGTTTGACTACCCAAGTTGCTGAAGAAACCAACTCGAGATGCATCATGAGTGATACACAGTGACTGCTGTAAAAACCACCTCTTCTTTGGAGACCGCCCGGCTATCTCAGTATCTCTCCACTCATATAAAACTTCCAGCTTTAATATGAAGCCTGCATCATCTCATTTACTTTCTGCCCACATATTTTCTCCACTCTTCTGACACTTCTGCCTCAATCTTCTCCATTTCCTGTGTAATTATATTCGTCATGTTTTTATCCTTCAAGCCATCCCACTTACTTTCTTTTATTTCGTTTTACTCTGAATAAGACACTGTCACTTTTCTTTCTGTGAATTAGAAAGCGTCGTTTTAATTTTACATAAGAACTTAGAGCAAAGCTTTAATACCCTGGCGCGTATCATGTTGTTACCTATCACATTTCAGCACCTCCAGACGAACGAAGTAAAAAACGTATAGGAACTCGCTGTCGTATACTGTTGTATCTGGTGAACAAGCTTCAGGTTAGAACGTGATCCAGGGTACATGCATTTAATTAATTTTATTTATTTACTTACTTATTTACGAACTCATTTCATTGTCATCCAGATGGCACAGCTCAAAGCACGCAAACGCACATATGTAAAACGCTGCATGTTTTCACAAAAATGCCATGTGGATGATGCAACATATATTGTCAGTCACATACCGTCTCCCGTCTTGTATACGTGTATACATATACATGCATGAATTTACTTCGTATCAAAATTCAGTGTATATCTAAGAGGCTTTCTGTTACACTAAAAATATCTCACATATTTATATATACAACATACATACTTGTTTGTACACATACGTATTAATCTTTCAACTTCATGCATACGTCTACACAATTACAATATACTGTAGATAATACATACATAATTTTTGTACACCTACATATATATGCACTTTCATGAATCTCAATGTTCTCCCCCTAATTTTACGACAGTTTGCACACCACACCCTAGCTGACTGTCCCCGAATTCAGCTACGTAACACGCAGACCCCACATGAATGTAATACATATTACACTCGTACATGCACCTAATACATATTTATATACACTTAAAACAGATTTATATACCATGTAAATATTCCATTTGTGTAGATCCACACATGAATTTCATATCACAATTCTATTTCTCCTCTTTTCAATTTACAGAGCGGCGCTGAAACGACGGCGAAGACCACGACGATGCGTCAGCAAAGCAAAGCAGCTGGTGTACGTACTCTGTTTAAGAATGTTCGATAACTGATACCATAGGTTCGAATCCCATTTCACCAAGGATTCATGCCCGCGTCATTCCGTACTGTACTGTGCCGGATACCTGCAAACCTTAGACCCCTACTAAGTGCTTATCTCCCATTCAAGGAGCATTACCAAATAGCATAGGCTTAAGGCCCTAACCCGTGCAAACTGAAATAGGAATGCTGGTTCATTGTTCACGGCCATATTGAATATGGCGGTGAATGATGCGATGGCAAAACGAAAAAAAAAAAGAATCCGAACAAACCTGTCAACACAGCGCAGAAATAAGAAAAGTGTCGTTTTCACAGCAGTGAGAATCACGATTACGGCATTCCGATATAAGTTGTTGTGTAGTTTGGCGGATACGTACCAGTGCTTCGGAAGAATCTGCTACCTCCATCGTCAGGGGAAAATAATTCTTCAGAAACATTGATATCTCCCTACCAAATCTCAGGACTTCATATATCAGAAACCAGTAATCTTATTTTTTTAGTTCTTTTAACACCGATGTCAGTAGCTCAGCACACTTGGAGTCGAATTATAGGGTGGCAGGGAGTAGCGAATTGGAAAGAAGTGCAAAGAAAAGGCTGTGGCTTCATTTGACGAACTACCCTAGTTTTGCTTGAGGTGAGCACCTGAAGTCTTACACACACACACACACACGCGCGCGCGCGCGCGCATCTTATGAGTCACCGTTATAACAAATTTTCTCGATGATTCCGTGTAGTTTGACTGTATCAGACGATCGGAGGAGCTTTCTGCCTCCATCTCCAGGGCTGATTCTTCTACTCCAAAGAGGGAGGCAGTAGACGTTCATAAAACATTGGTACCTATCTACCAAACTTTACGGCATCGCATCCAAGACGATTAGTAAACTAGTTCAGTGCGTAGTTACTGTGATGACGTAACTGCTAATTTAAAGTGCCATCCCATTTTCCCTTACTCACTCGGTACACGTGTCGCGATATCCATATTTTATTTCTGGGTGATATACACTCCCGCCTCGTGCAGCGAGGACCTGATACCTCCATCCCCTTGTTCCTACCCCGGATCGCACATGCCATGGGAAGAACCCTACTGCTGCTCCACAGGCACGCTTCGGGAATTAAAATATTAGTGAGTCTAAAACCCCAACCACACACCACCAATCACGTACGTACAAAAATTACGGCTTCCTCGATTTCACCTCTCTACTATGGTGTAATGTAGGAGAGTGGATATTTTACACCTTATTGGCCCACTCTTCATTCTCTAAGGAAAGGACGACAGAGTTAAATTTAAAAAGACTGCAATAACCAAGGGAAATGCAAACACTAATGTGTTTTATAACAGCATTAAGCGAAATGATTAAATTTCTGCCCCTTCCTCTTTACAGTTTCTCCGTTTTTCAGTTATGAAAAAAGTAGGCGTTATTGAATTCCCTATTATTCTGAATGACATGACGTTCTAAGGGCAATTATGCGGATTGTAGTCTCTTGTGATTTAACATCGTACAGTCAGATGGCAGCAAAGTGCTGGCGTTTTAAAGTAACCTATACTACACCCATCTTCAGGACAGTCTCGAATTTCCGGACATTACGTTGAGCCTTTCCACAGAGTTCTACGATGCGATGAGACTTGAGGTTATCAGAGAGGTAGCTTTTAAAATTAGGTACTGACATTTTAGAGTAACTTGTTGCCTCCGTCACCAGGGTACACAGATGACTGAGACAGCAAGTTCGTCTGAAACGTCTGTACGCTCTCTCTAGACTATAAAGCATTATGCCCCAGAATATAGCATTGTTCCAAGATTCATGGATCTGGATCTGAAGATGTAAGCAACAGGTTCTGCGGCAATGTCGCCAAATTATTCCGCATGTTGACAGCCACAGTGTGACAGCAGTCTATAACAAATTATTACCTTCCCATTGCACGAGCTTTCAGCACATTAGACACCACCTTATCTTAACAGCAGCCACATTCGGTGCTTTCTACGAACGGTGAACGATTTCCTGACAGGCAGTTCACGATATATCTGATTGATATTGTATAAGTTTTTATCAGTTTATTCACTACAAAATTTTCTCGTATCAAGTTTTTTCACTTAAACATTTGGTACAGTTGCGCACTAACGATGCGTTCAATAGTGACAGATTAACAAAAAGGGAAATGATATTCTTGCTGAAGATAACGGCTAATGATTCGGCTGACCCAGCTGCTTCTATCTTCAGGGCAACCACTTCAAATATCATGACCTCTAGCTGTTCTAAACCATTTTCAAGCGGGGACAACGATTAAAACGAAGCAATTATAAGAGCGCTATAAACGCCGAACAATAAGTACATGGAACGGACACCCTGACACTTCCAAAGTGAGCTCTGACGGCGATTTTACAGAATGTATGAAAGAAGAGTTCAGAGTAGGCTTCATAGCGAAGTCAATCAAATGCAGACTGCTGTCCCAAAATTTTGACAATTTCATTTATAACTTGTTACATATTATTTCGTTGCATTATTCGTGTTTAAATTAGCTTTAACGTACTCAAATCCGCCGTCGTATTGAACAGACTGTTCACACCTGCTTGACACTATCCACAAAGCGAATCACTAACGACGAGTTCCTTGTGAAGGTGCTGAAAACTTTGGTATTCCTACAAAATAATCAGGTTCGCTGTTCTCTTAAATCTAGTCACAGTTACCTGAGGAAAAGGTAAAACAAATTCTTATAGATTAAGGAAAAGGGTACAACAAATTCTTATGACTTACGGAAATTGGTAAAACAAAGCCTTATTAAGGAAACAGGCACAACAAATTGTATTCAATTAAGGGAAAGGGCAAAACAAATTCTTAAAATTGGGGAAGAGGGTACAACAAATGCTTATAAATTGGAAAAGTGTCAAATAAGTTCTTATGGATTACGGTAAAGGGTAAAACAATCAGGCCTACTTAGAGTGCGTGATTTCAGGCTTCCACCGCGTTGTACATGAGATCTTCACTCTTCTGGGATGTTACGCAACATAGCTTGGTAGTTAGGGTCAAGTAGCCCAAGAATAATTGGACTACGTGACCCTTGAATATGGGACCCGATTGGTTGTCCCGAAACGTCGGTAAACAGGCCTAACTACTTATCTACGTCCCAGAAGCGCGAAGAGCTCAGATTCTTCCAGATTGAGGAAAAGGGTAAAACAAATTCTTATAAATTAAGGAAAAGGATGAAAGAAATTCTTCTGCATTATACTTAGCTTCATAACCGCCACACATGCTTCAGTACAAAATTTATAACTGCAGAGCAATTGGGTCGTACGGAAAACATAATAGAAAGGATTCAAAGGCTCGAACTAAATTCGATCAATCAGGCTAACAACATTAACGTAGCGTCTGGGTGAGGGGACGGGAAGCGAGGTTGGCTTTGTACGTACCAGCGAGGCGATCTCAGTGACAACAAAGATCATGACGCCAATGAGGAATAGACACAAACACCAAAGCTACGCTGTAATAGGTTTTCTTGTCAAAGCCTTGACATCATCATTCATAGAGAGGTACTGTATCAAAACATTCCATTGCCAAGCTAATATGAAACTTTGCAGAGATGTTAAATTTACAGTATTATCTCTGCAGTTGCACTGGTTTTTGGTTTTTGTGTCCACCTTCAGTAGGTCCCCAACTTGCGTTTCTTGTATAGCTTCCGTATAATATTCCATTAAGGATTACATAATGGCTTGGTGAAACAAGTCCGCATTCGGTGCACTAAAACCATTAGATAATCCAGTCTGTTTTATTCATGTCGATTCTGCCAAACCATTAGCAAATCGGCTTTGAGGGTAAAACGGTATTCTAACAACAGCAATTCTGATCCTGCGAATATCCGATTCATACTACGGTGTTATTACTTTAATACAAAGGCAACTTAAAATCCTCGACAAAAATTTAATGAGCATGTGAAAAGGTTTTTATATGAGTTCATAAGATAACGGAAAGCAATGTGTGCAGCTGCGACTCATTATTCTAGAGATGTTAAAACTTAATGGAATGAAAGAAAGCCCCACAGCATATTCCGGGTTGATTCACTTGGGACGTTTACTATGGATAATGACGGGTTCACGTAACATCTGGAAGGGCGTTTGCAGTTGAGCTGAAAAAGCATACGAAGTTTTTATTAAGAAACGTGACGGTGACATACCCGTTGCTTGACAGGGGCAAAAGTTTCAGGATAATATTTAAAATAAATATTAAATAAAGCGGATAAAAAATGTGAAATTGATCCGTCTGGTTCAAGATACAGAAAAAAGAGCGGGATTTGTCGAACACGGCAGTGAACAATTCAGTTCCATAAAAGCTCAAAAAACTTATTGACCAGCGTCCATAAGGGCTATGGAGTTTCCCCGAGCCTCCTATTCAGTGGGTATAGGAGGATCATTCCTCTGGAATAAACCAGCCATCATGTGAAGCTGCCCACTCACGTCTCTGTAGTGACGAGGTTAATAATGAGTGGAGCCATATCCCTCCTCCACCCTATGCCCTCATGGCCGGTACAGGGAAAGTTTTACTTTCGGCAAATATTAAGTTCTCAAAATGACTCGAGATCAAGAAGATGAACAGGTCTACAGATTTATGTGAAACACTGGTTTGTATGTTGGAAGTACAGTCAGTCCTGTTATCACGCCTGTTTAGATAATCACAGTTGGTTATAACGCGACTGATGAATAGGTGAACACTGTTTGTATAACGCGAACTTTTGCACACTCGTGTTGGCCGTTACGGAATTTCAGTGACCAGTGTGAAGACATAAGGTTAATAACAGGCCAAATTCTTTCTGATGTGGCACTAATTTTATTACGCTATTTTCTATAATGCGAGGTCTCACTAGAACGCAACTACTGCGTTACAGCAGGCCTGACTGTAGCATAACTGTGATACCACTAAATTCTTCGTTATGTTTACAAAAGGTAATCTGGGATAGCGCAGTCGATATATGTCCTACGGTATGGTCTGTATGACCGAGGAACGGCGTTCGATTCTCGTAAGGAGCAAGAGGGAGTTATTTCTCTTCTGCAAAAAGCGTCCAGACCGGCTATGGGGCCCACCCAGCTCATACTAGGATCAAGTTTAAGGACCAGCGAAGCTATTAGCTCCACCCCACCATATACCATCGTGGCTTACGTATCAGTAACTTGATATTTACAAAGACTGAAGGTTCATCGCAAAGTTCAGTTAAGACCAGTTCGGGATATATTATAAGGAGGAACGACACACAAACCTACATACGTTGGATGGCTTCTATGTATGTCATTTGGTACGTGACAAGGGTATGAATTTATTGGATATGAATTTAGGATATGGACTGGAGACGAGAGTTTGTGGTTTCTTTCCCGGGAAGGAGAGTTTTCTGTCTTCTGCACAGCATCCTGACGGGATGCGTTGCCCACCCAGACTCCTATATAACGGGTATGGGAAGATCGTGTTCTAGGTGCAATGTGATAGTAGGGTGAAGGTCAGCATCAACCTCCACCTACTGCAAAGGTTAAAAATCCTTAATCACCGGGACAACTTTACTTTATTTTCAAGGAAATCAGCAGTACTCTGGTAACTCGATCTGTGTCGTTCACGGGGCAATCAGTAGATCAATTATACAAATTTGGAAATTTACGTTCAGATAGGTTCCTAACCAGCCACCACTGATTGTGACTGAAAATCAAACAATACACAGTGCTTTCTCTAATAAAACAGTCAAATATTTACTTCATATACTTGCTGTAAAAGCGAAAAATACAAATTATTCAAGCGCTGTGTTGCACTCACCGGCCACTGTCGCACTCAGCCATTTCCGAAACGAGAGATAAGTGTTGTGCCCCGTCCGAACAGTTTCGCGTGCATCGTGAATGACATCTATCGACTGCTTTTAGCAACCACATGAAAGACACGAGGTGAGTTTCACCACAGTGGAATATCCGCATATTTTTATAAATTGTGTATCTCAGAAGAAATTTTGTATGCTTTTCCCCCCTTGTCAAAATTCCGAAATGAAACGAATATAAAAAGATGGCGATGGGGGTTTTTCTTTACAATTTATCAAGTAACAATCTCTTGATTTATTCAAGTACAATTTGTTTAACACATATTTGTAAGCGCTTCAACATCTGATGGTGTGATTGTTTGTTACGTCTACGCCCTGCCGGGCACAGGTCTTTCAACTAATAGCTAGGCACTTTTATTAAAAAACAATACTTGCCGACCACAGGGCTTCATTTTGCAACGAAAGTAAGACACAAGGACTAAAATGTTAGACATATATTTCACACTCCTCAAAACAAACTCCTAGCTTGAAGTCTGAATAATGTTTCATGCACTACAGCGTTAGAAACTGTGAAGCATAATAAAATTGTTGATTACAGGATCCACCGTAAAAAGCTACAACGTAGTAACCGAAAGCTCCAGAAGGGTGGTACAACGGGTTTGTGGTCCCGGTGGTTGCGGTGGTCGCGACATGCTGTGAATGTGAGACAGACTGCATTAGCAAAGGAATCTTACGTCTACATCCAAACGGAAGAACGAAATAATATCTGCCCCTTCCTTGTAATATCAACAACACACTGAAGTAGCACATAAAAATTTACAGAAGTGTATGTAATTCTGCCATTGCCAGTGGCCGCGCAGTCTAAGGCGTGGGTTTGCGGCCGCTTGCTTGTTGGGATTGCGGGTTCGAATCCAGCTGGGGCCATGGATGTCTGTTTCTTGTTAAATTTTAGGCGTTGTCAGGTACAGTCTCTGCGTCGGACTGATCACTCATCCAGAGGAGTCTTATCGGGCGTGATATGTCTGAATGTGATCTCGAAACATTTACAGTGAGGACGCTTTGGCCTATGGGGGCTGTCGAGTCATGACAAAGAGTGTGTAATTCCTGTGTACATGAATTTCGCAATGGTTCGTAATGAATTTTCCGATAACCCATCAGTCCCTCCAAACACAATATCGCAACGCTGACTGATAGTTTTCAAAGCACAAACACTTAAAGTCTGATAAAACACATGCAGCCCCCTCACATCACTTTGTCGTACGATATTTAACGTGCACAGATCCACTATTGTGGAGATTACTGGTCAATGCTCTGAAAAATGGCGTTCATTTCGATCACACATAAAAATTCACTTTCAAGCTCACAGAGAACAAAGCCCGTGTCTGTTACAAAGAACAAACGATGAAAGTTGTTTAGTGAAATAATCCTTATTTACCAGGGCTGTGGAGTCGGAACACAAAAGCTCCGCCTCCGACTCCGATTCCTCGATTTTTAAAACTTCTGACTCCGACCCCTCGATTTTTAAAACTCCGACTCCGACTCCTTCATGAAAGCTCAATATGCATTAATAATGGCAAACCTATAAGACATTTCATCACCACCACGTGAATCATCAGGCTACTGTTTAGACTTAAAACCTATATTTCAGTATAAGTCTAACGGTTATTGTAGCTATCAGGGCCCTGGAGTTGGAATATCTAGTTAAGATTTTAGACTGAAGTCGGAGTTGGAGTCGGTATATTTTTACCGACTCCGACTCCACCTAAAAGTTCCTTCCGACTCCGACTCCGCAGCGCTGATAGTTACTGTACCATACGAAACGCATAAATACACCTTGTGGCAAACTGCAAGACTTCTTGATGCAACATTAGGCAACACATAGGCCTGGGTTTTAAACAGTTTAGTAGCCTCCCAGAACACAGTCCTTGAGCAGGTAACGGTGGTTCAATTGGTTCAGAGACTTAACGCCTTTCGTTGAACCCAGACGTCTGTTGCAGCCTGTGGTGCGTATCTCAAGTCAGAGCCAGTTCACACTGTCAGATTGTTTCTTGACTATCTGTTTTAGTGTAATTCCTCCTTCTCTGCTTAGGTCTACCAAGTAATCAGTTCCTTTCAGGTTTTTCAAGCAAAATTCCGCAAACATTTATCGTCTGCCGCACGCTTACGGTAAAAGAAAATATCTTGGAAGGAAATAGGAGCACCTATAATAACTCACAGCAAACACTTGAAGCAACCGGAAACGCCTTACAGGAGTTACGAAATATTTATTCAACCCCATTTGAAGGTTACCAAGTCTGTTTTCTCGCTCAGTTAATCTCTCACCAGTACACGAAACAAAATACAATTTTCTCTCCAGATATAATACGAGTTTTTAAAATCACTCTTGATGGCATTTATCATGTAGTTGACAGTCCACATAATGTCTATGTTATAGCCGTAGTTTGTGCTCGAGTAATGGTTCAACTTTTTACATCCAAATCAGAGAATTACACCCACTGTTCTACCATGAAATTCATTTTCTGCTCCAAAATAAACAGGACATACACCTACCCGTAGTTAACTAGATATGCAGGCCTCGTAACTACAATCGCAGATTTGAATAAAGCTCGCTCTTGACATATTCTATTGTTCTAGATTATTCATATAATAATAGACAGAAATACTTTGCCGCACTGACATGTAGGCCTAATACATTACTGAGCCTTCATTATTGTCTGAGAAAGAAACATCAGGCCTGTTCGGTGTGAAATAATACAGGTCATTCGTTAACTACCTCCATGCAGCATAGGCCTTCTTGAGAAGCTAACAGTTTCTCAGCTAATCAAGAAATTCCCCGCATTTTATGGAACCCGGAGATTCATTACAGCATTCACAAGAGCCAGCCACCTGTCCCTATCCTGAGCCAGCTCAATCCCGTAGCTGGGGTCATATCAAAGAATCGGTCCAGGTCCGAGACTTGTCCATATGTTTCGTAACATCATACCTTTTTACGGTGAGGAGTTGTTAGAACCTCGCCCAACCCCCAAGCTAGAGGACCACCCCTTGTCAGCTGTTCGCGAATGCTTATTCAATGTATTCGCAGCTACCCTCCATAACTGGAGACCGTTCCTCCATCCGCAACCCGAGGAAGCGCCATGCCGTGGTGACAGGGACCCACTTAACACGGACACGTCACTCAGACTCACAAAGTATTTTGTTTACCTGCTCTCTCCGGGAAATCCTCGTTTGATATATGTGAAATTTTAAATGACGACAGATTGCAAATATTCAAAGAATTGGCTAAGTGATTCAGTTTTAGACGCCATATGTCTTATGGCGCAACAACACTGAATAATAAGCCGTGACTGGAAATTCTGGTCCCTGTACAGAAGGAAGCAGTAACAGTGGTTTGACTACTCTCAAAATAGTAAATATTATCGACATTTACATCGCGCAGATCTACCACTTGAAACTTGTCTAACAGATTCACGCCCATGGGAGGTATACATAAAGTTCCAGTCAGTTGATCACGTATATTAATATAATGGAAAGGCGACCCTGTACTCATTAAGGCACCATGACAAGAAGGCATACACTTCAGAGCTGGGATAGCTCCAAGCTTTCGTAACCTCAACACTATGCAAAAGGAGCGGCCAGTTTCACGTTCCAGCCGCTTTATACCCACAGAAAGTGTTCCTCGTAATCAACTGATGGGAAGCCGGGTGGACCCCAGAGTTGCTCCGGGCGCTTTTGAGTACAGAAAAAGTCACGTGCTCCAGCGGAAATCGAACTCTCGAGCCCTGAGTCGTCTCTCCCGTAGCCCAGTGACTTATATATTCATCTCTAAGTGCAATAAAATACCAACGATTTTAAAATTATTTTGTAAACTTAACAAATTGCATGTATTGTGCGTATGGGACAAATATGGGCGTTACTGATCGAATGTTATTACAGTAATGCCATCTAAGAAGCGGAGATGGTTAGGACTCGTAGCCAACACGGTTCAGAGGAGCCATTCATAGAGAACTTTGGTAAGAAAGCATGAAGAGAAAAGGCTACGCTAAACAAGGCAGACCATGTACATATAACGTAACCTTGAGGCGCGTTCTCGTAACCACTGTTGCCGTCGAAAAGCAGTAAGTATTAAATATTCTGAGTGTATGTGGGTGTAGCCTTAATTGTCCAGCATGCAAAGCGCATGCGCTGTATTATATTGGCATCTATGGCCTGCCTGGCTGTACCACGTTTTTTGACATCATCACATGAACGGTACGATTTTCGGAAAAAAAAAAAGTTGTTGCACATAAAATGCGTGTTTTGATTACCTCTAAAACTTCGTCTGAAACATTTCTCATTCTGCGAAGACTTATCATAAATTTCCATACTTCTTCATGTAAAGTACCCGTTATTCTCGTCAGATTTTAATAAAATTGAATTCCTTGACTTATTTTCAAAAAAAATCCTCAACTATCAAATTTCATGAAAATTTGTCCAGTGGGAGACGAGTTGTTTCCTGCGGACAGAGAGAAGGACAGACAGACGGACGGACGGACAGACGTGACGAAGCTAACAGTCGCTTTTCGCAATTTTGCGAACACGCTTAAAATTATTGGTACAGAAGAAATTAATATCAAACGTTAGTCAAATTGTACCAGACAACACGGCATTAAATCCAATAAGACTGTGCTCTGTCACCATCACGGACACCTCAAATCTCACACAACTATCCTCAGGTTTCCGCTGACTTAGAAAGTGGCGTGACTGTTCTCGTCTTAACAGCGCCTGCCTTTACAGAAATTGTAACGCCCTGCTAAGTACCTGCTAACCATTCCAGTATAATTAAAAAACGAGCTGGTTTCTGTCGAGCGGTTCAGTTGACTGGGTTGTTGGACGCTCAGAGCCAAAACGTCTGATGAAGAGGAAAATGCGTGACTGGAAACTGCGATCAATTATACACACTTTTGTTTGGTCAACATTTCTCTTACAACATGCGGCAGTCTTGTATGTGCCGTGTGTACTCTGGGTGCGTGTGTTTGTGTGCGCGTGCGTGAATTCACGTAAAATTCTTCGATCCATACCCCGCAGTTCTGAACTAACCCCGTGGGGAAAAGGACTTCCTGAGAGGTTATACACGGCCAAACAGCAAAGAATTCCTTGCCTTTCACTGGTCGTAAAGATTCATTACCATATTCACAAAAGCAGCTGTAAGACCTTAACCTGAGCCATATGAATCCACAGCACATACCTGCACACTACTTCAGTAGCACCCATTTAATACATTTGGCATTGTTTTGGAACATGCTACGCTTTATGTTGCAATAAAATACGAAAAACAACACCAATTAAAACAAAAATTATCAACAACAAGCAACCGAAATGAGAAGGCATTTAAAGACATTTCTTCTCTGCGAAATTAAACTTTGCAGCCAAAACAACCTCCAAAGATATAGGCCCAACCCTTGTTCCCAAGGCCAAAAAACATTATAACAAGATAATATAGAACAAACTGATCGCGATAAAGACTCACACGTCTCCTTGCACATTTTTAATTACCTCTGCTGAAGAACGTCCTGGACGAATAATGTGACGGCGCGGTCTCGGCAGTATAGTGCCTCCTGTCGCTGGAAAATGGAGACCGTGCTTCTGAATCCTGGATATGTCAGCACTGTCTGTATATCTGTGTTGTGCTCTGTAAACAGGGCCTTGTAACGGGCCTACACAGCATCCAGGAAGACCTAGAATATGTCTACAATATGTCTACAAAAGTCTGAAACCCGGAGAAAGGGAGTCCCTTGTACCTCACTCTAATGTAGCGCCACACTGCACTATGCAGGTAGACGGGCAGGTGGCCAGGTTAGTAGATGGGTGGGGTAAGTATTTACAGATACAGACAGATACACACAGATATATAGATGGAAACATCCTATACAGATACAGATAAAGATATAGACTTCTGAGCGGGAGTCATTCCACTACATGGAAGCCAGGGAAATTAATGTCTCATGGTGTGATCAATTGGGAAATTTTTCTCCCGAATCCCATACCGTTTCGTCCTTCCAGGCTCCGTCAATAGGAATTTAATGTCTCTTTCGACAATGGTGAACTACGAGATCAATGGTTACCACTCATTTAATATACAACTAGCACAAACTGCGAGGAATATGGTGGGAGTGGAAGGTTTGCCGGGAGGTGGAGCATGTCGCGAAATAATTCAGTTCCAACAAGAGGAACGCATTACGTGTTCAATATTTTAATAGGTTTTTCTGGTCAGCAAACCTCTACTCATGATAGGCACATGACACTGTCAGAGGGCTGTCAGCTATTCTTGGCTTCCATTTATATGGGTACAGTGTGGAAATTCACGCTCGATGTTACAGCGTCAGGATGAGGGGGGCCAAAAGGTAATTAGGAGTGACACTCACAAGGACAAAAAGTAAAAAAAAAAAAACTGAAACAAGACAATGACGTGGATGCGAATAAGTCGACGAAGAGCGCAGACAGAAGGGGACTGCTGTGGTGAAGATGAGAGACAAGAAAGATAATAAATGGGAAAGCTGGGAATTGCCTTGTCACCGCGTCCTAACCGGAGGACCCAGTTTCTCTCAAACGTTTACTCTGAGTGAAGGGAATTAATATCAAACCTTATGCGGCTTAACATGTATCATAGGCCGTGTAGCCTTTGACATATTCTAAAATACGGTCAACACCAGTCAGATTTACGACACCATACCTTTAACACTTTAAGGCCCAGTTGTTTCTTTATGTACCAATATGCTGACATTTAAAAATTCTACACTGCGCCCACAGAGTGTATTTATATGATTTTTATGGATGTTAAAACAAGCAGGGATTATTCAGTGATCTGTGTTTATAACAGAGACTGTTTACTGTGCGGTACGAATTGAATGTATACTTATGTTTCAAAATAATTTTTCTCTTAAGGCCGTGCCTTGGCTCAGACGGTTAGATACCGGCCTCCTAGCACGGAGACTCGTGTTCGATTCCAGATCAGTTCACGTGAGACTTTTGGTGGACAAAGCGACACTGGTACAGGGTTTTCTCAGATTACTCCCGTTTTCCCTTTTCTATATCATTCCACCAATGATACACACTCATCTTCATCTAGGCCTCCCCGTTGCCTTTACCAGAAGGACAAACGGGCAAAGCCTGGGAACCTTCCAAAAACAATGCTCTGTCCAAAATCGGGGAGCACTGGATAAAAAATAACTTCGATTTTTTAAGTATTTTAGAGATTTAATGTGAGTTTTACCAGTGCGACACGTTCTTCTTAATATTGCTGACATACAAGTTTTTTTCCACTTCCTGCAAAAAGATTCGTAAATAAAAATTAATAACTCATTGTATGCTCACAAAGCTTTTCGTGTGTTCCGGAAAATTTCGAAAGACTAGAAACTAAACAATTAAAACCAAATGCTGAGTTTAAAATCATATCAAGAGGACTCTCCTGAGTTTGTACAAGTTGTTATTACCACCAGGACTATTCCAGTTTTTTGTTGAGGTGATAAAGATTCAAGTCTTCTCGGTTGCTAGGCCGTGTCGACTTGTATTAACCGGAGCTTCGGACGAGCATTAATGTCTCCGTCTGCACAATGAAGCAATCCACAAAGAGCGCCTTCCAAACGTTCGTAACTATTTATTAGCCGAAATAGCTCAGCATTCCAAATGACTTTAATCCTCTTCATCACTGTTTTGAACCTTAAATATCGAAAATCTTAGGCCAAACCACGGAAAATCTGTATTTAAATTGGTTTTCTCTGTTGATTCAAATTAAATACACTTTAACCTTTTAAAGCCTAGCGGTAACTTTACATACGACCAGACTTAAAAGATTCTATGTGGTGCCCCCATTGCGTTTATGTGTTTTGTACGGGTCTCAGGACAAACAGCAACTTTTGCCTTATAAAACATTAAGAGACTGGTTTTTATAACCGAAGTGGAGAGTGTTTACAGCGCGGTATGCACTGAGTCCTTATATAAAACAGATACGCTTCGTCTTTAAAGGGTTAAATATGTTGTCTTCAGGTATGTCACGCCGTGTATTGGCACAAACTTACCGACGTTTCAGAGAAACGTGCCTCCTCTATCTCAAGGATAAAACTCGTCTTTCTTTAAGACGGAAAACTATGTTCCTCTGAAATGTACGTACATTTAACCCACACTACCCGGCGTCACATTCTTGAAGACAGTGCCGTCACAAACATCACCTCGCGAATTTCAAATCTCACTAAAATCCATTACATCAAGCCGCCAGGTATTCTGTACCAAACCGCCTGCCAAGTTTCTCAGCGTTTTCATTATGGCCAGAATAACTGAGCATTGCCATGTTCTTCCTAATCCTTCCCTGTTTATCATTCATGAAGGCTTTCGCCATATTTTCGATCTCAAATGACTTTTTCAGTTCACAATACCGTCCCTGGTTTTGAAGAATCAATTTTTTGTAAAGGCATCAGAGTCAAACATACATATGGCACCGTGCCACAGAGACTAGTACAGTGCAGTTTGAGCATCCATTAGCCGAAATTATTGGGAACGGAAGTGTCTCGGATTTCGGATTTTTTCGGAATTTGGAATACTTGCATATTATAATGAGACAGCTTGGGGATGGGAACCAAATCTAAATGCCAAATCCATTTATGTTTCATATACAGTTTATGAATATATATGTTTTATTTATGGTATAAAAACAAACTGAGAATTTAATTTAATTACAGCGTCAAACTGAGCACTGAATTTATTTACAAGTATCTACATCTCTACAGCATTGTGTTCATCATCGGGAGATGTCGGCGAGCAAAAAGTTTCGTATTTTGGAGGTTTTCGGATTTCGGAGTTTCGGATAAGGGATATTGAACCAGTAAGGCTATCGTCCCTTCATGGCAAACCTGCCCAACCAGTCGCTCGCAGACAGCGTGTTGCCCGTTTCCCGTTACACAGTGTTACGTTACCCGCGGAGACATCTGAAGTGAAAAAACGTCTTTTATCCCTTTCCCTGGTAAAGCCGAGACATAACGCCCTTGCAATTTTGAAAACTTCTGAGCTGTTTATTTATAAAGACATATACTCCGTCACTAATTCCTTTTGTAAAATTATGCTAAAAATAGCGGAACCCTATCCTAGGTTGTGAATTGTATTTTTTTATAAATTTTCCGTCTTACGAAAAGTATATTTTTATTCCACATAAATGCAGAATAAAATGCAGAGAAAAAGTTATACATATAGTTATACGTATACTTATTCATTATACATTCTGGGTATTGAATTTCATGTTTCCCGAATGCAGACCAAATTTTACCGAAGTTGCCGTCACCACATAGAAGGTTGAGAGGGCCGGCTTTGCGGTGTGAGTTCAGATGCCCAAGCTACCTGATAATAATCAACTGACGGGATTTTATTCATCATGATGTTGAAGTTCAAAACTGCATACTTCTAAAGATTCCTCGAAATGGTACTTGAAGTGTTTCAGAATTGATTCAGAACGTCGACCCAAGCAACCGCAAGGATTTAGTGTGGCTGGAGAGAGGAACCGATATAATGACCCTCACATGAGGTTTGGTTGACAGAATAATACGCGATTTTACTGTGAGAGTTATTACTACTGGGTTTAGAGGCATATACAAATATGCCGTAGTCCTACAGCCGTGGTAACGTCATTGTATTTCATTTTTGTTATACTGTCCGAAGTTTTCCATCGTCATCACCACCTCTTAAAAGCTTTACGGCTGGTGGTAATTGTCGGGCTCACAGATCTCCCTGTCACCTTCACGACTTCAGTACAAGAACAGTCTCAAACATCCAACTATTTCCCACTGCCAACATGTTCCTTCCATGCAACTGTGTTTCGTACACTGAAAAACACGCAATTTGTTTTACGCTTCCAAATTACATTCGTCCCTTTTAACCTTTTAAAGCCTAGCGGTAACTTTACATACCACTAGGTTTAACATTAAAAAATTCTACGTGGTGCCCACATTGCGTTTATGTGTTTTGTACGGATCTCAGAACAAACAGCAACTTTTGCCTTATAAAACATTAAGAGACCGGTTTTTATAACCGAAGTGGAGAATGTTTACAGCGCGGTACGCACTGAGTCCTTATATAAAGCAGATACGCTTCGTCTTTAAAGGGTTAAACGTATGTAGAGTAGAATCTCTACAGCTTGAGTTCCGATCGCTCGAGGTTCCTTTTCTTCCCAGCCGATGCGCTGTAGTCAAGGTCGTTTCCACTGTGGTGAAAATTTCAGTTAAAGTGCGTATCTAAGTGTGCACACGTGTCTCTCAGGCATTACTGTACTGTCTTTTAGCCGTTTTAACGTACTTTAACGTGCCTTAAAAATGAACGCTAGAAGTAAGAAAAAATATGTTTACATTGTCGTAATCCGTGTTGTCCAAGCTTTTCGACATTCAAGGCAACCTAGATCCCGTTCACCTAGAACTACGAGTATTCTGCTGTACCTGATAGTGCCCAATTTTTATCAGTTTTTTCGAAAGACAGGCGAAATGGATGACATTTTTGGAATTACATACGCAAAAATTTGGAATCTGGTTGGTCAGGGGTCTCTATTAACACACGTTAGCTGAAAACAATAGCAAGAAAGGATAAACGTGTAAGTTAGATCAGTCTGATTGGTGTGAGACGTACACTGCATTCATCTGAATCAAGTCAGGGCCCAGTAGCAGGCTCCTGTGGACACAGCAGTGAACCTTCGGGTAAAAAAACCAAATTAATAATCGCATCCCACCACACGATCGAAGTGTTAATGGAATATAAATATTGAAATGCTGACGAACACTTGATTAATGTTTGGTTTTCGAAACTTTATTATGAATATTCATCCCACAACTTACATTAATAATCTCAGAAACACAATATCGACTCACATAGCTAATTTACGACACTGAAATATGTAAACCACCGAGACGATGAACTGACAAATGACTAACACACCACCGCAAGATTACAGTGCCAAAGTAAACATGGATTTTGATTCGTTTATAGCTTACCATGTTACATAGGCTGTCACAACTTCCACGCAGGGTTCTAAAGTGCGCCTTCAATTAGTTGTGCTGTCAATGTGTACAGAGTCCGCACAACGGCTTCAACAGGAAGACGAGACACCCACAGAATATCCAAACATTTGAACAAGGGGCTGAATGTCACGATTTCGAACACTTTCTTGATATGTACCGTATCGTCAGGTGGCCCGGTATTTCGTAACGCCGAGATAAAGCTGATGGAAAGTGCACTAGACTCCCCTCCATCCCTTAATAAAAGCTTATCTGTATTGAAACAGCTCTGTAACAACAGTCAGCTCGTGGAACTGTGGAAGGTGGGAATGTTGAAACTACAGGCCATTCATCTCTGCAAAAGGTACACAATGAGTCACGAGTCGGTAGATACGAGGGTGAAAGGTCACTTTCTCTGATGTTACTTTCAAATGCACTGTGATTTGATACTGAGGTTCTCACGGCGGCGAATACAGTCTACGGTCTTCTGGTATGTGACGCCGTGTAGTCTGCTGGGTCAGTTTCGATGTTTGTGAGAAACTTACCGCGTCCAAGCACCCGCCAGGCGGTACATCTCAGGAGACGGTAATGGTATTGTGAATTCCACTAAACATGCCAAGTGGCAAAGAAGAGTTAATTTCCTTTCAGCTCTGTATCATCAGTTGGACTTGGACGATCAGTTCTTTAGAAGTAACTTTGGAAACAGGCAGTTACTTAACATTCAAGTATCTTTCACTCCTTAAACCAGAAGATGGCGATTACGATGTGGTACAAGTAAGCGGATTTTTAAACATTTTATAAGTGCATAAATCATTCACGAACAAATTCTAGGACGTTAAAATTTTCATTAAATTGAATTGTATTAGACGTCAAATACAAAACTTGTCCAACTAACGCCCTATATTAGAATGTCTTTACGTTAAAATATTTACAATATTTACAATATTTATATATTATTGGACTAATACTTAAATATTGTAAATACTGTAACGTAAAGACATTATAATATAGCGCATTAGTTGGACAAATTTTGTATTTGACTAATAATCATGCACGATATTAGAAATATATCAGGCGTGTTCGCAAAACTGCGAAAAGTTTGCATGTTTGTCCGTACACAAGGAACGACTCGTCTCCCACTGGGCGGACTGTCATTATATTTGATATACAAGGACTGTTTTAAATATGTCGAGAAATTCAAGTTTCATTAAAATGTGTCAAGAATAACGGGCACTTTACGTGAACCTATGTACATTTATGACAATATCGCGCTGAATTCTTTCAGAATGAGAAATGTTACAGGCAAAATTTTAGAGGACATGAAAACACACATTTTGTGCCGAATACATTTTTTCCGAAAAGTGTGTCAAATATGAGATAATGTGCAAAAATATGGTACAGCCAGACAGGCCAGAGGTGATAATAAAACGCTGCACAGAAAAGACGTGATTTGCATGTCAGATAACTAAAGCAAGAATGTAGACATAACATGTAACACTTATTGCTTTTCTATGGCAACAATGGTTACGCAAATGTGCCTCAATATTACGTTAGACGTATATTGGCTGCCTTGTTAATACAGCCAGCGGTTCTGAACGGAGAGTACATGTACCCCAGGGATACATAAAGCATCTTACGGGGGTTCGTGACACGCACAACGTGCGGCAGAAAGTGCTGACACATTTTATATCTTTATAATCCTTAAAGTACCGATCCAGGTGATAACGCAGTTATGTCAAAATTTACAAATCTTTTGTAAAGTCAGTGCAGATACACATATGTCCTACATGCTGGAACAATATGTCACATGTCCTCCTTCATAAACATTCACTAAAAAAAAGGAAGATGGACATGCCTTATGCAGCTTTTTTTCTGGCAAACAGCGGCAATCTCTCCCCGAATTTCAAACACTGACAGACACACGTAAGACGGGCCTAAATGCCCTAAGAATTTCTTTTGCTCAACATCTTCTGTGCATGTAATAAAAAATTGTTCAAAATGAGGATGCCTCTGCAGACTGTCATGCTAATGGGCAATAAGACATAATGTGATGTAAAATCAAATCGTCAACGAAAATAGATACCTGAAGCTTCGTTGAATGGCAAAGGTTCAAAACGCTCGAGTTACTAAATCATTCTTCACATCAAAAAAGAAAATGTGTGACAATAACACAAGCAGACCCACTACTGTTAGTCTGACTGGCAGAACAATTTGAAGTACAAAATGAAATATGACAGATGTAAAGTGCTTCTCGGAATCGGCATCAAATCTGTCACACAGAAGAGGAAACAAGAAATAAAGAACCTGTTATATTTATTACACAGAGAAAGAATGCAACAGTTCGCAGTTGTTACAACGACTAAAAAATATGCAAAACAGATACACAATCAATGACGACTTCAACCAGTAAATATGAAATAATTTAGAAGCTGTGGTCAGCTGCATTATTCAAGGTACGGTCGACGGCTTTTTTATGTGGAAGAAACACACAAGCACGTTATTACTGCCTTACAACAGACATCAACACGCTAAGGTATGCAGTTCAACTTGCTAGCAAAAAAACACAGTGATGATCTGGTTTCAGAAACAAAAGAAAACAGTATCTGCAAATATTAGAGCACCCGTCTATACAGCAGAAACACGAAGACATGCCGCTTTTCTTTCTTTAAAAATAAGGGTGCATTTACAAATATAAAATCACCATCACCTAATTTACGAACATCATGGCCACTTATTGCTCTTCCAACGGCCTCCACATAATTGTAACAGCAATAAAAATAAGATGATAATAATAAATATAAACGTGATATTAAACGATTCTGGAAGATGCCGGCCTTCAGTTTATTACTTTGTTTGTCACAATTGCCATTAAACGCTGCTTGTGGCGAAGATTTTGTAATAAATAGCACACAAAAATTCGGTTTTTATATCTAGAGAAATACGTCACATCTTCAATAAAATTGTAAATCGGTAAATGATGTTTTGAGAAGGTAAATGAACGGAAATATATGGACAGTACACCGACGAAATATCGAGGCATGTGACGTTAAGCCAAACGCTACAGAGTTATCAATGCCATGTGAAGGGTTAGTACAATGAAATGTATGGTTTTATTTTCACATTACAGATATGAAGAAAATATACTTGTACGTATTTGTAATACACGAAAGTAGTGATATCTGATACGCGACATGTTTATTCTTGGCTTAGATAACGTATGTGTTTCAAATGCACAGATTCTAATAAAGAACTGAGAATGATGTAAGGTAGTCAGTGCCTATTTTAAAGTATTAACTCCCCGTTCGTCTCGAGGGTCCGACAAAAATCATAAGAAGCCTTCATACCGAGTGTTTGGACTGAGGGCCGAAAACATAAACCGTGTTCCAATGACCGAGAAAGAAACCTAATGCTCACTCAACCTCAGCGTTCGACGAGATCTGATAAAAAAACACATCACACGAAGCCTCTAAGCCTTTCGGCCTGGTGTCATTATTCCAGCCAACCAAACTAATTACAGCACAGCCCACAAACTTTTATGGACTTGAGATGTTTTCTGCAGAACGGATTAAATTCTTTTTTATTTGTCATTCGCATTTTGCAATTAATATGTCTGCATTTCTATCAGGTCGCTTGTTTCCATCCCACCGTTCGTCGTTGTTTACCAGCTATATCTTGCACTGATTAAAATCACGAATGATCTCAAAATCCTTTTGGCAATTCCAAGAAAGATGAAGAAGTTGCCAAGTTATTCAATCCCGCTACTGTAATATTTTCTCCGAAAATTTCCGAGTTGGGGCATCCTACATGTCATTGAACCATGACAAAGATGGATAAAGGTGAGGGAAAGAGGAGATTAGAAAATAGCAACGTAAGCTCGTCTTCCGGGCAGAAACTTGAGCTAGTTTGCACATTCATCACGTCCCTAATTGCCCTACATGGGCCCTCACACATGAATGCTCACTGCAGCAGGTAGCAGGCTTCAAAACGAGCGCACACAAATACATACATATATATATATGTTCTGCTAGCCATTCCGCCCCTCTGCGCTCACTAGTGAATTTCTGACTCGAAATGAAGTTTTCCTTCCTACCTTTCTAAATCCGTTACAACTGAATAGCACAACCAATATATTCTACATTCTCTACAGATGCTATGCATCTTTGGCTTCTTTAACGACATTTAAGTCTCAGCGCATATAACTTGGAACAGTAACATCGTCAGTGAATAATGACTTGGAAAGAAAGCAGCAGTACGTTTTCACTGTCCGACTGCAAGAACTACCCCAACATCTGCGTCAGCAGACCGAGTGCCCTATACGGTATTTTCAAATTATGACGCTGCGAACATACTATTAAAAGCGAGCAGGCTTAGACTAGTTCAGCGTTTATGCCGGACTTATGCAGCCTCATATAATGAAAACCAGGTATATTGCCGCTTTATTTAAAGCCGCTTGGAACATATCAGAATATACAGTTGCGTAAAATGGATAAGGAACCTCATCAAGAAAGCTGTCGCATTCTAATTTGTCGCACATTCTTCTATCTCGGCACTCACCTGGCGGTACTAATCAAACCTACATTAACCTTTTAAAGCCTAGCGGTAACTTTACTTACCGCCAGGTTTAACATTAAAAAATTCTACGTGGTGCCCACATTGCGTTTATGTGTTTTGTACGGATCTCAGAACAAACAGCAACTTTTGCCTTATAAAACATTAAGAGATTGGTTTTTATAACCGAAGTGGAGAGTGTTTACAGCGCGGTACGCGCTGAGTTCTTATATGAAACAGATACGCTTCGTCTTTAAAGGGTTAATCCTAGTTGGGATTTATGGTCTGTCGGTCGCAAACAGAAATCATGAGCTCCTGAAGCAGTACAAGCGTCTACTCACGACGTCCAGGGCTTCAGATGTTAAAATGGTACAGCTTCATGCTCACGCCCTCTGTGAGGTTTACACAGACATATTTTAAGTGGCCCCACGAATCACGCTACACTTACACAGAAGCGGAATTTCGGGGGAGGGGCACATCTCTGCTAAGTAAACGACTTGGAGAGGTAATGTTACAACACTTCTCTTTGAAAACTTGTTACCTGTTCTCAGTCACTATAATAACCAGTTGCGGTCTGAGTGACCTGCGTTCGACTCCCACCAAATGCAGATATTAAGCTCTTTACTGTCTCGTCCAGACAACCTCTACGGCCCACTTAACCTCCTACTCAATTGCTATCAGGCTGATTTTCCGGGGTAAACCGACCAAAGCATAAAACTGACCACCCACATGCATCTAGTGCTGAGGTTAAGAACGGATGGAGCTATACACCCACCCACCACACGCCTTCAAGGTGTGGTGCTTACGTACAGGACAAATTTAACTTTTAAATCCAAAACGTTCTAAACTAGGTAACACCTGCATGCAGGCACGTAGAATAACAAGAAAGGGGTGCCGGTATCAATGACATAAGAAATGGCATAATCTCTGTCAAGAAACAAATTACTCTGATTTATCACATTCACTAAATCACGTGACAACTCCAGAAACTTGTCAGGATGAACCAAAAGTGCGAGCGTCAATCATAACATCCGTGACTTCAGGCTTCCGCCGCGATGCTGATGAGAAGTGCGCCCTTCTGCGGTATAACGCAGCTTCGAGTGGTAATCCTTTACCGACGTTTCGGGACAACGTATCGGTCCCATCTTCAAAAGTCAAGAAGTCCAAGAGGACTTGGACTTCTTGACCCTTGACGATGGGACCGATACCTTGTCCCGAAACGTCGGTAAAGGATTATCATTAGACGCTGCGTTAGACCGCAGAAGGGCGCAGTTATTGTCAATCATGAGAGTTCCGAGACGAAACAGAGCAATAAAATGAACGAGTTATTTAAGTCTGTCATGATTTTATGCACCACACAACTGCCGCTACGTGAGTTTTTATATAGTGCATATTTTTTAAGCCCAAAGAAATGTGAATGCGATAATATAAAGATAAAAATTCGTAACCTGTTCCTATCAAACTTAACATTATTCATATTCCGTTCCTTAAGCCTGTTATTAATATAATTCCAACTAAACGCACTTACAATAAACATGTAACATGTCATGGTGTACACTCTCATACATGTTTCGGCTTAAGTAACCCATCTTCACAGATAATAAAGTACAAAGGAAGAAAGCCGTATATAAACATAAGTAGGCCTATACACAATAGTCAAATATTTAAAACACATCTATTAGGATGTTGCAGCAAGCTATTAGCATTCTCAGTTATTCTTAATGATGTTAGGCCTAACTGGTGCTTGCATATATTACAAAGACCAACTCGTACACAACACGAAATCACTGCACAACAAACTTTACAAAACTCCCGACATGTTTTGACGTGACTTCACATCATCTTCAGGGAAGATATACAGAACACTCAAAAACACTTAAAATGATAATAATATAATAAAATAATACAATAACATAATAATACAATTTCAAGTGTTTTAAGTGTTCTGTATGTCTCCTCTGAAGATGGTCTGAGGCCACATCGAAACATGTCGGCAGCTTTGTTAAGTTTGTTGTGCAGCGATTTCGTGTTGTGTACAAGTTGGTCTCGGTTATATATGTGCAAATATATGTACACGACACGGACAATTTTAAATTTGGTGTCTTTATATTTGTCGTCATTAAAATTGTCCTCTTAATCTAATTTTAACGAAGAAAAATATGCGAACATCCCTTAAAATTAAAAATAATTTAAAATAGAGACAAAAAGTGGCAATATCCTACGCATGTATGTATTACATATCTGACAATGTTACATTCCGGTTTATACAGCATACGGCATATTTTCGTTTGCACTTGATCCTCCCTGAAGACGGCCTACTTTATACCATCAGATAACGCGTGTCTGTTGAGAGTAAATTTATTTAATTAGAATTACATTAATAGTAACTTAATGTATCGTTTTCCAAACTTCAAATCACTGTTCTGACGCGCTGACAGTCGCATCATATATGGATTACTGTATTTATTTTGCAGAGTCGGATAATCCCAGCAATTGTTTTTATCCTTCACATTATATACCTGCATATGCCTTATACATACTTTATCTCATTTACTCAATATTTTTATTTTGTTTTATTTTATATATACAAAACTGTATGTTTTAACCTACTGCGAAGTGAAAGGCCTTTCCCTTTTTGAGAAGTAGAGCTTTAATATTCATGTTTTTGTAGAGCAGCCTGATGATGACTATGATACAGACCGAAACTAGCTACTCAGGCTGCAAATAAAGAGAGATACACAGTGTTGGCTGTGATTGATTCTTTTTGTGAATAATGGATATGTCCTAGAGTAACAAATAAGCAGATCTTAAAAAGAATGAGCAAGAATGAACAGTATCAAGAAAAACGGAAAGACACGCTAAATATCGTATATTAACCTTTTAAAGCCTAGCGGTAACTTTACGTACGACCAGGTTTAACATGAAAAAATTCTACGTGGTGCCCACATTGCGTTTATGTGTTTTGTACGGATCTCAGAACAAACAGCGACTTTTGCCTTATAAAACATTAAGAGATTGGTTTTTATAACAGAAGTGGAGAGTGTTTACAGAGCGGTACGCACTGAGTCCTTATATAAAACAGATAAGCTTCGTCTTTAAAGGGTTAACGAAGTTACCTTATTTATAGAATTGCTCAACATTATGTGAGTTTATGTGCTCCTTTTCATACGCGTGGACCATACAAACTCAAATCTACTAGTATCACTTTCCAGCACTCGAAAAGTCAGAATCACAAGCATATGGATAAAACTTGGGAGGCTTTATTTCGTTTTCAGCAGCTTCCGTTGATCTACACGTGGAGAACGGTTATTAAAAATGGCATTTTTAATAACTTTCGGCTTTTGAACGTAAATCTAGAATTCCCAGTGCGCGGTGTGTTTGTCTGTGGTGTTATTACCCAGCATTCTCCTCTCCCGCCATACCGACAAGTTCACTACATGACTTTCACTTCTTGCAAAATGAAGTTCCATGCATGACTGCTCATACAAAAGTTACGTTACGTCTTACACAGGTCTAAGCCGAGTATATCTGTATTCATTCTAAAATTTATTTCCATAATCCTCAAGATTAAACTGCTGCTTCTACTTATGGTGTTGTAACTGAATTTATTCTGCATGTTTGTAACGACACACTCTCACTTGATAGAAGCGCACTGCTGTAAGGCGTTATTTCTTTTCAAAGTAGTTCTACCACACGTGTCCACGTACCTTGGTCTTTGCATCTGTATGTACTCAGATTCGTATTTAATCTCTACAAATGCAGATGCTACAACAATTTTTAGATGTTCCATCCAGTTGTGCTCCGTAAAATACCAAGTTTAAGTTTCTCAGTCAAACACAACTCTTCCTTTTTATTAATGTTATCTCACAGAGCTACATGTTTCAGGCCCGCGAATGCCATCATCAGGCATACATACAAAATTTATAAAACAAAACTGTTAGGGATGAGGCTTGTTACATTTTAACACCTTTTCATCCCTAACACCTTTCTTTTATAAATGTTTTATGCATGCCTGATGATGGCATTCGCAGGCCGAAACATGTAGCTTTGTGAGATAACATTAATAAAACGGAAGAGTTGTGTCTGACTGACAAATTTAACCTAGGTCTAGAACAACTGCAATGATAATGACAATTCTACAAATATGTAAACAAGATGTGAAGCGACGGTAAAACCAATTAAGGTTCAAACAATAATCTAAACATACACTTAATTTTGCGACATGTGAAGGTGTTAGGTCTGCGGCCTCTTGATTGCTGGGATCGCGGGCTCAAATCCCACTCAGGGCATGGATGTTCGTCTCATGTGTTTGTCGTGTGCTGTGTAGGTAGCGGCCTGTGCGACGAACTGATCACCCGTTCAGAGGATTCCTCCTACGTGGTGTATCTGTATCTGATCTACAAAGCTCAACAATGAAGCGATCTAGGCCCGATTTGGGCTTTGTGCTACAGAAAAAAAGGCAAATGTAAGTAGATCCTACTGGTCTTGCTTTCTTTTATTTATTGAGCGGGCTCTTGTGAACACGGTTAGGTACATTCGTGTTTTGTACAGCGCCGGGAATATTTGTTCAAACCAAGTGTTTATTAGTTTCCGAATAAGGACTCTGCTCCAAACAGTTGTTTATGGGTCATGCAACTAAGCTGTTAGTACCTCCAATTATAGAGGAAAATGGTAGGGCAATTAGTGAATGATGGAGTGGAATGGTGGGGTAATTAGTGAATAATATAGAGTGCAATGGTAGGATAATTAGTAAATAATACTAAGAAGAACGGTAGGGTAATTAATGAATAATATACAATGGAATGGTAGGGTAATTAATGAATATTATACAGTGGAATGATAGGGTAATTAGGGAACAATAAAGTGGAATAGTATAGTAATTAGTTAATAATAAAAGTGGAATGTTACAGTAATTAGTGAATAATACGAAGGGCAATATAAGGATAATTAGGGAATGTTATACAATGGAATGGCAGGGTAGTTACTGAATAATACAGATTGGAACTGTTGCGAGATTAGTGAAAAATATCGAGTGGAATAGTGGGGGAATTAGTGAATAATATACAGTGGCGTGGTAAATTAATTAGTAAATAATACAGAGTGGCATGTTAGGGTGGTTAGGGAATAATAGATTTGACAGGTTTCGGAAGCAAGCGGCCTTGATGTAATTTGAGACAATATTTCGGAATTTCCTTCGAGAAACTGTGAACACGAAAATCAAAGTCCAACTAGCCAGTATCCCGCCGAGATTCAAACCAAACACTTTCATAATAAGAAAGGACTCTGCCACTTGAGCCAACTTTCCCTGCACCCGTACCTTGGTTCTATGTTTACATGTCATTAACGACCGCACTTTTATTTCGACATAAAAGAAGAGACTTTAGTTTTCGAATATTTACCTAAAAAAGTTCATCCATAAACATATAGGTATACATAGGGCCATTATATATACACATGAAATATACTGTATATGATTTCATTATCATCCTCACGCCCAGGTATAATTGTTCTGTTCTTCCCGCAATTATAGCACTAACGACAAACTGATGGCAGTAACAATGACAGTTGTAGTGGCACAGCATTGTAGGACGCTACTGTGAAGTAAAATGTAGAAGTTAAGTAACCTAAGCCACAATAGCATGAAGACCAGAGTCGAAACACTCGTTCTGAACATATCTGTGTCAAATTCGACGAAGATAAAGGAGTTGGTAGGGGAAACGGTGGGAATCATGTGAAAATCTTCCACAGCAGACTACTGTTCAGTACAAACATAAGGTTGAATTTATGACTCCAATACGTAATATGCAGCTATACAGAGTGGCATGGGAAATTTAATGTGCGCAAAGACAGCTTTGTCTAATAGCTTTCATCTGCTGACATCTGTGCCCACTATATGTCACAACCTACGTTCGCCACACTCTATATGTGGAACCCCTGCGACTAAATATCAATTTTCGCAGAACCCCTGACAAGTAAGTATGTATTTTTGGGTGCATATATGAAATAAAAGTTTAAAAAAACATAAATTTCATTTCGAAAAATAAAATGTCTAGGAAAATTTATGAAAAACAAAACACTTTATTACTGGAGATTTACAGTGAAAATAAACCAAGCGTGGATTATGCACAAGGAAGGGGAGTAAAATAAAGATATGCAATTAAAGATAATCAAAATTATATTTACCAATTTCACTGTAAGGGGACTGTGCTCGCAGAAAGTCCGAAAGTCGCCTGCGAAACCCCAAATCTCCATGTAACACAGTGTGAATACCATTGCTCCATCCTGCTGCTCAGCAGAGGGGCCATTAAGCTACGCCACGTGACGAACTCACAACGCAACAATCCAAACTAGCAAGACTGTAGTCACTGATAGGACTCCAGTATACTAATAGACTAATGGGTAGGACACACTTTATCGGAATTCTATAGGTCCTCGACAGAGAAAAATAGCCAGGAAACTGGAGATTCTGAAGTTCGAGGCGGGATATTGTAGAGCCTGGACGCAATGCTATGGCACTGCGCAAACGACCGATTTTGGTCTCCCCACTTGGTATCGTCCGCAGGAGGTACTACAGGGGTGTCGGGTTAGTTGGATAGAAGCGCTTGCAGAGTGGAGATCGTTCCGTGTTGCCAGCTATTAGCAGAACAAAAAACACTGCCCTTCTTAGAATAATGGTACTACACTGTGACCCCATCTAAAATAGGATACCGTAGAATAACCACGCAGATGTTTGTGGAACACTTCCGTTATCGTCGGACTCCGACTGAAGAAATGATGTGAGAACGTACGAACACAAACGTATGTCTTTACAAAGAGAGACGACACGCTGCACTCATATTCTCCGCCCCTCGTCTGCCCGCCCTGCCACACAGCTGTGTGTGTAAATTTTAAATATTTAACGTCGAGTGTCCCTGATGATGATCCTGTAGGACTGAAACATGTCGAATTTGTAAAAAAAAAAAATTATGTGTTATAATGTAAAGACATCAAAATAGTGTATTGGTTTGACAAGTGTTGTATTTGAATAATGCACGGAATGAGCAATATAAAGTTTTCACCTTGTTGCTGGCGAATACAGACACAGCGATTAAGCGTAGGCGAATATACACAAGGAACTGCTAGGTAGGAGGTGTGGCAACCTATCATATAAACGTCACGATGAGTGGAAAGCAACACATGGTAGAGATGCTACCCTCAATTCAAGAATCGTTACAGACTGTCAGAGAAAAGCGATGACACCAGGTCCAGTTAAAACAGGAAAGTCGATCAGTGGGACCATCACGATCCCAGACGGTGGAGAATGTAAACTCTGTAGAAAGTATGTTCCAGAGAAACCCAGGGAAATCCGTACAGCAAGCAGCTAGGTAAAGTGGGTTGACACTGCACACTGTGAGAATCGTTCCGCTGGAAGAACTGCATTATCGCTCTCTGAAATTCCACTTCTTTCAACCGCACTTCGTTCAAGAGCACTTTTCTGAGGACTGCGATCGCTGCACGGAATTTTCAGAGATTACGCTGGCATGGAACGGTGAAAATTACAAACTGCTGAAAATATCTTGTGAACCGACTATGCTGTTTTAAATGTAGGCATTCTGTTAATCCTCGTAGTTAACGGGGCTGATCGAAATCCAATTATGACAGCGAATGCAGTCGACAGCCTAAGTAACTGTGTGGTAATGAATGACTGCTACAAAGCTTATTGGTCACTTGTTGCTGCGATCTACTTGGATATGTTGGGCAATTTCGCGTTCCACATTGTTTCTCAATGGAACGACTACGAAGAACGTCATACAAGATGGGGCACCATCATATTTGACATTTCTCTTTCGTTCGTCGTAGTTTGACAAACATATTCTTGGTTGGTAGATTGAGCGTCGAGGACAAACGCAATGGCCTCCACCAAGTCTCGATCTTTCTCCGTGTCATCTCGTTCCCTGGGGCTGGGCAATATCGACACTCTACCGATCAAAACCAAGAACATGGCGTGAGCTGAAACAACAAATTCGAGATACAATTTCCGCTGTTCCGCTTGACTTAATAACAAAAAGTACGTGCGTGCGTGCGCGCGCGTGTGTTTGTGACTTACAGGTTACGTAAATGTGTGTACAACGCTGAAAACTATGTCGAAACCTTGCACTATATGATAGTCTATGGACTCTAAAATGAAAAAATTGTAGCAACATGTCAGAGACTGACTCAGAAGAAACCGGACAGTGCGGCACCTAGTGGCAGAAAGCTGTATTACCTGCCGTTATCTGTTCCAGCAGTGAGTTAAGGAACTTTTGGATATGCCTCCGTATGCGTCATTAGTTGCGACGATTAACCAAGTTTTTATCAGATCGTATGTCTCTGTGTGATTATTTAAGTAAATACAGTCTCCAAAAGAGTGAAATTTGTGAACTAGTAACTTCACAGGTCGTATGCTGTAGAAAGAGGTTCCCCAGTCGCTCTGTTTAGTGAAGAATTCTCAGAATAACATGTGAATTCTCAGCATAATAAATAGGCCTACTGATTCAGCTGCAGAAAATCAATGTTGTTCCATTAAATATCATTACATTACGTTACGGTTAGTTACACAAATACTGATACAAATTTTTGAACGCCTTTCCGACTGCCACACAGCAGCTTATACTTTTCTTCATGAGGACAGGACAAGAGCTCACACAGAAAACAATTCTAGCCGTTGTTTAGTATGTCTTTGGTGACACAATAATAAGCAAATGACTTTGGCCTTCTTGTTCGCCTGATCTGAATCCGTGCGATTTTTATTCATGAGGCATGTTGAAGGATGAAGTATGTAGCAGGTCTATTAACCCTGGCAGTAAAGACGGTGTGAGGAAATTATTCCGGATGTAGAGTCTTTAAGTTTCAGCAGCAGGTCCAGGACGTGAAATGCGCGTGTTTCTCAGACGCAACGCCTCTCCACGAGCCCAATGAAACCACTTATATTAGCTTCCTTCAATATGTTAACTAAAAATATATATACCATTCACTGCAGCATATTTAAGCCGGAAGTTCAAACATCTTTAAACACGGTGAGTAATATTACCTGCAATACACTAAAATAAAACGCATTAATCTCGACCGACGGCAAACTGGAGTAGGTACGGGAAGTGAGCAAATATGTGGAAGAGAAAACAACGACAATCTGTGATAATTGTGGCAGAATGCAAGGAAAGGGGAAGACTGAGGAAAAATGAAAATTACAAAAAAATTGGATGAAGCAGAAAAACTGTTTTCAACAAAAACCCCCCACACTCCAAGCAGACAAGGAATCCAAAAGTGATAAATGACAAGCCAAAAATATCAGAAAAGAAACTTTATTGACTTGGCTGGTAAACACTCAAGGACCTAGCGCCCGCTTTAAACAGGCTTCGAACAATTAATTTTTGGCGGCCTGATTAAAGTCTCATCCTCTGAACTGAAGAAGTAGAAAGAGACAGCTGTGAGCCCACGCGGGACGCAGAGATGGCGAAAAGACAGCACAAAGCGGAATTTATGATTGACGAGCATGTCAAACCGTCTTCTTACTTTCTGCAGCATCGTATCAGTAACCCTCGACAGAATATGCTGCAGCATAAGCTCAGTTACGTCATTTACTTACAATGAACGTCTTGGCAAAGCGCAGCGTGACTCACGTTCGCGACGCAATGTCCGGCCGTCGCGTCCACGAAATGGAGGAAGGAAGGACAATTAAGCTACGGCCCATCCGACTCTGATGTACAAGTGGGGAGAACTGTACTGCCTGCTGCAAAGTAATGTGTCGAACGTCGCCTGACTTAGTGAACTGAAATACATGTCTATAATTTTCCCTGTTTCGTATGTGTGTAAAATTGGGTCTCTCATATTCAGAGGAAAACATCGGCTGTGGATATTTGAGAACAGGGCGTTGGAGGTATTTGGATCTAAGGTAAAGGAAGCAGCAGGAGACTGGAGAAAACTGTATAAGGAGGAGTTCCATAATTTAGGTATATGTTCACCAAAAAATATACGGGTGATGGAATCAAAGAGGATGAGACGGGCGGCGCACAAGCACGTGTCAGGAAAAGCAGAAAAGCATATGGGATTTTGGTGGAAGAACTTGATTGAAAGAGCCCACTTGCAAAACGAAGGCATATATACAATAGGATAAGATAAGACAGATTAGAAATATCAGATTAGACAGAAACACACAGATAGGTAGAGACAGACATACAAACGGACGGACGGACGGGTGGGTGGGTAGGTAGGTGGGTAGGTAGGTCGTTAGGTAGCTCCTTAGTTGACGGACGGACGGACGGACGGACGGACGGACGGACGGACGGACGGACGGATGGATGAGTGGATGGATGGATGGATAGATGGATGGATGGATGGATGGATGGATTCATGGATGGATGGATGGATGGATAGACAGACAGACAGACAGACAGACAGATGTACATATTACAACGGCTCTTAAATATATTGGCTATGCATGCGTCGACTGGATTAATCTGGCTCAGAACACAGACAAATTGGGGGATCTTGTGAAAGCGGTAACGAATCTTCGAGCCCTGTAACGTACGTAATTTTTTGAACTGCTTCTCGAGAAGGACTCTGCACCATGCACTTTAAATTAACTTTTGATACATTACTTATGGAAGAAACCCCGTACATTAAAATTAGCAGATTCTGCACGAAAGGAAGGACAGCAGAAGAACAGCCTTTTTTGTTCCAGACGAATATCATACTCCACGTTTCTCTCTCTCTCTCTCTCTCTCTCTCTCTGCCAAACCTTCGGGACATTACCACAGAGGCCTATATAGCACACCTCACAGAGGCCGACACATGACACACAAGCGGACAGCACCTGATTTTAACACTTGTCGGGAATTACTGTCCAGACGCGTCCAGTAGTTTTCTTCGAAGGACAGACAGATGTTGCTTCCCCCTAAACATTCCTTCCGATTCTTCGTTCATATCAATTCTGTCGAGGACTATTTGAAGGTGCTTAACCGCAGCACTTAATATAGTAAGGCAAATTACCTGACTAATGAGCCATTTAAGGCCCAGCAGTAAATAGTTGTACCATCTATTTTAACCTTAAAGAAAGTTTCCATTGTGTCACACACACTGCGCTTATGCTCCACATGATCCTCACAAAAATAACCTATTATATTGTAACAACATCAACAATTTGATCTTCATAATGTGTATGTTCTATGGTCTCTGTTGGGTATGAACAGACATTTTTTAAATAATTCAAAATAATTTCAGTCTTCTGAGTTCTATAAACTGCATTTACAATAGAATCATTTTCGCTCTAAGACTACTAAGTAGGCCCTACGTTATAAAACCATTTTTAAATAAGTGCAACGTACATTTTCTTTTCTTTCCGTAGCCCATGTCTTTCGCTCTTAGGTCCACTCTTCGTGACTTAAAATATTCCTCCAAGTTATAGAAGTTAATTCCCCTTCGTAATTTTCCAGCTGTCTGGTAGCAAAAAATTCGACATCAGACGGAACTGTCGTAAGAAACAAAGAGTTTCAGAGCTCTGAGAAGGAAATGAAATTAAGTAAACAGTATGATCTAATACCAAAGCGTAGCTACTCAAATACGGCCTTGGTCTGATTTCTTCACAATTCTGAATAGTGTCTGCCATGTGATACGCTCTTTGCCCATCTCTTTCATCTTCGTGAAGCCAAATCACGTGACCTTGACAGGCGGCCGCCATAATGACATAGGGTAAGATTGCCTATTTTCGCACATACGCCTAATTTCGCACACCAAAGTATTTTTGATGCTAACTGCGGAAATCTGACCACGACTGACGGAACTTGTAGCTTCAGACGCACACGAGTGTCAGTTGACAGACAGGAAGCGTGGACAGTGGTTTTGCGTTGGTTTACAGTTAATGCTCTTCTTGAAATACTTACAGCATTCTGCGTATTGAGGATTTTGAACGAGAAAGTTAGGTAGTAAAGATAAGTTTATACTACTGATAAGCCCTAAATATACTGCAGTTTCGTTCTTACTCTGTATGCAATCAACAATTCTTGCACTGTTCACCCGTAACAGCCCGCCAAATTATATGATTTGTGTGCCTAATTTCGTCCACGAAGCGTTGCCCTAATTTCACAGTGTTGTGAATAAGGCCCATTGAGGTATTTGAATCTCCCTTCAATAAAGCCGAATTTATCGTTACAAAAGGAACCAAAGAAGCATAACACATGGAAGAAGGACAATATAATGAGTGCAATAATGGCCGTTAAGAACAAGGAAATGAGTTTACTGCGGGCTTCGAAACTATGCGAAGTGTTGAAATCAAAACTCAAAGACAATGTTTAATAGTAAGTAAAATTAGTCAACATTCGAAGTTGTAGGAAATCCGTCTTAAGTGACGCAGACTTCAGGTCGTTTTTTCTGGAAGAAGCTATGTGGGCGAAACTGGGAATATGGCGCAGTATTCCTAAATTCGCGTACAATGCGTTTTTTGTATACCTTAAAACGGGTAAAAAAATCAGAATTGACATTATGAATTCGGAAGTACTCTCACCTAGGAACGTGTTCATACTGATAATTTCCATTTTTCATGACACAGCACTCATGGAATTTTTCCTTTATCAAAATGGGTGCGAAATTAGCCACACTTACTACACAGCACATTTAGACTCGCGCAAGCGGACTGCAGATCCGCTACGCGACAAATCGAGAGAGTTGTTTCTTTAATTTTTATCTCCTATCCTGTAGCGTTTACACCTCAGTAACAATCATCAGTCACGCCATCAATTATTAAAGAGCATTGGTTTCCGTCAAACAGAAATCAAATTAAACCACACGAACGTAAGGTAAGATAAAGGTTCACCCTATAAGAGGCCCTGAGGCCCCAAGAGGGGGAGTAGAGGTATAGCTCTACCCTTTCGTGAGCCTCGGCATGAGAAGGGGATGGGGTGGCTAGCCCCACGCCCCGGCCGCTTTACCCCCGGGGAAAGAGACCCGGTACCCATTGTACAGGAGTCTGGGTGGGCCCCAGGGCCAGTCTGGACGGCTGCGGAAAATCTCGCACCCACCGGAATTCGATCCCCGGACCGTCCAGCCCGTAGCGAGTCGCTATACCGACTACGCTATCCCGGCACACACCACATGTACGTTTATATCAATATTACGTGCCTTCATTCCAATTGCAGGCCCACTCATACCTCTAATACCGCTCGCAAATTTAACATAACATTTTTGCTAGACAAAGCAAACTCATCACCGATTAAGGCAAACGTAATTTAAACTGTGGCATACATACATACATGTTATGTGCAGATTTAAATTACTTTCTAATTACTGAAACACCAATCCCTGGTAGAACATAAAATACTGGTGACTGCAAAGTGGCAAAAAGATAGCACCAAATGTGATGGTTTTTCAGTTATAATCCACAAGCAGTGGTCCTGAAACTGTCGTCAATCCAACTTCGGTTCCACACATTTTCCGAGAAACGTATTGTTATTAATATAGTGAACATAATAACAAACACGCAATCTGCACACAAATTTAGTTTATATGTATCATTCAATAGTATTAATGGCTAAACAAAGACGTTACGTCTACGTCTCTGAAACTGTCTGGTTCCTTCAACACTCGTGACTACAATTTTGTTCTCGCTTCTAATCTTGCCCATTCGTGCTACAAATCGCGCCCACCTAATCCTTCTTGATTTAACTACCTTAAATGATACTTTCTGAAAAGTACCAATCAAGAAGCTCCTCATTACACATTTTTCTTCAGCTTTCTGTTGCATTTTCCCTCAGAGGCTGCAATACTACAGTCAGTATCACACTCTCTAACACAATCTATGCCCCTCCCTTAGGGTGACAGCCATAACAAGCATCACTCACATTATTTAAGCCTCAATGTAAAAGTGAAGTCACGTTGAACTAGTCGCGGTCATAGTAGCAAGGTCAAAAGAGATGGGAAATTTTGAATTCATTACGGGCAGTTTGCTTACGAGGACTGTGTTATTTGGACATGTTGCAATAACATCACATAATACACTGTGTTCTAATAAGTTATAAATGAACAGATCGCTCGGCATTAAATTGTTTTTGTTATGGTTTACCAATTATTAAACGGTTGACTTCAGAACGCAGTGACCTAAAATAAGTACATTTAAATGAAGAATAAATATAATTAAGCAAGGCAGTTACGATCAAGTGCTGCAAACACTGAAACAAAGATTTTAAACACAAAATGGAACTGAAGTGTACACCATGAGTAGAACGTGTGAGACGTCCTACAGGAGCTTTCTGCAAGAAACTGCCGCGAAGCGATGCGTTACGTGCTGGACCGACCAGACGGGAGAAGCATCCGAGTTTAACACAGGAGTCTGCGTTCAGAAAAGACGCACTGTATATGGTAAAACAAAGTACTCATTACGGTTAATTAAAACATTCATCTGATTGGTGGAAGGGGATAAAAGTAAATTTACCACGGTGTACAACTTCCAGCGATAGTTCAATATAAGTCGTAAAGAGGTCCCTTACTTATTCACGTGATATGTGGCGTATATTTTATTGGTAGACACGCAACAGAAGTCACAATTGATTGTTAAAGGCAGTTTCGACATATTGGCAATGCCTGAAATCCCGTTAACAGTGTGAAAATAGAGTGGAAGTTCACATCCATGAAGAAGAGAAAAGGTCTGAATAGAAGTATAGGAGTATATGCAGTATACGCAAAACGTCGTTATCAACGAAATGGAATAAAAGCGAGCTGTAGAGTAATCCACGACTTAAATCGATCCCGAGCCAAGGTGTACCCAGAGGCTAGCTGGAGCCCTGTACAGAATACCGACTACTTCAGCCAGGGCGGTGAATTTTCGCCTTCCACTTCATGCCACTGGAAACGCGGATGAAGTAATTTTTACAGTGTTTGCGAAGTTCCCCCCTTTTTTTCAGGTTCGAAACCCTGTAATATTTCTGTTTGACGCTGGCACCTTTCTTTCATTTCTTGCGCCACGCTCTGTTCCCTTTTCTTGATATAAAGAATTTTACACACTTATTTTCTTTCCTGACAAAAATCTTACACTATGAGGAGGAAGAAGACGCGAGAAAAGAGTCATTCAACCGTGTGGAAATCCTTCTCTTTTTCAGACGTGTTCTAGTAATAGGTCTCCTTCAGCACAGGAACCCTTCCTTTTAACTTTGTATTGCCATTCAATTTTCGGTTCACAGTTCCTATTATAATTTAAATTCCTGATCCAATTGGTTGAACCTACTTAGGATACCCTGTTAACTTTCTGGTTTGCACGTACGTGACAGATATGAAAAGGGATTAGGAAAGCCACGCCTAGGTTTGTATTATAGAATATTGCTTCTTTGTTGTTATGTTTTCGCGAAAAGTCCTTGTAACTGGTGTGGTAAAACTGCCTGACTCTAAATTCGTACCTGCAAATAATTTCACGAAGCTGTGAACGTAAGTTTTTTTTTAATTGTGTGTATGTCAGCACCCTGAGAGTTGAACTTAATTGCGGAATGCTTTATACGCAAATATGATGAATGTAACCTATCATGTTTTAGCCAGTTTTAAAACCTGGTGTAGGAACTCCCTGACTATACCACAATAGAGCCGAAATATGTTAGACTGATACAGAAACGGTACTATTGTATATTTAGAGCGTGAATTTGTTTGGTTTATTAAAAGAAAATAGTTGCGAACACAAGGCTTATATTCCCGCTTTTCTGTCCATTTCTGAAAAATCAGGGTGGAAGAAAGAAATATTTTATCAGGAAAGAAAAACCAAATTCCACGGTCAATTTATGTTACAAATCGCCCTCTTAAAGCTAGGTTTAAGTTTGATCATTGAAAGTTCAAGAACAATAAACTGCACGTCGACATAAAGAACACTATTGGGAGGCTCGTACTGGTTCTGAGTTCTGAAACGTCAGTTGTTCACAGATTTCTGTCTGGTATTAAACCAAGCACTTTATAATTCTAAAAATAAAAATGTCATTCCAATACGAAACAACACTGATGTCAACCACACGACAAAAGTATGCAATACCAGCGTAACAGTAAGTGCAGGAACAGTTAAATCTGCGAATATATTAAATGCACTGCCTACATGTCTCCTGGTTATTAGTTTCCCAGAATCTGGATTTAATAATATAAATATAATTGATGGATTCGATAAAAGCAATGAATCAATCAATCACGCAAAAAGCTGTGTTGTCTAGACTGACGAACTGAAAAAGTTCCAATGTTTGATGTCTTCTGTCATTAATGTAATTGTGTGAGCTTGATTTATTAAATGTCACACTCATTGGCTGTAGGCTAATGAACAACCATTAATAACTTTTTATTGTTATTGATGTAGAAAGAGTCGCAACTAACAAAGGCAGGAAAATGTACTCAGCACAAATGGAGTTTGATCTCATACCAAAGAGAACTAATCTTGAAAGGACGGCCATGGACTATGAAGTTTGCTTTGTCATGGGATGGGTGTATCATGTAGGTCTGCTTTCTCAGTCTTATGAAAAATGTTCATGTAATATCTGATAACCGTCACCAACTTAGAAACAAGTATTATTTATATTTGCGTTATAAGTCGTCGTTTACACACATTTCGTAACAGACACAGGGTCTACAGGCCTACCTGGTCCTGTGGGGTGCGGGGGGGGGGGGCGTGGTCCGCTATTATAGACTGAACCTCTCTCCACCTAATAAAGAATGTCCAGAAATTCTCAACAAGATGTCAGCTCAAAAACTTTTGGCCGGTAAATTCCCACGGTCACCTCCATTGCAGCACTTCCCGTTTCTAGCCTACGGTGATTTCAGGATCTAATGACAGGTGAGAGTTGATATCCGCAGGCTTGTCCTCCCACAAAACCAGATTTCATACTGCACGACTTTCTCTTCTGGCTTCCCAGGAATTTGAAGAAAACAACTTCGAAATTTCGCAACAAAGCGGAGCATCGCCTCGTTATAGCAGCATCATTCCTGATGTTCTCAGCGACAGGTATGGTTGGCATAACCTTCGACTCCACACCCGACACTGAAATTTTTCTCGTTGCCATGTCTTCGATACTGCGCTGGGGAGATGATCAACTTAGATGACAAACAGCGGATCACTGCAGCCGTTGAAGCAATGCCGAGTAATATATAAGCTGAAAGCATTGTCTCATAAGTACCTGCCATGCCACTGAACGAGTGCAATTGAAAATTTACCGAAGGGAACTTTTAACGTTAACTTTCATTTCAGTGTTTGGTTTCTTCAACATATGTAATGACTAAGAAAACAGAGCCTCCTTAAACCGTGGAATGACTTTAAGAACACTGCGTATTTGATGAAGTGAAGTAAATAGCCCCGTGAAACTGGGTTGATACAAAAAGATCTGATGGGGTAAATGAGCACAATTTTTCAGTTACTTTGCTGATATGAAATTGGATCCATGTGATTAAATTTACGTCATGTAATTCATGGTCAAATGATTCTGATAATGGCAGATATACGGCCACAAGCGTCACACATTTTGGACACTGGCTAATAAAGATCCCACAACATTTCGGAAGACAAAGCTGCCTCCATCTTCAGGTGGAACAACGAAGAAGGGAACTTATTCTGCTAGGTCCGTTAAAAAATTAGTCCCAATTCCTCGACAAAATGCCTCCCCTTTTGACATTGCCCACCTTCCGTCCACCTTCTTAGGCTAAAATGCCTGTGAAGATAAACAATGTCACGATTTACGTCTCGAATAGCTAAGTCACGCCTAACAATGTTTCGAAACCGACTGAAACGAACTCATCTACATGATTCTGAGAGAAAAAAAACAAAGATCATTAACGAACTGTGACTTTAGAACAGGAAAATGTAATAAATTTTACCTGTGACGTCACACATAATTCGTTCTTACGGGTTCGCTAACGAAAGTACATTGGAGTGATATATGGGAGCAAAATTATGTTCATTTCTTTGAAGCATCAGCCAATGGCGAATACAGTTTTTCATACACATTGTGGTCAGCGTATCCTGAAGATGGAGGCAGTACGTTCCTCAAAATATTGGCGCCCACCTACCCCACTGTGCGGTGTCCCAACAGAGACCACCGCAACTGGATTGACACTGTGCTGAAAACCTATAATTTACGCAGTCTTATGCAGTCCATGCATATCTGTATCCCCTATCAATTCCCTGTATGACTCACCACATGCTACCCCCGCGATAATTTACATTGTACAGACTTCAAACATGCCAACAGACTTTCGACTTTACGTGTCAGTCGCAGTACATATTACTAAAAAAGAAACAGGGTTGAACGACATAGAACTACGTGCATTCAGTACCACAACAAAACCCTGAAAGATAAAACCACCAGTAAATTTGTTGGGCGACATGAAATATGAAGTGTTTTGTGGATAAAATAATTCTGTAATGGAGGCAACACTATGGATGTCAAAAGTGCAAATGAGTTTGAATCTATGTAATGTAATGTACTTTATTTTGTGCTGAAGAGTCTGCAAACCCTTCTCTAAATATACCGTATGTTGCTGTCCGTCGTTTAACCCTGAGAGACACAGTGGTAACTATTTGCGCCAACTCCTTTTTAATATTGTAAACCTCCGCTTTCGCCCACTAGGTGTGTTTTATTGATTTTTTATGATTCTTAGAATACACAGCGATTAGTAGTCGCAATAACACGAACCGATAAATGTTTGCAATAGAAACGCAGTTTTTCTGTGAATTACAAACTCGATACTCAAACGCGTTCGCGTAAGGCGCGAAAAGCTCCTATTAGTTTCGTCATATCTGTCCGTCTAACCGGTCGCAAATATCAGTGCAGCTCTCCCACTGGACAGATTTTGGCGCAATGATACTTGGGGGCCTTTACGAAAATCTGTCGAAAAACTCCAAATTTGGTTAAAATCGGACAAAAATAACGGTCAGTTTGTGAAGCTCGTCATCAGTGCAGAGGAAAAACATTGTTGCACTTCCGTGGCAACAATGAGCAAGCTTATATTGTTCACAGCTAGAAGTGGGCCAGCAATAAATACGAAACGTACTGTTGTGTTTCCGTGGCAACAATAGTTACGTGAACGCACCACAATGTTACTTTATACATATACTGTTTAATGTGTTGAAAATTATTTAAATACCTTCATGCTCTGAAGTCGTATGAATTCCTGCCCGTCGCTACATAACCTCAAAACAAAGTGTCCGCTCTTCATCTACCAGGACTATAGAGACTTATCCCAACCATACCAGCAGGTCCTGCACAGGATTGCCACCTATTTATGTGATCAGCTTGTTCCACTAGTCGTCACCTTTACTGTCTATATTAGCGGTCAAATTTGATCGCATCACGAGCTCAACCCCAGCGAGCCAAAGCGTGGGACGGGGTGGCTATATTTAAATAGCGAGAAGAGACGGGGTGATCATGAGGTAACGTAATTAGCAACCTCAAAATTACGGGAACTCGACGATCCAAACGGATCTATCCCCTTTCGCTCATCCAACTAACACTACCCCATGCAGTGAAAGGGCTAACAGTGGGGGTGGAATACATCCATCCAGCTGAAACATTCAAACATACAGGTACGTACAGCCTAGGGGAGGGCGCACAGCTCTATCGACTGCCCGTGTGTTTAACTGAATCCTCTCCCGCCCCCCCCCCCCCGACCGTTTCAGAATTGTGTTTAATCAGGAATGAGAAAAGTGATATTTATATCCCCAAGCCTGAGATATTGTGACGTTTATATACTAAATGGACTAAAACGACTGTTTATCAAATATAAAATGTACAGCTATTACCTCTATAGGACTTCACAACTTCCCATTATCTGGCATGCAACATATACTGCAGTTAATGGTCTTCAGAGATACGCACTTTTTCTGAGTCTGGCTATAAAACAGATGCGTGGGATCAAAGACTGGTTAAAATGTATTTATTACTAGCATAACTAGAATGATCTGACCATCGACAGAGGCACAGCTGCTTTCCTTATCACTGTTGCCACATACTCGTACACCCCATCACACGCAGGATTTTAAAATGATAATGCTGCAAAAATGTTTGCAAAATTCAGCCTAGAACAGTTCAGCGCTTATGCTGGGTTTACACAGTGTCATATAACTAAACCCCTATCTACTTATTTATTTATTTATTTATTTATTTATTTATCTATCTATCTATTAATTTCAATGCGACAAAACTTTAATTAAACAAGGAAAGCCGCTCATATTACGACAGTTGCGGTGAAACGTATAATTAAATTAAATAGAAGTTACGACTCGAATATTTTCTAAAAACTACGCAATATTTGCGCACTGCTCTAACAGCACAAGCTTCAGGAAAGATCGGAATTCGCAAATTTTTTCGGTGTTTTTTGTGTGTTAGGTCTTTGGAAGAAAACGGAAAGCAGTCAGTATATACCTAACTGTCGAAACTTATGCGCAAAGCTTAAGCGGTCGTGAATCGTGCTCAAGTATGTCGTGACAGGTGAACTGTGGGACGGAAAATGGAGAGGGACGGATCATGCAATATTGTTAGATGTTTTCGCATTAACGTACGACTAGAGATTAGGCCACGAACCCCAGTCAGGAAATAGGTTTTTGAACCTGAGAGAACAATCAGTCTCAGAGAAAACAGAAATACGTACATCTACAACCTACTCGGAGAAAGTTAAAAGTAATATACTGCCAAGGTTAAGTGAATTTCGATTTAACTTAATCCTAAAATATCTGGAAGATCCAGTTAGCATCAGTTACGTGTTAAATGTATTTTAGCTGCTTAGTCCTTTGCACTCTTTAGGAAGTCACACTAAAACATTACTAAATAACGCTGTTAGCCGAGATTTTAAAGCTACATTCGAGGCAGGAGTGTTACGAACTTGAGAGCAACGTTTGGTAATAAATAACAGGTGGTGGTGGTGGTGGTGGTGG